>JBAIZL010000004.1:202990253-203007753 GCA_036971475.1 Prosapia bicincta
GTGTAACGCTATGAACCTTAGAGTGTAACGCTCTGAACCTTAGAGTGTAACGCTCTGAACCTTAGAGTGTAACGCTCTGAACCTTAGAGTGTAACGCTCTGAACCTTAGAGTGTAACGCTCTGAACCTTAGAGTGTAACGCTCTGAACCTTAGAGTGTAACGCTCTGAACCTTAGAGTGTAACGCTCTGAACCTTAGAGTGTAACGCTCTGAACCTTAGAGTGTAACGCTCTGAACCTTAGAGTGTAACGCTCTGAACCTTAGAGTGTAACACTCTGAACCTTAGAGTGTAACGCTCTGAACAATACTATTATAAATATATTTCTATCGTTATTGTATTTTTTTATAGAAGAGATTTTAAGGTTCATGGCATTGTTCTGTCTTTGTTTATTTTGTCCTTTATTTCATCCTCACTATCGCCTTTCTTATTAAAGATCGCTATTAGATATTTGCAATTTGTACCATCTTGATTTCATGTTTTTTAAACTAAGGTAGCAAGTCACATTATAGTGGATGTATACGTTTCACATTATATATATATATATATATATATATATATATATATATATACATATAGGCCTATATATATATATATATATATATATATATATATATATATATATATATACATATAGGCCTATATATATATATATATATATATATATATATATATATATATATATATCGATGATTTTTTGTTCCGGCTAAACTTTATTAAAAAAGAGTGTTTAAAAATATCACTAATTCTTTGAAAATTCAAAGCGTAGATGATTGGAGGGTGCGTCGCATTGCGCTTGACAGATGCGTAGTAGATTGCAACACTTCCGCGTTATTACGATTCCTAACTGACAAGAAGAGGCAATGCTAAACAGTCTGGCTCAAGGAGATGATTTGCATAGCAAGTGTCGCAAAGGAACTATATGGGTATGTGTGTTGAGCCAATGCCTACTGTATACATTTATTAGGCCTAAACATGACATCTTTACTCATGAATCTTCTCCCATCTATACTGATGTCATTGCTAAACACCTGTGTTCCGAGGTTATGAAGAAGCTTATTCTCGCACAAGTAATTATTGCATTTCATTATTGGATACAGGTTGAATTTGAACCAACGTGATGCAAATAATATATGGATGGGTGGATATTAATTGGGTAAAATTGTTTATTAATTTTAGGTGAGATTAATTAGGTATACATATAAAAAACAAGGTTGGGCTTAACCTATTTTCTAAATATGTCAACTTACAATGCGTTTTATGCTTATTGGGAGCTAAATGTATGTATTACAGTATGTATTGGTTAAAGTACGTATATACATACTGCATGTAGGTACATACATGCCTCTATTTTTCTAAGTATTATGTGCTACTGTATATTAAACCTACAATCCCTAAAACGTATTTTGTTAAGTATTATTTTTGCTTGTAAAAATTCCTGTATATTAAACCTACAATCCCTAAAACGTATTTTGTTAAGTATTATTTTTGCTTGTAAAAATTCCTGTATATTAAACCTACAATCCCTAAAACGTATTTTGTTAAGTATTATTTTTGCTTGTAAAAATTCCTGTATATTAAACCTACAATCCCTAAAACGTATTTTGAATCTAAGGATCTAATTCATATTAATATAATAAAATTATATAGAATATTAGAAAAATACTTCGAATCAAAAGTTTTTCAGTGACTATGCTCATGATTTGTCACACACAAACACACACACACACACACACACACACACACATACACACACACATACACACACACACACAAACACACACACACAAACACACACACACACACACACAACACACACAAACACACACACACACAAACACACACACACACACACAACACACACACACACACACACACACAAAGAAAAGGAGAAAATGTAGATAAAGTTAGGTAGGACTAATAGAATGACTTGCTTATGGAAATACAAGTAAACTATGGCACCGCGTGTTCCGGGTCGCTTCCTTAAAATGGATCTGTTATCACATAAGACGAAAAAAGGTATCTGTCCGTTACTCGTTTTGTGACATGCTGTAATCACAAATATCCCTCGATTTGTTAACTTGTATTAATAGCATTTGATTATTTGGAATATCTTCAATAACAGTTTTAAATCGCTTTATCACCACCGTTTAAAAACAACAACAACAAAATATTTTTATATTTAGGCCTATATCTCATTATAAAAGTACATTTCGCAATATTTTCAAGCTCTTCAAAAATATCATTGAATTGAGAAATACATGTTGATATAACTTGTTTAAAAACAGCTCAGACCTAGATAATTGGAAACTTTTGAAAACAAATCGTTATCGTTTATTGTTTATGACGAAAATGTCTTACAATTAGATTGATGAGTTTGGAACTGCTTTTGCTCGCACATAAATATTGTTCGTTTCATATAAGATAATGTATTAATAAATAAAGTGATTTTGTTAATAATTAATATCTTTCATCAATAACTAATCGCGTTAGTCGATTTTGATTTCCTTCTTTTTTAATTTTTCTTATATATTTTCCTCATTATTATCATGTTCATTTCCTACTACAGTTCTCGAGCGCCGTACAAGCATTCGAGCCCACATAACAGTGGCCATGCAGTTGTACTTTAAACGACTTCCACGCTATTTCTGACTTCACCATCTCAGATGTTATAACCTCCATCCAACAACGTTGCTATTGCACGCCTTTCCCTTGTTATTTACCCGTAGCCTACTTTTAAGGGAGTATTTGGTATTTCCGATGTCGATCATTGTCTTCATAATAACCACAGCTGTAAAGCATTTACTATATTGTCACAAACATGTTGGCGCTATTTTCTCTCTAGATACCCCGTTACATATTATATAGTTCGCGTTGATGTAGAATTCAGAATGATATCTATGTATATTTAAGGACCTTAGTAACATAACCAGATATTCCTTCTTGGGAGTTGTTAATTGAATAGGGTTTAAACATTAACGAACTGGCGGAAGCTCTAACGTATAGAATTATACAAAATAGGTAAATTAAATTTGTTCTTAATTTAATTGTGTTTCAAATTTCAAGAGTACTTGATGAAGATTATATTCAAGTGCATGATTATTTATAAAATCAAGTTAAAGATATGCAAGAAATAACAAGTGCTAAAAGCAAACTCTAGATTTTCGTTTTCACAAACTAAAGTTTTATAGTGAAATATGGAGTCTACTAGACGTTTTTTAAATAGCCTTACAAAGCCATCCTTTGTTACATTGATTTTCTCAGATAAGCTAAAAGCTAGCCCATTTGGCGCTCTTTGTGCAGTCATCGCTAAACAAAATTAAGCACGTTCAAGTATTTCATGAACATTGTTTACGCATTTTATCATCAGTTTTCACTGTCAACTCGTTTTATATGAAAATTATCTTGACTTTCTTTACGCGAGTTTGAAATCTTTACGAAATTTGTTATAAAAGTGGTCAATTTAACGTTATTATTCAGCCGATAATAAAATAAAAAGAAATTTTATATTCCTTCTGTTGTTGTGGGTAAAAACCTCCCATCATTGCTACCCTGATCTCAATATTTCAAATGTCCTTAATCCTGTTAGGTTACAGTCAAACTGCAGACGTGTTCACGTATAGAACACCCTCTCCCCTTCCTTCAACCACAAATACCAAGAGCTCCTTCCCTGGGCATTTAAGTATATTTGTATAGCTAAGCCAGTTCATACGAGATATTGGTTGGCGATTTGTAGTCGAGAACTGATAAATATTCAGCTACCTGGGAGAGCACTTATGACGGTGTTATGCCAGGTCGTCAACTGTTTTTCAAGACAGAAAATAACTTTTTAGTTACGTTTAAAATTACCCTGTAATTGTGTGCATCATTTAATTTCAGTCTACGGTTTAGAACTTTTTATTTAGTTTGCTTCATCAGTTGCGCCAATAAGCCTAGTGTTGTCAGTTAAGGAAATATCCGCTGGAAGCAGCACAGTTCAGTCGACCGTATTCGGAGCTACAGGGTTTATAAGCAAAAATACTAATGTTGTGTTATATATAATCAAATCTTTACACAATCATGACTGCTCATTAATTTTCATTAATAACAAGTAATAAAAAAACTTTTTTAAAGTCAGTCCCTACTTAAATCAACAAAGCAAATTTTCTTTTTATATTAAAATTACAATTTTTATAAATATGTGTATACTATACATATGTCTGAATACCAATATGACAAAATAGAAGGCGAATTTTCTTGCAAGTATTGTGTTTTTACTATTATTTTTGTTTGTTACTATTTATACGCTTTCTTTTTTTCGTTGTTTGCATTTTGTTGTAGTTTCTTTTCGCTTTTCTTTTGCATTGTCCGTTTTTAATCAAGGTTCGATAGCGTTCTTGCAGTTTGTTTATTTTATTCTTTTCATTCATTCTTAGGCCCTAGAACACTATTTATGATATTGTGTGTGGTAACCATGGCAACAATTTATGGTCGTCCAATGGAGATTGTGACGACAAACAGATGGGGGCAAAAGAAAAATCATATACTTCAATTATGAAGGGAAGGTGTCCTGCATGCACTAGTTTGTTTTTAGGCAGTAGTAGTGGGATATATAGACTCAACTGAGTGAAAGTAACATTCAATAAATGCACCAGTTAATAGAACTAACGACTATTATTGCTAAACCTATATTTTTAGCTTCATTATTATACATCGTTTCCCTCCTGCTATCTGCATCTCAATGTTAGTGTTTTCTTTGTGTAATTAATTGTTAAAAAAGAATGTAGCACATCCACAATATATCATGTAGATAAAAGATATTTGCACAAGTAGTATAAAGTAAACGCTTTATATATAATCTTTTTTTAAAATTCTTTCTATTACCTCACACTCTCCTTATATAGGCCTATATCGTGTACACATTTTCAATCGTTAATAAAATACGTTTATCTTCGTCCAATCAAGTTCAAATAAATGTTTGTAAACCTATAGTGGATGACAATTGATGTTAATATAGTTTTTTTTCAAATATTTATTCATTATTTAAATTAAAATATTTGATATCCCGATTTGAACCATGGATCTACGTGTTTGCAAACAAGCACATTTAGCATTGAGCTAACTTTTCCAGACCTAAAAATCGTCTAAAGATGTACTATATGAAATTATAAGAAAAATGTTCTTTGCAATAATGAAGCGTTGCAAGAGGTGGATAGAATGAGACGATATAGACAACTATCACCTTAATAAATTAGAAAGGAAAAAAGAAAGCAAATAAATAGTAACAAATAAAAGTCATAATCCAACAAAATATATTTTATATAAAGAGGAAAATGGAAAATCGCAAGAAAATTCGCTTTATATTTTGTCACTTAATATTGTGATTATGTCATGTGTATATATATATATATATATATATATATATATATATATATATGTGCTGATACGTATTCCTTCACGGATGGAAAAATATGATGAATAGGTATTATCTGGAGTACATCCGTTCATTCTGCAGTGCATAAATTCGCAGTTCCGACGTTTCGCTAGAATCTCATCTAGCATTGACGAGGTGAATCCAACAACAGCTGAAGAGCGAGTCAGCTGTTGTTGGATTCACCTCGTCAATGATAGATGAGATTCTAGCGAAACGTTGGAACTGCGAATTTATGCACTGCAGAATGAACGGATGTACTCCAGATAATACCTATTCATATATATATATATATATATATATATATATATATATATATATATATATATATATATATATATATATATATATTAAAACAACATAAGTTAATTAAATACAAGAATATTTAGTAATTTATATCCGAATCATTCATCTATAGTCATTCTTGATCCCTTATTAATCTCTTTTATAAGTTTCATATTTTCAATATTTGGAAATTGGTGCTTATTATTAATACAATGATTTGCAAAATTTGATTTATATATTTCTGATTATTAATACAATGATTTGCAAAATTTGATTTATATATTTCTGATTATTAATACAATGATTTGCAAAATTTGATTTATATATTTCTGATTATTAATACAATGATTTGCAAAATTTGATTTATATATTTCTGATTATTAATACAATGATTTGCAAAATTTGATTTATATATTTCTGATTATTAATACAATGATTTGCAAAATTTGATTTATATATTTCTGATTATTAATACAATGATTTGCAAAATTTGATTTATATATTTCTGATTATTAATACAATGATTTGCAAAATTTGATTTATATATCTCTGCTTTATAATAATAAGCACCAATTTCCAAATATTGAAAATATGAAACTTATAAAAGAAATTAATAAAGGATTAAGAATGAATATATATGAAGCTTTCGGATATAAATTAATAAATATTCTTGTATTTGAATAACTTATGTTGTTTTAAATTACTAAACAAGAAAACGTATTTTATATATATATATATATATATATATATATATATATATATATATATATGTGTGTGTGTGTGTGTGTGTGTGTGTGTGTGTGTGTGTGTATTTATATGCATATATACTTTGTTATATTAATTGTAAATGAAAAATAACTAAAATAAAATTTTTCTTGTAGGCCTCACTAGGATTTACTTTCAAAAGTTCTTTTTTATATTTCTTGTTTCATATTAGCAGAATCTGAGTAACTGATAAAATAAATATTTTCTTTATTGATTGTAATTCCCAAATATTAGTAAATTCACACACTAATGTTAATTAAAATTCAAAAAACTACATATACCCCAGTTGGTCGGTTCCTTTACAGAAGAATTCTATTAAATTAATTTTTTTTTAATACTCTTTACACATATGTAGCTTTATTTATCGATTGGACAAGCGATAACAATTCATTAATGTATATATATATATATATATATATATATATATATATATATATATATATATATGCATTTATTGTAAAGTTTATAAATTCATAACTGTCATAAATTAAATAGATTGTTATTTCTTCCAAATTAAATGTTTTTCGTGAGATAACCATTCTATCTAGACACAAAATGGTATCTATAAACTACAAGCACAATAAATTATTGTAAATTTATTAGACAACATTTCAGTTTGGCTAGTTTTTAAATTATTTAAATTCCTGTGTTTAGCCTCTTTGACGGCGCGGTAGATAGCTTCGAACAGCTCTGATTATAGTTTCGGGTAGTGCAGCGGTTTATTAACATAATCTACCGGCGGGACAAAACTTATTTCCATAATATCTTCATTTCATTTGCAACGGAGAACCTGCTTAGGAACTCACAACAGATTTATTTCTAATAAAATAAATAATGTCATATTTTTTACTATTTGGAATTAAATAGCTAATGGTTTTAAGCATCTATCTTGCAATGTTTAAAAATAGTACAAGAAAACTAGATTAAAAAAATAATTGTCTTAGAATTGACTCAAAATTTGTTGCCTTGTTTCTTATCGTTTTGTGTTTGTTTCTATACGTTAATATTCTAAATGATCTGTTCAGAAAGTGTTCTATAGTATACTTTTTTCTACTAATTGAAGTTTTTATTTATATCTCATAATCCATTGAACTAATGCTCAAATATTATTTTACTAACATTTTCCAACATATTTTTTTTACAGAATGTTAAAAAAAAGAATAAAAGCAACAAAAAAATATATGTAGCCAATAAAATTGGATCTCCCATAAACATTTCTTTCCATAAATGATTTAGGTCAGGCATTTTGGGATGTATACCTCACCTGATGTGAAGTTATACTAACTATTGCTAAAATACTGTAATTTATTGTGAATCAATCTTTCAGCAAACGGATAATGTTATATTTAACATGAAGTTGTTCTTAATCAATTCCGAGATATATTCTACTTATATATAATAGTTTACTGGGAGTACAGTAATAAAGACTATAATTATGAGACGTGCCATTAATAAGCATGTACTGAGTACACTTCTGATGATGCTAACTCTGTAAGGGATATCTACATAAATGTGTGACTATTTGTAGCAAGGATTTATAATTATAATTGTAATTATTATAATTTAATAATTATTAATATGTTTAATAATTATAACTAATCTACTGTGCTCACACTATTGTTTTGTGTATAAAACATGCCGTTAGAGGAATGTACAAAAGACGTAAAACATGTATTTCCTGTGGTTAGTATCGTCTCTAGATTCATTGTACCTTTTTCATTGCTGTTTGTTTGTTACAGTAGCTGAAACATTTATGTTAATGAATTACTGATCTTGGGTTATTTTGTGTTATTGATCATGCAATGGGTTTTAATTATGTAATGGATTCTGAATTAACAATGGATTAGGTCCTTCGACGTTGGTGGGATCGCGTTTTCTCGTCCAGTATGTTTTTAAGTCGGGTACAATATTATTATGTAAAATATTATTATTATACAAAGAACTTTATGATTTGTTATATAATTTAAATTTTATAAATGCTACAATTTTTTTTTCAATTCACTAATCATTCTTATATTTATCTTAATAGAATCTTGTTTACCTTGCCCTTTTTGTGAAAAGTTTTTCTCCGAAGTATAAAACTACAATTAATTAATTTAATTAAATTAATGGAATAATATTTGAAGTCTAACCCAAGTAAGACAAATGTGCCTCGTATTTTCTAAGTCTATTAGGAAATACAAATTCCAAATTTGTAAGTCTTTTTAATGGTACGAAAGGAATATATTATATATATATATATATATATATATATATATATATATATATATATATATATATATATATATATAATATATTCATGCCTTCACATAAATTTTGTTTCCATGTTATAATAACGATTCCTACTATAAAAGATACTATGCAGGCCAGCATAAGTGTGGTGCAAGTTTATGTTGCACTCATGCAACTTGAGTAGAATATGCTTTGGTTTGCTAATTTGGAAGTTTTTAAGGATCAACATATACTTTGAATATATTTTTTGCAAAATCTGAAAAAACTTTAATACAAAACTGTTAGCAGTTTTCTTTAAAAAAATATACATATATTTATATACTCGTATATATATATATATATATAAATATAAAATACGTTTTCTTGTTTAATAATTTAAAACAACACAGGTTATTCAAATACAAGAATATTCTTGTATTTGAATAACCTGTTTTGTTTAATATATATATATATATATATATATATATATATATATATATATATATATATATATATATATATATATATATATATATTCTTTATGAGTTACAGTAATTGTAAGTATTGACCAGTAACACTTCTAATTAGTCACTAAGGGCCAGTATGTACAGCTGGGCGAAATGGGTTATAGGGGCAAGAGCCCTGACCTTTATTCATTTCCACAATTTACCTTAACAATTGCAATTTTACAAGGTTTAAATGTAAGTATGCGAGTCGTCCTTTTCTATCATTGTCAGATGGAACAATAAGATGTCAGAAAACAAAACTAACAATTACACAAAACATTGCTAAACCAAACAGGATGTCAATTGTTGTAGAGTCGGCCACCAGTACTGAGAGATATTGGTTAATTAATGACAAAAGAGACGGACAAAAGAGGGAAGTTAAACAATAAGATAAAGATGTAAAACTTGGAACGTTTTTACTGAACACGTGATGTAGTCTTGCATGTAATGATCAAAGCAGCTACCGACGAAATATTGTCTATTAGTCCCGGCAACGAAGGCCAAAATATGACGTTTGCTGAAAAAAATGGTCTAGTTCTGAAAGTTGGTACAGTTGTCTAAAACGTCCCCGGCTGCGGTCGGAGGTGAGCGTATTTTATTCAGTTTTTGTCAAATATCTCGGAAAATATTAGTTTAATAAAAAAATGTGTTATAAACTAATATAAAGTACATAAAATTTGCTACATGTTTAGTTGGTAAAAGTGTAGTCTTAATGACGTTGTTATAAATTTTTTTGTTTATCAATTACTCGTTTTAATGTGTAGAATACGAGTATCAACGTTTTTTCCGGAAAGTTACTTTTTTCGCATTTTAAATGTTAGGCTGTAATGGCATGTAGGCCTATAGCGTGAACCGGGCGCACATTAGCTACAGCGCACTCTACTGCGTTTAGATTTGGTTGCAATTTTATACAACATTACTATATAGTATACCTATTACTATATTAATATTACCTATTATTATTACTATACCTATATTAAAATAAACCTACGAAGTATCCAGTCAGGAAAGATTTGGAAAGATTTAGACTTATTGACGATGCAGAAAATTACAACCAAATCTATCCTGACTGGATACTTCATAGGTATATTTTAATTTAGGTATATAATAATGTTGTGTAAAATTGTAACCAAAAGTTAAATATTTAGATTTTAAGTTTAGTATTAAAATAAATTTACTTTGACGTAGTGCAGTGCGCTGTAGCTACTGTGCGGCCGGTTAACGCTATACATGCTATTACAGACTACCATTAAAAAAGTGCAAAAAAATTAACTTTTCGTATTTTCCGCTGAAAACCGTTAATATTCATGTTCTACACATTAAAATGAATAATAAAAAAAATAATTATTTTAAAACAGTATCAATTAGACTCGGTTATGCTATACATTCATTACATACTAACATTTAAAATGTGAAAAAAGTAACTTGCCGTATTTTCCGCGGAAAAAAGGTTGATATTCATGTTCTACACATTAAAACGAGTAATTTAAAAACAAAGAAAAATTTAAAACGACGTCATTAAGACTATATTTTTACCGTTTAGTTCTATAATATTGTTAATTAGAATCACTTACTTAGGAACACCTTATACTATTTAAGACTTAGAGAGGTCAAATATAGACAATTCTGTCGTGTGTATTTTGTCAATAAAATCACGCCAATAAAATCAGTATTAATTACTCACAGTTGAACACTTAATAACCACAACACAATTTATTGACTATATATACACCTTATGCACATTTCGGATACTAGGGAGCCATCTTCAGAGGTCCTGCAATACGTTTTTCATAACTCTAAGGATGGTTACATAATAACAGAAATGTACATATAGTATTGATTTACTGTTATTAAATTAATTTTGCTGTGAGTATTGGGTTCTTATTGTGTTCAATTAGATCATATTGCACTTTACTTGAGAGATTTAGTCGAATCAGTATTGTTATAAATGTTTTTACTACAGGTTTCACTTTTGTCCGTATTAGAATTTGTATTTTGCATTGTGCATAGCAACCTACTCATATTTTATAAAAAATAGTTGTACTTACCTTTCTGAACTCTGCACTTTATCTACGACTTAAATAGGTTTTTATTTCGAAAAAAGTACACAAGAACCTTTTAATAAAAAGGTCTACTTTTTAAACTTTTTTCCTTCAAAATATTTGTATAAATCTCAAAATATTTACACAATATCAAGAGCACAGTGGTACAATATATTACAGTTGAAATATTGGAAAGAATCCCAATACCACAAAAATAATAAAAAATAACAAATAAAACAAGTTACTTAAGATTAAACCCTTATGTACATTTCAATGACCATGTCATCATTATCAGAGGGTCTATTAAAAAATTACAAACTAGCAAACATTATGTTACAAACTAGAGTGATAATAGAGTCATCACTCTAGTTTGTAACATCTTGTGTGCTAGATTGTAATTTTGTAATAAGACCCTCTGATGATGATGACATAATCATCGAAATGTACATAAGGTTTTAATCTTAAGTAACTTGTTTTATTTGTTATTTTTTATTATTTTTGTGGTATTGGGATTCTTTACAATATTTTTATTGTCTTAAAATATTTATTTACTCACTATATATACCCATTATAAAGATATTATAAATACACTCAGAAACCAGCAGCGTGTTTACGTTGGTTTGCAATACGACATTGTAAAACTCAATTTAATTGTTTTAAAATGTATACGTGAAGATGGTTTACAAATTATTTTCCACATCCATGTTATACTCCACTATTTGTTCTACTTAATTCATACATTTCAAAAAAAATCTTTAAAGAATATTTATTGAGAGAACAAAACATAACTCTCAAACTTCTTGAAAGCTTTAAAAATCTACATCAGGTTTTTCATTTCTAACTAGAATTATTCTAACTCGAATTGTGTGTGTGCGTCTGCGCGCGAGCGTGTGTGTGTGTGTGTATGTGTGTGTGTGTGTGTGTGTGTGTGTGTGTGTGTGTGTGTGTGTGTGTGCGCGCGCGCGCGCGCGCGCGCGCTTTAATAATTTTCTTACCTGTATTGCAAAGGTTTTTAACTATAAACTATTTCATTAAGAAGATTGTCATAAACAATTAACAAATTAACATAGATTATAGTATCAGCATCTTCAAGAACTTTTACATATGGCTTCTGGCAAACTAAATCTAATAAATAAAAACTACATTTTTTGCCAGTCCCTCTTATTTTAGGTTTTTTATTTGTACACTGTCGTATCAGTAATGTATTCTAGGAGATATCTGATTTTACATTAAATTTTTACATTAGATTTTTCGTTAAATAAATTCCGTATTTTTTTGGTAGATTAAATGAAATACGTTTTGTACGTGACGATGACCAAACGTTTACGTTTGGGGACAGCAAATTACCCAAACTTAAAATTTAAATAAATGTAAGGGAAACATACTGAGACTTGACGCGTCGGTCACACTTAGCGTCTTTATCAGTGAAAAACTGATCGGAAAGTATAATCGAAATTACTGTAATAATGTTGTCATATATTTACTGAAATTAAACGTTCGGCAAGACGTTATAGTGTTATGTTAATATATGCTTTTCGTGTAAAAACATAACCCTTTTAAATTCACGTTTTCTTTAATAATACATGTACTCTTTTTTAACCATTTAATCATGGATGTCTAATTTCATGAACATATTGGATCCTTTTTATTTTATATAAGTTAAAACAATTTAAAAGCTGGGCTATTTATTATTCGTCAAACAATTTGCAATTAAAATCGAGTTCATCAAATTCCAATGCCATTGTATAAATAGTTCTTCAAGACAAACAACTGAATCACAGCGGCGGTTGTTATTGTTGTGTTATCCGGGGTTAATCGCAAACGGCCTTAAATTCCTGTTTAGGTAAAAACAAAATATGACCATCAACAACAATGTAGCTTCTGAATTTAGATCATTTAAAATAGCTTTCCTTTTTAATAAAATCAAGTTGTGACAACACGCTGGCATCGTTAGTATTATGTATAAAATATTTACAGAATAACATTTTTAAGTGTACACCTGTGTCTACTTGAATGTTCAAGTGTACACTTACAATAAATTAATCTCGCAGATATTTTGTATAAAAATATAACAGAAGTCTTGCGAGATAATTTGTTGATGAGGAGAAAAGCTAAATGAAACACTTTAACCGAAGCAAGGGAATAAGTGAAATTCATCTATAAATTACTTTCAAAGATATATTTTCGTCAGTACTTTACTTGTAGAGAGATCTTTATCTCACTTCTTGATATTCATTCCTTTTGCCTTCCTCTCTCTCCATACTCCACCTCTTACATCCTTCTCCTCATCCACCGTGCAAAACTAAATTTTCGAGTAAGGACAACATTATTCAGAGTGGGAAACCTAAACCTAATTTTCACATTAAAATCTAAAATTCCCTTCTCTCTTCCTTCATATTTAAGAATTCTAAAATCGAAAAGGGTCTGATCGATATTTCAAAATTTTACGCTCATTTCGGATTAAAGATAAATTATACTTAGCAGCAGTACTAGTCATCGATAAAATAAGGATACTAATAGACAAGATAGAATATTTTCAAAACAAATATTTTCAGATGTTGTTTGGAAAAGGGCTATTTAGGACCACATAATCAATACTTTTCAGAACGAAATGGTATGGCAACAAATTTACCTGGCGATTTAAAAAGTCGTATAGAACACGAAAAGAATAATGAAACTTGTCGCCTTAAAAATAATTAAGAATTCTAAAAGAATGTCAAAAATAACTTGACTATACAACACAAAAATTTTATAAACTCCGACTTTATTTATAAAACCGATCACTATCTTAATCTGTATACCAATGATGTATACAAAGTAACAGTTTAGGATAAGTTGGTTATAAATGGAAAAACAAAGACAAACTAAAACTTTTGGCAATTAAGTGTTTTTATTTTGGTACGTCATTGCATTGCCACCCACAAAAACGATGGCGCCTTTAGTTTTAAATGTGAACTGTTTACTTCGCGCGATAATAGTCTATTTTTTTAAAAAACCAAAATAAACCTAACCGTATACTTTTAAGATATATTGAACTTAGTGATACGTTATACAAAAATTGTTGAATTATATAAAGATTTGTCTGTGTTGTGAGGTATGTGTGTATTTGCAAAATTCCTAACTTTTGGGTGTCTCAGGCGAGTTTTAATTATGTTCTTTAAAATATCTTTCATCGCTAGGTAAATTTTGCAGAATTATTTAGCTCAAAAAACTACCGGAAAATAATAGGCTAATTTGTTGTAGCGGTTTGATTACTTAAAAGAAATTAGTTTTGCGTGTAAATAAAAGGGGAAATAAAAAAATATATTGTGTGAAAACACTGAAAGACATTGCTGAAAATATTTGTTACTTGTTAGCTAAATGATTGCAATACAGTAATACTATTGAAGAAAAACTGTTGAGTCACTGTCTTCTCAATTGAATAAGCAATTCATTAAGGATACATTCATTCATCTTTGATGCTACGAACAAGGCTAAAAGCGCGGTAGTTTGTATGCATTTGTTGTGATAAACGTGTCCTTAGGAGAAAACTATATCCGTATTAGGTTTTGCAGAGTTAACTTTTAGATATTTAGTGGAAATATTTGTCTTGACATTGAACTCAACTACGGCATCATTTTACTTGTACATTAATTGCCACTGAATATAAGGTTCTATCCATGACGCCATGCCTATTTACTCTGCCAGCGAGAAACACTTGAATGTAAAAACAAACATGTTATGTCTTTAGACAGCCTGAATATATCGATAAATTAAAATGTACACTGTAAATTTGTTTTTGTCTTTTTTACTATTGTCATTGCTAACTGAAGATCCCATTTTGAAAGTTTCTAAATTTAAGAAAGATTTTATAATAAAGGCAAACACCAACGGACATCAATAATTAGTTTAAGGTTAGAGTTACAGGTTAGAATGTGGTTTATTTATACCTACTGATGATAATAATAATAATAATGATGAAAATGATTATGGTGACTTTGCCCCTGAAACGCGTATGGCGGAAAACATTATTGATCGAGAGTTAGAGTTTGTTGTTAATTAATTACTATATTTACTCACAAGCTAAGTTCAGATGCTATTACTACAAAAATAATTTCAAAATATTAAGATTGTTCTTGTAAAACTATTTGAAGGCGCTTGTATATCGGAATTAAATATTATTCTGAAGTGCACAATCGACAGCCTGCCTACAAACACAGTAAAATCGGCAATGATGAAAATAACAATAACTAATAGGAGTTCACAATCAATTGTGAAATTTTTGTTTCAGTGACAAAGGATTCACAATGAACGAGTATAACTATAAAAAACCTAAGGTGATATTCAACTAATTAGAAACGCACCAATTTTACAATTTTTGAGTTTTAACAAAATTTTAAAGGAATCCTAGTTATAGGAATCCTCCCTCCTCTAATTCTTATGAAGAAAAGGATGAATACAGATTTTTGGAGTCCCTAAAGAGATAAAAACGCAAATTATATTTTAGTGTCATTTTCTTTCTATTTGTTCAACTTATGATAATTTTTACACATATATGGAGATTAGGTCTCAACAATACCTATAACTATTGTTATTTATTTTGGTTCATATAATGATGAAATAATTTATAGTTGAATTGAAAACGCTATTTTATTTCAAGGAATGAATTATTTTTCAATGTAGCTTTGTTCTGTTATTTATGGAACTCAAAGGAACAATTTCCGTCATTCTGAACACAAAGAAATATTTGACACGTTGCACACTATACCCTTGTCCTTTCGCTTCAACCTGACTTGAGGCAAAGTTCTGTCCATTTCCCGAGGCAGATTCTAAGCTAGTTTAATACGTACTTCATAGAGAGGCTGTGAAACCCTTCCTAGTCTTCCGGCATGCTTCGTTCGAAGACGTTCATCCGGGTAGTCAGTATCGGAAACAACCAGGTCCTTCTGGATAGGTAATAAGGAGGTGAGCAACTCGTACCTTGAAACTTTCAAGATACAATATCTCCCTTTTAGGAACTGTTTTCTTCCTGCGATCATGTAAGACAATCAGCTATTAATACATGCCATGTCGACAAAGTGTTGTAAAAAATGCACGTGCCACTTGCATGTTTTGTGGTACGATCTGTAATGGGGAATCAGTCTATACTATAGTGGAGGTCTAGCCCCTCCCATGTTGTCGTGGTATTGCTTTACAACGTTTGACGCCGGGACGTCAACTTATCTTCTATTTATTTTTTTAATTTTAAATAAATAAAACAACTTAAACAAAACAACTGTTTATTAAAATCCTTATGTACATTCCGATTGTGAACCAATTATCTTCAGAGGAAATTAAAGTATTATAAATAAAATGATTTTGCGGTTGAGGATTTTTTTATTTATATCAAATGAAAAATTATACTACAGTTGTTATATCTTCTATTAGCTCTAGAATACCTCCTTGTATTTGCAAGAGGCTCTTTACAATGAATGGTTGAAGCTGGTGTTAACTTGTCAAACCGTTTAAGAGCCATCACATACACAAAGAATTCTTTCTTCTTTAGTTAGTTCATCCTCAGGATTCAAATTGATGCTGGGTAGTCTATATTTCATAGTATTTTCTGTTCCTGGAATGCTTGGCCTTCAGATCCATCTAGCAATGCTAAACCAGTGAAATAACGGTCAAAGTACATACTCGTTCCTGGTAAATGCCTTTTATTCAGTCACGTTATGACTCGTCCTACGTCATAGTTCCAAAATTCAAAGTGCCTTCTACTTCTGGTGGGAAGTTGTGTCCTCTTCCATACATCATTGAAATCAAAGTCACTATCTCCGAGAACTTACAAAAGTTCGTCGTCATCTTTAACGAATCTTCCACCTTTCCACCATCCCACAATAAAACATTTCATTCTTGCTCAGAAATGGCAATATCTGACAAAACAATTATGACCATAACATTGTTATTGAGACTCAATGTACTCAAATATGCTCATGTATAATTTATCCAAAATAGTAGTTGAAACCTAATAACACACGAGTACAAATTATTTTAAAGCACGTTGAGCTCAAAATTATCTAAAAAGATAACTTTTTAACAGAACACACCTGTCACTAAACTTAATAAGGAATAATGTAAATAACTAGCCTAAATAGTATTAAAATAGGTCCTACTTACTTTATCACTTTAATATTACTTTACCAATATCGAAACTAATTTTCGGATCTTAAACAAACCTCCAAGTCACTCACTTCACTATAAGTGAAGACTTATAATCGAACCCAACTTGCCGGGGTAAAGCACACCATAATCTGAAGAGAGTAATA
>JBAIZL010000004.1:203012753-203027753 GCA_036971475.1 Prosapia bicincta
TTTACTTGAAAAGAAATTTTTATTGCAGCTCTCGATAAGCATCTTTATCTAGTGCGCAAACCATAGCCAGCTCCCTATCATACAGTACCCTATCTAGAAATGTCCTGGATTCTTCCACTCGACTCTTAATTTCTTCAGGTCAAGTCGTAAGATTCCTGAACTACGGTATTAATGGTCCATTTTCTCTAAGCTGAGTCTTCTGAAGATAAAGAAATTTGATCGTCTAAACATTTATCGTATGATAAATATCTGTCCTGAATTATAAAGAGAAAATAGGCTTTTATCCAAGGGCGTACCCAGGATCAAAACTGGGGGGGGGGCAAACCATGGTCGTTCAGGTTGTAACATTTTAGCATGGAAAAAGTGAAAGGAACCAACATTTTAAGAAAATTATGTATAATTATAACAGTGCTTCATCACCTATGTTATTACAATTTTTAATTAAAAAAATATTTTTATTCTAGTTACGTGTTTTATACTAGTATCAAGTTTCTTGTATTTGTAGAAAACTTGTTCAAAACTCTTGTTTTAATCCAATCCTGATTTTCCTTAAATAATTTCCGAAGGACCCTCATCAAACACAACCCAGTCAATCTGTCCTCTCCGGTTGTACTTCTCACCCAGGTCTGTGCTCTTCGAAGGGCACTGAAAGATCGTTCAACAGTAGCTGTAGTGAATGGGGAAACACTTAAAATGAGGAGTGCATGCCTTGTTGCAGGGAGAAAATATTAGCCTCCTCCGAAAGTGTAGCCACTTCAATATCCTTTAATTTGTTTCTTGCTAAAGCCTTCTTTCTCCACAGATTATACCCCAAATTTAGCCATAGATTTCCATTTGACCTTCACAATGACCACAAATACAACGATGTACGTGAAGATAAATTCTTACTTAAAACAGTGCATCTACTTTATTGAGGTACTGGGATCGTATGTATAGATTCCTTGAGTTGAGATTTACAAGCAGACAAGTCTGTACAGGATCATTGCTAATCGCAATGGCCTCTGTGTTGTTAGTTTAGTTTTTGTCAAGTGTTCAATTGTCTCTATTATCATCCGTGTTTTTCCTAACCTCTTACTTCATAACGAGATACGATTTTCCGCTCGTGTTACGCACATCTACATGTTGGTCACGCAATCTGCGGACATTCCGCTAACTAATTAGCCAATCGGAGCTGACGTCTGCTCCACTTTTCCGTCTCGCGTGCACTAATTCGCGGTTTACGCTTTCTCACAATGGAGAACTGTTATTAAACCACTTTCATTCTTTAATTAGACAGATTAACGTAAAGTATCGCAGGGTGCCTGGCTATCGCCGTGCTTTTTCGGTAAGAGAATATTTTTTGTTAAATTCCTTATGGAGTGATTGTTTTTCCAAACATTTTGTTTCAATTTGCCTATTATAAATACTGAGAAATTAATAATGGAAATGTAAATTAAAGTAATGATTGAAAAGAAATTTTTTATAATTTTTCTGAAGTTTGGCCAAACTATCATTAATTTGTGTTGTTGAATTCGATTTTAATACAAGCTGATTTAATAGTTTACTGTATTTTGCTAAGCCGAATGAACTGGTTCAGAATTGTAGATCAGTTCAATTAGTTCAAAGGTTAGATGAGGAATGTTTATATGTTACTTTGTTCCTGAACTGCGGAAGCCAAACCACTCAATGCTGAACTGTTTGGCTATGAACAATATTGTATTCCCATCTCCCAAAACATCATGGGACATATCAATCCATTTCATAAGTTAAATAATTGTTTCAGCTTAAAACACAAATAAAGTAAAACATTAAATCATTAATTATTTTCAGAAGAATACACTATCGAAATATTTTTAATTACTTTATTTGTTTTTTTTTTAAAGTTATTTGCTACTTTACAGAACAGCAAACCAAAACCAATAAATAGTTTAGTTTCAAACTTTTCCAACCTATAAATAGATCTTTCATATTATATAGACCTACTTCAATTTATGGCTATACTAATTTTTGAAATTTTGTGTCATGTTATTCTCTTATATTTCCTCTCGCCCGACTCTAGACACACGGTCGGTAGGGGAACTTTTGAGTTGGATTTGTGAAGGCGTAAATTTTGAACTTCAAATAATCCCAAAACATAAGGGATATCTTTGTAGTCTGAGATTTAGAGCTAGAACTCGCAACACTTGGTATTCTTTGTTGTCAATATTTTTCTTCTTTCACCTTCACGAACACTCAGGCTGTACGAAAAGTATCAAACTCAAAATAACGATACAGTATTTTCTTGGAAAATCATGAAAAACATAACATGAACATTATATATTGTTATATATATATATATATATATATATATATGTGTGTGTGTGTATATATATATATATATATATATATATATATATATATATATATATATATGCTGATACGTATTCCTTCACGGATGGAAAAATATGATGAATTGTTACTATCTGGAGTACATCCGTTCATTCGGAATGAACGGATGTACTCCAGATAGTAACAATTCATCATATATATATATATATATATATATATATATATATATTTAATAAATTAAAAATATTTCAAAAACAAGAATACTTTTAATGAATATATTTATTCAAAGCTTTTCGCCGATAAAATAGTATCAGCATCTTCAGGAAAAAAATTATCTAATAAAATCTTGAATCTAAATCTAATATAATTTTATATATATATATATATATATATATATATATATTTATCTCCGTTTTAGTATTAGTATTATATGTTACTGTTTTGATTCACAAATTGAGATTAACATAAAAATTAATATTTGGCATAGTAATAATTTTTATTAATAATAATAATAATTTATAATAATAATAATAATAATAATAATAATATTTTTCGTTTGCGTACCATTTTTTTGTTTCTTCAGTTTATTTTTCTTGAACCGTAGACTTAGAATGGAATGATTGTATAGCATTTACAGCTAAATACGGACAACAAACTGCTAAGTTTGCCATATTGATGTTTACGAATTGTCCATAAAAACGTTTTCGGTCAACAATGCGATTCTTATCTAGGTACCATTGAAGTTATTTTTCAAATATCGATAAAATATCGATTATAAAAACCATGTATATACAAAAATACTAAGATCAGTTACCATCGATGGCAAAAGTATCGAAAATAAACCGAAAACGTCGATGCTTATCCTAAACAAATAGTTGCTCTATAAAATCGTCGAATTAAAATAGGAAAATATAGCAAATAAGAAACCTGAGCTTTAGTATACAATTGTAATATCTACAAACTGAAATATTTGTACATCTAGTACTTTGTGTATCCGCTTACGTGTCAACCAAGATAATGAAATATGTAACGTGTACCATTCAATAACGTATACCATTACATTATCTATCGAACTATTGCACGGGTAAATGGTCAAACTAGTTTAATCTACCTTGAAATTCCTTCACTGTTGAAGTTTAATGGAAATTGTTCTTTAATGAGTTGCAGAAGTCTATAATCTCAATGGTATCTGGACATGATTATCTCATAACCGCTTAGTCAGTGTTCCTTCAACCTGGCCGCCGCTCCGGAACTAGTACAGACCTTTATCATCAGTTCACATCGCCCTACATGATATTGTGCATGAACAATGTTTCTTTCTTCCTTTTACTTGCTCTTCTGTTTTGTGTAATGGGAGTCCATGATTTTATTAAAATGTTACCTACTCATTTTATTTATTTAAGACAACTGTTGAAAAATGTTTAAAGTTATGTAACCTGTTAATATATCAGGAAATTGTTGTGTAGAATGGTCACAAATGTAGACCTACTGCTTATTTCTACTGGAAATTCGTGATTGTGCTATTTTACAGAAGTATTATAAAAGTTTTAATTTTAATTATTTACTATTGCAAAGGCAAACCATAATTTTCTATTCAAAGACAAATTTTCACTTCAACAAAATTTTCTTCAATTTTTTTTCCTTGTCATTTCATTTCAGGTTTTACTAATGTCACCTGCTTTCTTTTCCTCTATCTCAAACGTTTCTTTCGACCAGCTTTATTTATAAACGATCTTTAAGAGATATTTTAATTTTGGAAGGTTTTCTCTAAAACCGGTATTTTTCCTTTTCCTGAATATCATAATCTCTCGCTATTTATCTCTGTTCCAATAAGGCCTTCATATCCAAGTTTATCCGTATTTTTTAAACCTTCCATTCTTATTTTTCAAATGTTTTCATATTTATTTTCACTTATTTATTAATCCGATTGCCGTATCATACAAAGTTACAACCTATTTTATTAATTTTTATTTTTTATAGATTTTACTGATCAGAAAATATACCTTTTTTGATTACTTCTTTTGCCACGGCTAACTACATTTTCCGTTATCTATTTCGATTATATTACTAATTGCATAACCTTTCTTATTGTTCGACTCTGTTCATTCCTATTTTCCATTATTAAAGTAATTGCTTCTTTTCGATAAAAGTTGTCTTTTTTTTAATTACTTTTATTATTTCACACTCTCCTGAATACAATTTTAAACCTATAGTGGATGACAATTGATGTTAATAAAGTTTTTTCAAATCTTTATTCAATAATTAAGTTATAAAATTTGTGGGGGCCAGCCGGATTCGAACTGAAAATCTTCATGTTCAAAGTCTAACGCCCCTTGGCACTGCTTCAACTTTCAAATACCTACAAACAAATATCTCAAAGATGTTTATGAATTTTTTCCCCCATTTGGTTGTCGTTGAGACCTCCATCGTACAACCTTAAACTGTTACCATGGTTACCTCACAATATCTTAAATAGTGCTCTAGGGTAACTAAAATTAAAAAAAATTTTGTTAACCTTAATAGGAATTTACTTATATTTCTTTATATATTATTTGTTTACAATTAAGTTTATTCAGTACGTATTTAGAATCATGTGAATTCTATTCTGAACAAACTGTTGCCAAATGGTGAACTTTATTGGTCTTAAAATATGTGGGATTTATTGACATCATATTCTCGAAAATGCATTGAAAAAATTCAGATAAGAAGTTAAAGCAACTATATTTCTAATGAGTTTGTATTTTTAATAACTATAGAATTAGGTTTTAATTATTTTTTTTTTTTAGTTCAAGAGCGTGTGTATTTCTGTTTGTTGATAATAAACACGCAATACAGAAATTGTATTTCAGAATACAGCTATGTGCTTCCATCCCATTCTTCCTTTCTGTGTTTTCGATCTTACGTTATCTCTTCATTAAAATGTGTGTCCAACAACTTTGTAGCAGGTACGTCTTTGTTTCCTTGTTATTGTCTTTTATTTACCCTGAGTGACCTATTGAGTCGTGGGCAGCTCTCGACAACTTTATCTAATGCGCAAGCCATAGCTAGCTCCGTATCATATCGTGCCCTATCTAGTAAAATCCTAGATTCTTCCACTCGATTCTTAATTTCTTAATCAGGTCAAGTCGTAAGATTGCTGAACTACGATATGAATGGTCCATTTTATCTGAGCTGTCTTCTACTGATTAAGATATTTGATCATCTAAAAATGTATCGTATGTTAAATATCTGTCCTGAATTATAAAGAGTAAATAGACTTTTATCCAAGGGCGTGCCCAGGATCAAAACTAGGGGGGCAAACCATGGTTGTTCAGGTTGTAACATTTTAGCACGGAAAAAGTGAAAGGAACCAACATTTTAAGAGCATTATGTATAATTATAACAGTGCTTCATCACCTGTTATTGTAATTTTTACTTGAAAAAAATATTTTTATTGTAGTTACATGTCTTATACTAGTATCGTTTTTCTTGGATTTGTAGAAAACTTGTTCAAAACTCTGAATCTAATCCTGATTTTCCTTAAAGAATTTCCGAAGGACCCTCATCAAAAAAAAACCAGTGAATCTGTTCTCTCCCGTTGTACTTCTCAGTCAGGTCTTTACCCTTCAAAGGTTACTGAAACATCGTTCAACAGTAGCTGTAGTGGATGGAAAGCACTTAAAATGAGGAGTGCATGCCTTGTTGCAGGGAGAAAATATTAGCTTCCTCCGAAATTGTAGCCACTTCAATATCTTTTAATTTGTCTCTTGCTAAATCCTTCTTTTTCCACAGATTATACCCTAAATTTATTATAATTTTGCTTCCAGGGGGCAGCTGCCCCCTGCCCCTCGCTGGGTACGCCCATTTTATCGATACTTGGTTCTTTCGTAGAGATAACAGATAGCTAAACATAGACAACAAAACCTAAATCAAATGTAAATGTATTCATTTACCAATCAAATGCCCCAGTTATGTGAATTCTCAAGACTGCAACATTATGGAGTGAGATTTTATTTCACCACTTTTAATTTATTGTTCGTTTTTGGTAATATTACATTTTTGTCAGATATCGTTATCTCGTTAAATTACGTTAAAAGTCATTTCTGACGTAATTAATTGAGTTCGATTGATTGATCGATTATCTCTGGTGACACTTCAGATAGAAATACATTTAGATCAATTTCGTAAATTTAGGCACCTTTATAGATTGAGACCTGACTTAAAAGGTCATCATAGAAACACGATAATTATACGCTGAAGTAGGCTTGGCAACGGTGTGAGCAGGTGCCCACAATGACGTCATCGAACAACGTGAAAGTAACCCGCTCAGACATAACCAGGTTGTACAAGTTTAGACGAAAGAGAGACTCCTATTGGAGATAATGTAGATCCTATTGGACTACATGAAAAAAAGGGGAACCACTGAAAAACCTCTAATTGATGTTTTTTTTATAATTAAACCTTTGTTTATTAATTTATGTTTCATTATTTTTCATAATATTTATCGTAAATAATAGATGAAATGCATAAACCTAAAACGAGTTAAATGTGTATAGGCGAAGTAAGCAAGAATTTAACAATATATTACATAAAAATAATAGAATGTGTAGAAAAAACTAATACCACCTCGGAATTCCAACGAAAAATGATGGACTAGCTACTACCGTAAAACCGTAGGTGTAAATATATATATATATATCTTAATAAGAATAATTTTTAACCAACACTGCTCAAAGATGTCGTCAATCTTCACTGTTAGCATTATCAAGAGCCAGTTAGCCTTTAAAGGTTTACGGTCCGACATGCGACTGTAATAGTTGATATATATATATATATATATATATATATATATATATATATATATAATAAAAATTATACAAATATTATAGCTAAAATAGTTAAAACTTTTAATAATATCTAAATAATAAGTTTTATTTTAAATAACTTTAATAAATCATTTAGCATAAGATAACAGTTATTTGGAAACTTAATAACTTCTCTGTCTAACAAATATCTAGAATCTAATCTTCTAGACAGTAAACATTGTATCAATTACGGTGTTGTGCAAGTTCCTTTTTAGGAATTTTTTTATTGAATCTTGAGCTGCCAAATTTCATTTTACCTCTGAATACCCAAGTTGCCGTTTTACTTGGAAATGGCTGATTTAAGATACTGTGAATGTATTTGATTTTAACAGATTCACTTCTACAAATAACTTTTTAATATTATAGTACTGCAATAAATTTCAATAATCCAATTCTTCTTTCCTCTGAATCTGCAATATAAATATATTGCAATTATTTAGTGAGAAATTTTAAAGTAAATTATTATTGCTTAAAATTATTTTTAAATTCATCCTATTAGTTCACACTGTCCTGATGTATATATTGTATGTATTTTTAATCGTTAATAAAATGTGTTTTTATTCATCCAATCAAGTTGAAATACATTTTTTTAACCTATGGTAGATGACAAATGATGTTAATACAGTTTTTTTCAAATATTTATTCAATAATAAAATTATACAAATTTGGAGGTTCTGATTGGATTTCGACTCAGTATCTTCATGTGCGAAGTCTAGCGCTTTTAAGACTGAGCAAAATTCCCCATAGCTAGAAATTTAATTTTCAAAGATGTATATTACAGTATTTTTTCTTTCGCCCCCTTCTGGTTGTTGTCGAAACCTCCATTGTACAACTTTAAATTGTTGCCATGGTAACCACACAATATCATAAATAATGCTCTTGGATTAAAAATGAATGAAAAAATAAAGTAAAGAAACTAACTGTCTTAACGATATCGAACCTTGCTTCACAAATGGACAATGTAACGAAAAAAGCGTATAAATAGTAACAAACAAAAAGAATAGTCCAACACCATACATAGAAAGGAAAATAGAAAATTGCTAGGACATTAGCTTTCTATTTTACCATATAATATTGGTATTCTAAAATATGTGTATACATATTTATATTAAATGTAATTATAAAATAAAATCAACCTAAAATAAAATTATTCTTTGTTGATTTAAGTAGGAATTAACTTTAACAAAAAAAATATATCACCCTTTTATAATATCTTTCGCCATTTTATAGAATTTTATGAATTAATATCGAGTTTACAAGATATCTCAGCTCCAGTCTTGTACCGCATCCCTTCCTCTCCGAACGGGATTCCATAAGAATAAAACCTGACGTTTTAAAGGTTCTGTTTTACTTTGATGTATATTGTACAATCTAATGTTTTTTGTAATAAAAACAAAACTCATTAACTACGAGATACGAGTAGCCCATTTTATAGTTATAATTTTACGCTTTTAAAGTTAACTTTTCCAGTGAATTCCATTTATAAATTTTACTTTTTAATTATATTAAATAGGGTCTGGTAAATGAACCTAGTAAATATATCTGAAGTTATTAACAAGTCAGTGTATTTGATATCGATATTCACCGTTATTGGATGTAAATAATATAATCTGAGAGTATTAAAACAGGCGTATGAAATTATTAGTTTGGATACAATATGATATTATTCTGAACATTAAAAAAATTTCATTAGAAAATTATTTAAATGTAACATCCAAATTACCTCTAAGAGAAGACAAAAACTACTGCTAGCTATCTTTTAACCATTAAGCGCCACTTTTGACGCATGAAAATCTTCGGTACACCATTTATCTTCAAAAATGTTTTTATGATCTGAAATTTTTAAAAAAATAAACGCTTAGCTTTGACAATAATATTTTTCATTCGGAAATTATGTTGGACAAGTATGTTCTACCCGATTTACCCCTTTATAAAATTTATTCAAGTCCTCCGCCAAAAGACGTTACTTTTCAAATATAATATGAGTAGAGTGATTTTCGTAGCTAAAATGTTCTAAATTCCTCTTAACTTTCAGTTTCTTTCCACAGAACAAGTATTTAGTGGAGAACACAACATTTTGCAAGAATTTTCTTATTGAGCTTACTTTTACTATTGTCGATGGTTAGATTTTGAGCTGTTTTCGATGATATGACTTCAGGAATGTCTCTAATAACAATTATCAGAGCAAATGCTATGATTTAATTGCTAAATGTGCAAATATCGTCTAACATTGCCTGTACTCTAAAACCAATTAACATAATTCAACGTTTTTTAAAACAATTTGCAATTCTTCTCATAAGGTTGTCACGTACAAATAGGTAGTAATTTTTAATGGTGCCATTAATTTCTAGATGGTGCCATCTTTCTTTAACTCTTCTATTGGTAAATTCACGAGCAAAATTAAATATTAATGGTATTAAGACTTTGTTTCAGGGGACAACTAAAACGTGTATTTTCATCATCCAACTTCAAGTGAACCGTTCCTTATACACCGATCTAGAGTAGGTCTCTTTCATGTTTCTGCCATAGTACGGTTTCTCCTTACGTATGGCGTAATATTTCCTTATGTCGCAGACCAGAAGGTTTTAGATTATGGTAACCTTCTTCTATATACCATATGCACGAGTGTCATCAGTACATGACTCAGTGGAGACGAATAAGTTGTAAACTCTCATTTCCTCAGCTCTCCAATGAGGAGACGTACCGTGATCCCGATCTAATATGGTATCCGTACTTTATGCGTAGCCAAAAAATAATATACTTTATTCTCAAATTACAAATCCGAATACCGTAGTCTCAGATGAGAAAAAATGAGTCATGTTTCAATTGGCTGCCGACGGCTACCTCACATGTTATCAGGTTAAAAATGCTGATAGTCGGTTTTGTACGCGCATAAATTTCAAACACCTAATGAAATTCATTACTGAAACCTCTTCCTTGTAATTTCCATAAAATATTCATTCTCTCGAACCAAGAGTTGCCTTCACCAAGGTTACATTAGGTTTTCAAATTATGATACTTTTTGTAATTGTATTCTGTTAATCCGGTCCTCTCAGTATAAATTTCACAGACTGGTAAATCAGTATAATTTATTTCGTCTCTAATACTTAGCCAGCTTTTAAATTAAACCCATTTTAATTTTTAATTATTAACATTTTTAGGCGCGCCTAGCTCTTTTGTCAACAAGAGTAAAATTCTAGAAACATGTCACATTTTAGTCATCTGATTTCCGAAAGTCAAACAGGCTACTAACTCTAACAGCTGTTTTATATTCACTTGAAAATAATTTCGAGGTTATGTTAAAATGTCTTTCAAATACAATTTCCTATATAATCAGAAATATTGTATATATTATTGTGATTACATGTGATTTAATGCCACAGCTGTTTATATTAATCTTAGATTAAGTTACTTTCTACGTTGTACATGAGCAGTAAGTTAAAATGTCTTTCTAAGGCAAATTATATGGTTTCCTACTACGTTAACTCTAGTATTACTATAGTTAACCTTATTGGCTGACCAATAATAGTGGTTAACATCACTGACCAATAATAATAATAATTTTTAACGAGACTGACCAATAAATGTTTGTGCTCTGTATATTGATACAAAAGAGGATTAAACAGCAAAAAAACACACTTTTCATCTCAATCTGTATTTTGGATTCTAAATCAATTAGCGAAATATTTCCTCTTCGTAAAGTTAGCTTCAATAAATGTATTTGCTTGGTCATTATCTTTGTACTAAGGTCGAGTTGTTAAACTTATGAAAGCCTGTTGAGTAAATCAACAAAATTGTATACAGACGTCAAAAACAACAAGAACTCTACAATACGAATGTAATATTATTTTTGGAAAAAATGCATTCTCGAACAAAGAAATAGTAAGTAAAGAGAAATTATTAATGCACTCATCTTCATTTCTGTTGGAAATATTTCTATTTATTTCAGAACATTTTTCTGCCTTTTCTAATATTACAACATTTCCCTCCAAAATTTAAATGATACTCTTTCGAAACGCGTCAAAAGAGGAAAATATTGTAAGGTTAGGAAAAGTAGAAAAACGTACTAAAATATGTAATAAATAGAAAGTTCTACGATATAAAGAAAAGATGTGAAATGCTACTATCTCAAGTATTACTTCGAATTTTATTTGCTAAAGAAAATTAATTGCTATAAATATTTGTGATGGAGTAAGCAGTACAGCTGTAACTAAATGTGGTAAAAATATACTGAGCTCCGACCAAATAAACCTAAAATATTAATATGTAATATCAAGAGCACAGTGGTACAATATATTACAATGAAAATATTCCTCAAAAATAACAAATAAAACAAGTTAGTTGAGATTAAACCCTTATGTACATTTCGATGACCGTACAATGTTTAGTTGCAGTCACCAAATCATCCCATAAAATATCATAATCTTGGTTGATATCACTATTTTGTAGTAAAAACAGTAGTCCCCACAATTTTACTCTGGAATCAGTTTATATATCTCTGGAAAAAATTTAAATATATATAAATATAAACTAACCTAAAACTCACCGCAACTACCACCCATACATACACCCACATCCACCCACACAAAAGGAAATATGACACGATAGTATTAATTAAAAATCTGCGTATGATTAAACCTAACATTTCAAAGGCTTCAAATGAAAATCTGACTTTTTAAAAATGAAAAACTTTTTAACAATATAACGTTTTAATGAACTTTAGCAAACGTTTAGGATGATAATTGAACAATACACAATATCAAGAGCACAGTGGTACAATATATTACAATGAAAATATTGGAAAGAACCCCAATACCTCAAAATTAACAAATAAAACAAGTTACTTGAGATTAAACCCTTATGTACATTTCGATGACCATGTCATCATCATCAGAGGGTCTTATTATAAAAATACAATCTAGCAATTATTTGTTATTTTTTATTAATTTTGTTCTTGGTTCTTTCCAATACTTTCATTCTAAAAGATTTAACTTTAATATTAAAGAACGTACAGAATTTAATAATTAAGAAGTTCTTAAATAATGAAAATTATTTTTCAGATGCCTTTATAGCGGCTAATTACTTGTAGATTGAGCTTTATATCCATTGAGGTATTAAATAAATCGTGTATAGTTTCTATACGTTACATTTTATTCTTGTGAGAATTCTAAAAAGTTGTAATATATATTTCTGTTCACTACATCGGTTCTTTATCTAACTTTAACATTATTGTTTATAGTCTGGTTTAAAATGTATAAAGATATCTGTTTACAAGATTGAAAGAAAAACCTTAGTTAAACGGTTAATGGGCGTTTCTTAGAAATGCTAAAAGTCCAAGCTAGTAGTTTTTATACCTAATAACATGTCCTTGCTTGGTGGATGTAATTGCTGTCTTTCAGGAGCATAGCCAGGACGATTTATTAGGGGTGCAAGGGGTGTAACCCTCCTGGGGAAATTTCAACATTTTTATCTCTAGAAGTCATATTTTATGCTATTTTGGCACTTAAAATTACGCATTTTTTGGCTCGTCTGGAAGTTGTTTAAACCTATGCTATAAAACACTTATAGGCGTACACTATAAATGGGCATCTATTAATACGATGTGTTCACAATCAAAGGTTAGATTTGTTGTCAGGCCGTGGTTCCTAGTGTCGCTGCACACAAATTATAGTCAGTTTTGCTTCCTAGTATTGTTGGAGTAGAATAAATTTGTTTTAAAGGTTAATATTAATTTACTATAAAGTATGAGAAATAAAATTTTAAAAGTGAACAGTAAAACTTGAACGTAAACCATTAAAAACGTGCTAGTTTATAGTTACGTTTACTACTGTCAACAATAACATATTTACGATTTATAAATTAGCCTACCATAAGAACTGTTTGTTAGACTCAAGGATACACGCTTTGTTCCGTATAAAATTATTACCTCACTCAAGAGATTTTCCGGATATGCCTCGACGTTGTAATTTGTAATTTTAATATCTTCACACAGATCGTAAGTCCTCATTATAGTTTCCGGAAAGCAGTAAGACTGAACATACAAAAGAAATCCTCTGGTGCAAGGTGTCAGACGGGACGGGTACAATGTGTTACAAGGCCAAGTTACTACAAGCTCTGACCCGACTGGTTCCTGGACATTGCAAACTGTAGGCTGAGCTTTTCTAGCGTGTATTAAGTAATAAATGATTGGATGACCGACTCTATGCTAGGTCATTAGCTTGCCTCAATGCCAGTGGGCGAAAGTGAGTTCACTATAATTGCTTGCGACCGAGCTTTGTTTTCATTTCTAAACATACAAAAATGTATATATTTTTTGGGGGAAAACTGATTCTTTTTTTAGCCACTAACAGATTTTAAAATGTTTGTTTATTTATTTTGTGTTATATTTTGCTTCTAAATATTTACAATTTCCATCCCCCAATAACAATATACCCCGACTTAAATAAACATTCAGGGAGGGGGCAGACGCGGTGTAAATGTTTTTTTTTTAATTTTTAATAAGACCTTTTGTTTTCCGATAAAAGCCTACGCACGTGTATCTCCTTTACGAAACGAAATTGCATTCATTCAAATCTATTCCTGATTGGAAATGCGACTTATTTTAATTTCTTTTAAACCCATACTTATTTATTTAAAGTTCTTCAAATGACCGAAATTAAATTAACCAAAACCGATGTACCATTCGACTAATCAAATTATGTGACATTAAACTAATCAAAAGTCCACGGTCTTCAACTAACCAAAAGTCCACGGTCTTCAACTAACCAAAACCGACGTATTATTCGACTAACCGAATTACGCGACGTTAAACTAATCAAAAATCCACGGTCTTCAACTAACCAATCCACGGTCTTCAACTAACCAAAAGTGCATGGTCTTCAACTATTCGAAAGTGCAAGGACTTCAACTGATTGAAATTTGTTGCGGGTTATCGTATTGCCGTTCTGCAGGCTTTCAAAGTTTTTCAAATTTGTCAAAGGATACTGCTTTACCCATGGCTATGATAATATTAAGTTAATACTATTGCTTTCCGCTGAAATAGGTTTTGAATAAATTTAATTTCCGCTTTGAAATAATAAAAAAAATATCTCAGTGCAATATCGTTGGATATGTCTTTACTTTTCTAAGAAGAATGTCTCATTTTATTTTCAGTTTGTTTTGATTTGTTCTTTTAAAAAAACTTTTTTAGCTCGTTTGTGAGGTTTGAATTTTACATTCGACTGTCACTCAGTTATGACTTTCTAAAATTATAATTAAAAAGTAGCTTTTATGAAAAAGCTTCATTTTTCTTCACTATCTTTTTAGATCATTAAGTACCCAAGAAAAGGTAATGGCTCAGGTTATTTTATAAATTACTGTAATTACAAATTCGGCAAGCCATAATTGTACTCAATTCAAAATTAAAGTTTTACCGCCGTCGTGAGCTACAAATTCCACAAAATTTTAATTTGTACACTTTACATCATATCTTTAAGTCAATTGAAGTTGAATATTATTTTGTTTAGTATTTATGTTTTTGAAAATATTTCTCTATTCGTCCAAAAAGCATTTTAGGATCTAATTCGTTTAATACCCTTTCGCTGGGCTTTATTTTTTCTGTCTTTTCGGGCCCATTTTTATGTGAGTAAATTTACATTATAATGATCGATTAATTTTACTAATATATTGACTTTATTACTTTTTAAATTGTAAAAAAAATTACCATAAACAAAAACAACAGGTAAATTAGGGATTAATTTTGCTCATAGATATTTACGAAGTTAAATTCTGAATGAAATATCTATTTCAAATAATCCATCCCATAACATAGACCGGGATTTGTTACATTTTATTCTGACATTGGAAACGT
>JBAIZL010000004.1:203032753-203060253 GCA_036971475.1 Prosapia bicincta
TTTAGATTTTCTCGGGCACGTTACTTAATCACAATCACACAACACGGGTGATAAAACCGTGCACTTTTTTAAACTCCTTTTGAGCTCGCCAATGGCATTATTAATGCTGCAAGTCTCACAGAGCAGTGACACAGTTCCAGCAACACAAGAAAACAAGTTCTACTGTCCTGGACATTCGCCAACAAGCAAAGAAAGTAGTCGGTGTAAATCAGCTGATAACGGCACGTGTTACACTTTCCCGGAGTCAGAGAACTCGCACTATTGACAACATTAACTTCTATATTCACAATCAAAACCTTTTTCAGATTCTAAAAGCAAAATTTTGATATGTAATATTTTACTCGATTTGTTGTATATCACGTTAAAGTATGTGTGCCGATTTTTGAATAGCCAATAGTTTCACATCACAAAAACCTTTAAATCTGCTAAAATATTTAATAAAATCAGCGCGCGCGCGCGCGCGCGCGCGTGTGTGTGTGTGTGTGTGTGTGTGTGTATGTGTGTGTGAGTGTGTGTGTGTGTGTGTGTGTGTGTGTGTGTGTGTGTGTGTGTGTGTGTATGTGTGTAAGTGGGTAATAAAAATATAATAGGCTGAGACTGTAGAGTCGAGATTTGCGCATGGATAGAACATTACAAAAACTACTACACGATATTTTAGTTGTCCTTTTTCAAGATACGTTTTTGAGTTTTCCGCCTATAATTATGATATGATATCAAGGTGGGTAAGTCAACCAAAGTGGAAAACATTATGAAAGGTTACAATTTATTTGTCTAGGCTATCGGTTAGTGTGATTTTATTGCCCATGAAAGAGAAAGGATTGCAGCCTATATGTAGACGGCAGCAAGAGAAGGATATAAAACCCTTTTATAGATTGGAGGATGTAGGGATTGGAATTAAGAGAAAATATGGTATATTGTGGGTAGGAAATTCACTTGCCTAAATTAGACCTTCTTTCGGCCAGGGGAATAGAAGCGAAAAGTTATAACGCCATTGTATAACCTAAGATGGAAGAATAAACTGAACTTGCTCATATGATTCGTAGCCTTGAACTGGATTTACTTGCCAAATAACGAGTATGAATGAAATCAAGTTTTAAATTTATTACGATAAAACCATATTCTTCAACATGTAAGAAACTTTTTTTCCGTTCGTGTGCTTCATATTGCAGCACTACTTGTTTAGCGCTCGCACTCGTGACACATCGCCTTTCATACTACTCGACCACATACTGACTTGCTAGTTTAGCACTTTCCTTTCTCACGTCCAGCCTTGGGCCAAAGATGAACTTTGATCGCGAATTATTCACTGACCCCTTTCGTAAGCAGTGGTTAAATTTTACGGCAACCAATTATTACGTCCATAAATAACAGTTCGTCGATGTGCAAGTGGCCTCGTTATTGGGCAAACAAGATTCGTAATATCTGGGGTCGTAGAGCTGCGAGTTTTCGTTATCTCCCATTAGTAGAAGAGATTCATACCTCTTAACGCAACCCCACCTTTTATCCTAGTACGAGATGATAATTTTGACATTTGATTAAGTCTTACCTAATTCCACTCACGCTTCCTTAACCTTCCCCGATGAGAGTAAGTAGGTTTACTTCAGGTACGTAACCCTACTCACATGTTGCCTGATATCAGAATGGTCACTCGATAGCAATCGTTTGAGTTAAAAAGGGTTTAGACGTTTTTAACCAACAAGGAAGAAGAAAATGGAATACATCAAAAATATTGACAAAAAGAAATATTAGTTTGGTAGACATTCCCAGGACTACCTTGAATTAGGTTCGTGGAATGTGAAGTACTGTAACGTAGTTTGAATGAGAACATAGATAAAGTGTTACAAAATAAGATGTATATGCAAGAAAGCAATGAATGGATGGGAATTGAAGAAACAGAAAATAAATATGTCCCTTGACAAACATTATTACTATTGTTAAATGGAAAAAAAGTTCCTTTTAACAAAGTTAACAAATTAAGTTCCTTAATGTTCTGCGTATCTTGTACAGAGCATAAAAGTCTCCTTCAATCCCAGCTGTAAGCCTATTCACAGTCCTTCCCTATTCTTCGGAGGCCGTAATAGCCTTACTGGCAGATTGCCTTAGAACTGCAAAATCAGAACAATTTTCGAAGTGCTCATAGTCGCATTGAGAAAAGAAATTTTGAAACACCTCCATTAAAATCATGAGAATATGCACACCTATGAACAAGTAAGAAAAGAAGGCGTAGCATTTTGAAGCCATAACAGGGCTCTCTACGGACTATGTATACAATAGCTTTACTAAGCGTGACGTTATTTCCCGTCGATGTCACTATGTAGAACAGGGGCTCTCAAGAGGGGGGCAGATAATGTTTTCGTTGGGGTGTGGATAAGTGCACTGTAACTGCCTAAGGACGAGAGGTTTGTTTTTCTACCAGGGGGTAGACTGACGTGACATGTGTTCTACGTCATTATTTTGTAGAATGTTTAGCCTTGATAGAGACTATATATATATATAATAAAATATGTTTCTTGTGCAATATTAAAAAAATACTAGAAAATACAAATACAAGAATATTATATTATACAATTCAAAGGTTTTCGGTGGCAAACAGTACCAACGTCTCGTCGTCAGAAATAGTAACTTTCATCATACAAATATAACAATTTTTGACATATTTATTTTTTTAAGATATATAATATTATAATATATTTTTACCGACCCTATCCATTTTTATCAATTTTTTAAAAATATATATTAAGACCCGAACCAAGCCTATCACTTTGGGATTGCTGCATTATCAGAGTTAAATACATTTATACAATACATAAATATTTATAAAAGTTTAAAAAATGTATCTGATATTTAATTAAACTAACTAGACATACTCAGACTGTAATTCTTGAGCATTTATGAACGGGAGGGGCGCAACCTCATGTCAGTGTTACAAAAGTGGGTGCAGAGCCTGCAAGGCTGAGACACCGTTTTTCTAGATTCTTTCTTTTCTTTTATTATTATTGCACCAGTAATATACATCTAACATTAACAGCAAGTGCAGTAGCGAAGCAGATAGTGATCAACTATAAATCCTGTGACAGATTTCAGAATAAATCATTTTCGTCCTTTAAATAATTTAACCTACTTACAAAAATCGCTTTATTGTATATTGGCAAAATATCTGGAGCTCCATTCATACTTATTTATTAGTAAGACATCTTCTATCATGGCGTTGAAAGTCCTTTAACTTTACCAAAAAGCAACAAAAGCTGTGCGTGTGCCGTTTGACATGCCTGCTTGATCATGTTGCGTTTCGTTATGCTTTCTTCTCGCTGAGTCCTTGATCTTCGCATTCCAAAACTATGGTCCGGTCGTAGACCTCTGAATGTGTGTCTTGAATAGTAAAATTAATTTTTGGCACTGCGTGACTAAGTTTGGCTTGCCGTTTGCAAGTGTTTCACAGGCCAGTGGTAATGTGTGTAAGTGGGTTGAAACATATGTTAAACCATAATTGTAAGATTTCTTGGTTATGTTAGCTTGGAACTAAGGTATTCGTTTAGGAACAAACGTGTTCGTTTTCAAAGTTAGTTGTACCATTTAATATTAAATATTTTGAAGACGCGTAAGAACTCACTGTAATAATGTTATCTGTTAAATAATAGGATTTGGTTGAATAGTTCAATATAAGTTCAACTTTGTAAAACACCAACCCTTAGGGTTTTCTTTACTTTGTAATTGCTATTTTTTTCAAGATTGAATTTGAAGGGAACTAAATCAAATTTTGAACACAGCTATTCGTTTTTTTGTAACTAAAATTTAACTGCAACCAAACACACAGATCACAAAAAATAAACAAAATTACAAAAAGAAAAACCTTGTCATTTAGAGAGGAGAGTAAATAATAAACATTAGATTTTTTCACCAGATAAAACTCACCTATGAATAGATAATTAATTAAACAGTATCATTTAGTTCGTCAGTATTGACACTTATCCCTACAAATTAATTGATACTTACATTGTAACTGGACGATACTTGAAGGAAAATTAAGTTTTGATGTGATTGTATTTATTTTCTGACGTAACATTACATATTGCTTTCCTTACAAGCTATAACGCATTTAATAATTATTTCAAATACATTTATGTTTCGTGTAGAAACGGAATTTGTTGGTTTAAAAAAAATAAAGTAAATTATTCGTAAATGCAGTGCTGTATTCTGTTTAAAAACATTACGTGCAAATATGAGAACATCAAAAAGTACACACAAGACTGAATTTGTTGTCAATTTTCAGACTATTTAACCCTACACTTGTTAGTTTCAAAACTTGTTTCTGTTTTGTATAGTTATTTTTTGGGTCTAATTTTGGCTAATCATAAACTTTTTAAGAGTGTCAGACAATGCCATAACAAAATATTAAAATAACTAAATAAAGCTGGTGTGCAGTATTTGATTTACACCTCGCAAGAGTCATAAAAGATTTTTTATTATTTTTACTATATTTTCTTATATATTAATAATATTACTGTTAGCATGGCAGAACAGCATTTCAGCCTTTATTTATTTAGTCTATTATTCGTTAATTTTTTTCTATGGAGTAAGATATAATTTAGGTATTGAGGGTTCTTGTAATAACACTCTTGCATGGCTTTTTCTATTTGTTTTAAATTAAAATTTTATTTACACCTCGCAAGAAGTGATAAAGGATTTTGATTATGTTCACTATATTTTTGTATATATTATTAATATTACTGTTAGTATGGCAGAACAGTATTGCAGCATCTATTATTTATTTCATTATTATTCTTGATTTATTTCTATTTTATTATTTTTGTTTTATGGATTAGGATATAATTTGGGAATTAATGGCTCTTGTTATAACACTCATATATGGCTTTTTCTAATTGTTTAAAATTAATCAAGGTCTGATCAACCTCTAATCACAGATGCATAGTCAGAGGTTTAACCATAATAGCCTTCTTTAATAGTGCAAGAATTTTTCTTCGTGCGTGTGATTTGAAATTTAATAGTGAAATTTTAAAAAAATTAGGAAACACTCTATTTTATAGCTAAACTAATAAATACAATTCAAACTTTGCTTGTGACTGAACGTAATTATTTAAATATGCAATATATACATTTATTAAATAATTATTTCAATAGCCAAATCACCATCATCAACACCTATGACTAAGTTAAATAAGACAGTGCTTTAAGGCGATTAGAACTCTTTACAAGTATTGCAACAGTGTCGATGTTAATAACTTATACAGTAAAACCTATATTTATTGAGGTTGTGTTATTTTTATTGTTAAACCACTGAGGTAATGTTTAGCTTCATAAATTGCTATAAACTTTTTAAATTATGTTTCCACTAACAAATAGAATGAAATTAAGTGTGAGGAACAAAAACTATATTAAAATTAAGTTTCCAATACTAGAAAAAATTAAATTTGTTCTATTTAATTGATATATATTTCACTAAAAAAATTCAATAAACACTTGTAGAACGAAATAAAACTATTATGGTAGGGTTATGTTTATGAAGCTTTTTACAAATTTTATTTCTAATTTGCTGCACAGCTAGAAGGCAAAATGTAAATATTAACATTGCTAATACAATTATAAATATTATGTGTAGTACAAATTCTACTTTAGAACTTGTTTCAATTTGTTACATTTGATCGCCTTTTGACAAAACATAATAATTTATAAAACTATCATCTGTTTGATTAGATGTTGATTTTAAAAAGGAAATTTTATAAAAATGTTTTCTTTTATCTCAGTAACATTACTTAAAGCGCTGTTAAACAACTGTCAGAATCCCCCTAGAAATTGACGTTGCATGTTGACAAAATGTTTTACTGGTCTGCCCCTTTTATTACCTTGAAGTCCTATTCTTTCAAGATACTTTCAATCTTTGGAAATTTTAACCTTTTAATTAATGTTTGGGTAAATCCTCAATACATAAATTCTTGTTTCGGTTGAAAAGAATTTCTAGTCACACATATAAATCGTAGGCGTTCCTTCAAATTAAAAGCACATTACATTATATTTAATTGAACCTATAAGAAAGCAGCTGCATCCAATATGACTCCAAAAGACAGATTCCATTTTCATTTGTTTTCGTTTCGTATTAAGATAGAGCGTAGATTTACTGCCACTATAAACACATTTTACTAAAAGGACTCTAATGAAGTTGCGCAGACGGGTTTCGGTACCGAGACATGACACTAGGTACCGAAACTACTTGTGTAGTGCAGCTCGTTAGAGTACGTCTGATTAATAAAAGGCCACATCAGTGATATATTTATTACATGTATTTATAATATATAAATAATAATAATAAATAATTATATGTATTTCTATTTTTTTTAATATCAGTTTATTTTTTTCACCTTATGTTATGACATTTCTTAGACACGTTGAATTATATAGTGTTTTTTTTTTCTAATTAAACCGGTTAATGTTTTATTTATAACTTCAATATATGAAAATCGCAAGAAATATTTCGTTCGTAATAAAAAAAAGTATATATTTCGAAATACTCCAGTAAGCTCGAAAATTGATTATTGCAAAATCACGATTGCATAATTCACAAACAAAAATTACTAAAACTAATTATGTAACAAAATGAAAATCTTAAAGGTTAAATGGTTTTTTATTTTGAACACTTTTTCAAGTCGTGTATATTTTTTGCAAACACTTAATACATGACGAGAAACTTGGTGAATTCTTTTACTTTTTACTCTACGTGTATTAAAACTTCAGGTATTTATCGTTTGGTCTGTTTTAAAATAAAATATTTTACTGTTGTACAGCTGTTGCGTTATGGTGTTGTACGAGTCCTTTAATGCCACTGCACACCTGAGATAGTTTTTCTCACTAAATATCTGATTTTCCTTTCACTTAAACGTTCCACTAAATGTAGCAATTTGCGTTTTCATTGCGTTCTGTCGTAAGCTTTGAGTATCACCAACCTTGACATTTTGTCACTGTTCATAAATTTCGTGCAAACATAATTCTTGCTGTAATATTATCAAGAGTTTTTTGCCTAATAATATGTACGCGCAAAAAATTATGTGCTAAAATATACTGAAGGTACAGATTTTCATAAATTGTTTAAAACACATACACAATGTTTATACTTAATATACTATAATGAAATGGTAATGAATTTTATGTACTAAAATATCAAGTTCAAAATTCATCTCTGTAAAGTCTTGGTTCTCTCTCGCTCTCTCTCTCTCTCCCCCCCTTTTCCTACATAAACGTAATTGCATAATTTCATCGATAACGAAAATATATATACAAATAAAATAATTAAATGTTTTTCTTTTTTATTTATTCAATAAACAAGATTACTTCCAATATAAAATTTATTTATTTGAGCAAAAAATCAGTTTAAATTTATTCGCCAACTAATAGTTTTAGCATTTTTAAAAACAAACCCATTCTATCATATATAGAACTCAAATTATTTATATTTAATATGCATTGTTGTAAAATTTATTTAAGTTCTGTCATTTCATTCAAGACACTATATTATTATTGCATTTCGATTGTATTTACATTTTTTAACTTATTATTTTTGTATAGCTTTACGTTCAGATGTTTCCAGTGTCTTACATATAATCATTTTTAAACTTGTATTATTTTATTTCCGAATTTCATATTTATTAATAATGTAATGAGTTGTCAAATTTCATTTTTATATATCTAGTTTTATATAAACATTACAATGTTCTTTATCCTTCCTTTTCATTTTTTCTTCCTCAGGTCTTTATATCTTTTACAATTTTTACCTTTTACACTATATATTATATTTTTCTCATGTATGTCAACTGAGACATTCATAGTATTATCATTTCGTTATTATAACTATTTATTATATATTTTGATTTTATTGGTTCTTTTCGTAGTTTTGACATTTGTGTTTTTAATTAATTTAGTGTTTCTTTTTCATAAGCTGTAAATACGATATACGATTGCTGTTCAAATAGTTTATCATTATTATTATCTATGTATATTATATTATTTACTGTCGTTTTTTACATTTTTATGGTGTTTATCTACGGGTTTCCTTTTATATCAATTTTCTATTGCAATTTGATATGTTATATTTTTCTCTTCTATTTTATCTTTATTATTCATAGGTATATTGTAAATTCTGTATAATAAATTATATACACCTACTATTTTTTGGCGATTCGAATAACGTGGTATTTTCTGATAATTGTGATATCTAGGAAATTCAGTTTAGTTTTTCATTAATATATATGTGCGAGTTCAGAATTCCACGCTGGTCGTATATATTTTTATAGTTTTATTTATTTTATCACTTATAAAATTCTGCTTTCGTGAGCTAAAATTTTTCTGATAAAGGAATTTTACGACTTCGAATTGTATAATCAGAATCTTTTCACATCCCCCCCCCCATAGTCAGCTTGACGAATATTCGTAAAACACAATTGTGTATTTGTGTGTGCCAGTGCGTGCGCGCGCGTGTGTGCGTGTGTATGTGTGTGACAGAGAGAGATTAAGAGAGTAAGAGAGACAGACAGAGCTTACTAACTACATATAGTTATTCATCTAATACCTATAGCCCAATACGTTTACCAAAAACTTACAATAATTTGTTCTCGAGCGCTGGGTATTATATATTTTTTAAACGTCTGCATTCAGCTGCTAGAGCACAATGCAAAAATATTTTCTAAATCATTCAAGTCTTGAGGGATTTTACTATCGCCCGTCCTTGAAAATATTTTAGTAGGCCTATTAGTGTATTAGGAACAAACATTAGGATTGCCTTGATCGTGTCGCTTGTTAAAGCGTCTGTTAAAGATGCTTTTAAAGCTAACACTTCCAGTCTATAAAAGTGTTAAGATTATAATAGAAAAGACTTGCTGATGGTAGGCCTTGACTTTGAAAGTAATTTCCAAGGTCAACTAGGATGCACGTGTTACAAAAGGTCCTTAGTGTGGGTGAGCTTTAACGCTTTCACTGCGCCTGGTTGGTGTGATTGCCACACACAACTTTTGTTGTGAATAATCTTCATCTTAACATAAAGAAATATATAAACAGTAAAACAAAACATTGTAATCTAATAAAAAAAATGCATTCTTATGCATAGGTAATACTATGTAGCTTAAGTATATATATATATATATATATATATATATATATATATATATATATATATATATATATATATATATATATATATATATATTTAATAACTTCAAAGTTGTTCATAATCAAGATGTATTTTAGTCAACATTTACAAATTTGCTGAAGCTTTTCGCTGGTGTACAGTTCCAGCATTCTCAAAGTCTACTTTGAGATTAAGAACTATTTAGACTTTGAGAATGCTGGAACTGTACACCAGCGAAAAGCTTCAGCAAATTTGTAAATGTTGAATAAAATACATCTTGATTATGAACAACTTTGAAGTTATTAAATAATTATAATAAATTAAGAAAAAATAATCATCTTTATTATAATATATATATATATATATATATATATATATATATATATATGTGTGTGTGTGTGTGTGTGTGTGTGTGTGTAGAATGTCAAATATGTTTTCCTGTTAGAATTATTTTTAAGATTAAATAATATACACTAATTACAGGAATAATTTTTTGAAATAATACATTCAAAGCTTTTCGTTAGTTGACATTACCAACATCCTCAGGAATTACAATACTAAGAATGATAAAAGAACTGTCTAACAAATATCACTGTTAGACAGTTCTTTTATCATTCTTAGTATTGTAATTCCTGAGGATGTTTGTAATGTCAACCAACGAAAAGCTTTGAATGTATTATTTCAATAAATTATTCCTGTAATTAGTGTATATTATTTAATCTTAAATATATATATCATTCTGTTTAATATGCGTTGACTGAAACCATGGTGTAAAGCGGTAAGACCAAATAATTGTAATTATAAACTCGTTGGACATGTTAAATGTTATAAGAAAAAATTTCTTCTCATAAAATGAGTAAAATAAAACTTTAACATTGAACTCTTCTTGTAAGTATCTATATGCAAAAGTTCTCTATCGATTAATTTCTTCTGTTTACATGCACGAAGCAAAAAAAACAGATTCTAGCTATCGCGGCGTGAAAATGACCACTTGAAAAAAGCCTAGAGTATTTGTTCCATAGAAGTTAGATATTTTGCTTGTGCGCATGTGCACATGCAACAGATTTATTGAGTTCTTTCAATTCACTTCTCTCTCCTGGAGTTATAAGCTAGAGTACCCACAATTAACTCCCAAAATATCTGTTTTAAAATAATCACTGTTCCATCTCGGACACAACTAATACACAAACAAATAATAATAATTTTAAAAAATTAAGTAATTTCCCACTTAGGTCAACAAAGATCTAATTAACTAAATATTTTAATTACTTTTTATTTAATAATTACAATTAATATAAATAAAGTAACATAACCTATGCGTTAAAACAGCTGTTCAACCACATAACCTTAGAACAGTTGTCTTATTAGCTATCTTATTAAATCTTAAGGTAATAACTTATAGTCCAAGCGCCAGACGGGGTTTTAAAGATATTGCCTTTCAAAGTTTATTTCCTCAATGTTAGATTATAGGATTGACACTTTGTTTTTAATTTTTTTACAAAAATGACTTGTTTAAAATGAAAAAAATAGAAACATTTCAAGTTCTCGACAAAATATACTAACAAAATTTTTATGCCCATCCTTATTAAACCAAAACGTAAGTGATACTATGGCCAACTGGCACATATTAATGTATCATCAGGTGTTTAAGTGTGAAGAGTGTAAGTGTGAAGTAGAAGATCATATTAAGGATGGAATCTAATATTACATGTATTGTCTATATAATGTTGCTTCTTTTATAATGAGACATTAATCTTTTTTTCATAGTGATTTTTTAATACGAAAATTTAGAAAGCATGTAACAAAAAGAAATATACATGTAGCTGCGGATCTCTCAAGAGAAGGGGGAAGCTCATTGTAGTCAGGTAGCACAAATGTAAACAGACACTAATGTAGAACCTGCATTATATTCTGTTCACAGTACTAAACTCATATCACTTATTTTCTATCCGAGTGCAACCAATTTTCCCACATTCTGCCCTCGGTCCCACATTCTGTCCTAATCTTTTGATTCAAACCTAGCGTGTACTGTCGACGCAAATATTATGTACCCCTGGGTTCAACTACAGGCGAACCATTCGTGATGGAATAAAACTATTACTACCATTAATTCGCCTGTTTGATTCTTCGTTTAAGTAAACAACCAACAAAATGTTAGCTAGATTTTTTGTTAAACTTGGCTTAAGATATAAAGCAAAAAGCACTGTTTTATCATTTTATTATTGAAGTTAGTAATCCCTTTGCATACCGGTAATTTCTACTCGCTTTTGCCTAACTATCCACACTTATTACTAGTCTTAATTAATACTGACCACTTTTAGTTTAAATTAACTTCCGTCTAGAACATTTCATTTCATTTAACTCTAAACGAAAATAAACAGTTTTGTTTCCTTACATAAGCCCATGTTTCAAGACTTTAACCTTTTGCAAATTTAAAATTCCTTTTTTTAAATAGTCAAATATATGTCTTTTAAAGTATAAGTATTAAAATTCTCCACAATATGACCATTTGCTCCACCAATCTCTAAATATGGTAACGTGGTAAAACATGTGATCAAATGTTTAAAAATTGCAAAAGGTCCGAACCAAATTCAAAATGTTAAAAAATTCAGTGGGATGGTTCATCTCACGTTAATGTGCTAGTACCTTACTAAACCTACTTATATTTTAGTTCACCCTCACATCATGCTTTGATAGCGTTTTCCATTGAAATAAAAAAAGACAATATTTTTACAAATTTTTGTGACTAACATATATGTCACCTAGTTACATGCGGAGTCGTAAAACTGGAAAAACAACAGTTTTGAGAAAAGCAATGTATTTAGTATAGCCTAAGCAAGGCATACTTCTCTGTCTCTCCTAAAATTGTACATTGTATAAATATAAATTATTATTATTGTCATTAGAAATGTGTAACTTGAGAAGAATTTTACACACACTACTTGGAGTGTGAGTTTGTTTGCGTCTGTATGTGTGTGTGTGTGTGCGTGTGCGCCTGTGTGCGTGTGTGTGGGGATGTGTGCGCGCTTCTTGTGCATGTTTCTATGTGCGCGAGTGCGCGCGCAACATATTATGTGCGAGTAAGCAACGAAACATATTATGTGGCTGTCATTTTGACAAAGGCCATGCCATCTTAAAATGTACTTGAAAGATTCCTTTCTTAAACGTGAGATCCCTGATCCCTTCTCGAATCTAATCTACATCTTATTCAGCAGATTCTTTTTTTAGCTGAAAAGGTTTTTTAACAATTCTGTTTTTACTATTATTTATTACTATCGCAGCAAAGTTATTATAATGATTAATTTATTACAGTTGTATAAATTATTACAGTTGTAAGGGAATGTAGCTTTAAACGGGCCTTGCAACAGCTAAACGAAGTACCTCAATATTTGTTTCTAAAGAGTTTAGAGTTTATTTAGATCTTTGTTGATTTCAAAATGTTCTTTATGTTATGTTTGTGAAGCTCGATTCCGGACATATTATAAGTGTCAGAAAGTTAAACATTTTTTTTGCATAAAGAATTCTTCTGCTATATGTTTCCTAATTTTCAATCACAGAAATTAAATACTATAGCATAACTGTAAAATCCTATTACTCTATTATTTCATAAACTGTATATCATACGCTTCAGTAACCTTCAGTAAATAAGGTTCCATTGTCGGCGCCCTTTGGGTTTGCAAGGCTCATGAGGATCTGTCTGTTGCAGGAGCTTCGATGGAACACAAGCCACGAGGAACTGTACACCATAGCTACTTACTACTTCGATGGACAGGGCAAAGCGTTACGCCCTATGGTAGCCATACTAATGGCCAGAGCCATCAATTATCATATGAACAAGAGGTAAGTGCTTATTATTTCATTGTCAGCAACCTGATAATGCGGTTACGGCTGTGAGAAACCTTTGCCATTGAATCAAATGACGTGTAGTGTTTCTCTTTACAACCTGATAATGTCGTTGCGGCTGGGAGAAACCTTTGCCATTGAATCAAATGACGTGTAGTGTTTCTCTTTACAACCTGATAATGTCGTTGCGGCTGGGAGAAACCTTTGCCATTGAATTAAATAACGTGTAGTGTTTCTCTTTACAACCTGATAATGTCGTTACGGCTGGGAGAAACCTTTGCCATTGAATCAAATGACGTGTAGTGTTTCTCTTTACAACCTGATAATGTCGTTGCGGCTGGGAGAAACCTTTGTCATTGAATCAAATGACGTGTAGTGTTTCTCTTTACAACCTGATAATGTCGTTGCGGCTGGGAGAAACCTTTGCCATTGAATCAAATGACGTGTGAAGTGTTTCTCTTTACAACCTGATAATGTCGTTGCGGCTGGGAGAAACCTTTGCCATTGAATCAAATGACGTGTAGTGTTTCTCTTTACAACCTGATAATGTCGTTGCGGCTGGGAGAAACCTTTGCCATTGAATCAAATGACGTGTAGTGTTTCTCTTTACAACCTGATAATGTCGTTGCGGCTGGGAGAAACCTTTGTTATTGAATTAGATGACGGTTAGTGTTTCTCTTTACAAGCAGATATGTCATTATTTAAGTTATCAGCTTAAGATTTACAAAAAGCTACACGCGTTTAAACCAGGGTTACAATACTACGTATGTATGAAGGTTATAGAATATAGTATTTTTTCTGAACCTCTCCCTAATCCGAGATAAGTTTCTAAAATAATTGTAATTTCCGTTCGTAAATAATAAAACATTTCTCTTCGACCATTCCCTGTAAGAAAACTATGCGTAATAAACTTTTATTTTTGAATTTTATTTCTGATTCCACTAGTTCATTTTTATTAATATGATATTTTTTAACTAGAGATTCAGCATCAAGGATTAGAATTTATTAAATAAAGTATCACGACTATTAGATTCAGTAGCGGAATAGTTGTACCATCAACAGTGTGTTTCCAGTTCTTTTCAAAACTGTCGAATAATAAAGATAAATCTACTCTGTTAATCATAGAAATTTGTGCTTACATAATTCTCTCAAAACAACGTATGACAATTAAAACATTTTAGAAAACGGACACTCTACAGTTTCTGCAACAATTTTACTTGCTTTTCCTGTGATTTGGTAAACAAAAGAATAGAAAAATAAGTGCGCCTAATATAGTTGGAAACCACATGACAAATTATAAGCAATAAAAACAATGACAATTAAGAGAGTGGTGAAAATAAAAGTAAACACAAATCTATGAGAAAATTAATAAAGTCCTAATTTGCTTTAGTTTCTTATTGTTATTTGAGTTAATTTTTGTATAGATTACCAAAATCTAAAAATGAATATTTTAAAACAAATCAAATATTGTAAACATAATTTAGTAAATTTCAAAGCTTTAAGATCGTATCATAACCTTATAAAAACAACGGCTACACGTATCCTCCCATTTTCTGAAATTCATTCATACCTGGACCATAAGACGTTAACAAACATAACAATATTAAAAAGGTTTAAAAATCCACAAAGGTATTAATTCTAACCTTTTTAGAAAAATGTAAGCGCTTCATTTAGATGTTCCAAGGTCTATTTAGGGCTACATGCTCTATCTTCTTCACGTGTCTTGTCCGCTTGTATTAAGGTTGTTGTGATCATATTTGCAGTGGTACTGAATAGTTGGGTAGATGACAATCCATCGAACCATCGACGCAAGTTATCCAGCAAAGAATGTCTTCTAGTATCGGGTTTCCTGCTGCTATAGGACTACGTGCTCTATCTTCTTCACGTGTCTTGTCCGCTTGTATTAAGGTTGTTGTGATCATATTTGCAGTGGTACTGAATAGTTGGGTAGATGACAGTCCATCGAACCATCGACGCAAGTTATCCAGCAAAGAATGTCTTCTAGTATCGGGTCTCCTGCTGCTGTAAGGCTACATGCTCTATCTTCTTCACGTGTCTTGTCCGCTTGTATTAAGGTTGTTGTGATCATATTTGCAGTGGTACTGAATAGTTGGGTAGATGACAGTCCATCGAACCATCGACGCAAGTTATCCAGCAAAGAATGTCTTCTAGTATCGGGTCTCCTGCTGCTGTAAGGCTACATGCTCTATCTTCTTCACGTGTCTTGTCCGCTTGTATTAAGGTTGTTGTGATCATATTTGCAGTGGTACTGAATAGTTGGGTAGATGACAGTCCATCGAACCATCGACGCAAGTTATCCAGCAAAGAATGTCTTCTAGTATCGGGTCTCCTGCTGCTGTAGGGCTACGTGCACTATCTTCTTCACGTGTCTTGTCCGCTTGTATTAAGGTTGTTCTGATCATATTTGCAGTGGTACTGAATAGTTGGGTAGATGACAATCCATCGAACCATCGACGCACGTTATCCAGCAAAGAATGTCTTCTAATATCAGGTCTCCTGCTGCTGTAGGGATACGTGCTGTATCTTCTCCACGTGTCTTCTCCGCTTGTATTAAGGTTGTTCTGATCATATTTGCAGTGGGACTGAATAGTTGGGTAGATGACAATCCATCGAACCATCGACGCAAGTTATCCAGCAAAGAATTTCTTCTAATATCGGGTCTCCTGCTGCTGTAGGGCTACGTGCTCTATCTTCTTCATGTGTCTTGTCCGCTTGTATGAAGGTTGTTCTGATCATATTTGCAGGGGGACTGAATAGTTGGGTAGATGACAATCCATCGAACCATCGACGCAAGTTATCCAGCAAAGAATGTCTTCTAGTATCGGGTCTCCTGCTGCTGTAGGGCTACGTGCTCTATCTTTTTCATGTGTCTTGTCCGCTTGTATTAAGGTTGTTCTGATGCAGTGGGACTGAATAGTTGGGTAGATGACAAGCCATCGAACCATCGACGCAAGTTATCCAGCAAAGAATGTCTTCTAGTATCGGGTCTCCTGCTGCTGTAGGGCTACGTGCTCTATCTTCTTCACGTGTCTTGTCCGCTTGTATTAAGGTTGTTCTGATCATATTTGCAGTGGGACTGAATAGTTGGGCAGATGACAATCCATCGAACCATCGACGCAAGTTATCCAGCAAAGAATGTCTTCTAATATCGGGTCTCCTGCTGCTGTAGGGCTACGTGCTCTATCTTCTTCACGTGTCTTGTCCGCTTGTATAAAGGTTGTTCTGATGCAGTGGGACTGAATAGTTGGAGATGACAATCCATCGAACCATCGACGCAAGTTATCCAGCAAAGAATGTCTTTTAATATCGAGTCTCCTGCTGCTGTCAGCCTGTGTTTGCATTATCAGTTGAACGCCATCAGTTACATAATATTTTGTAATAATTGTGTTGTTTTCAATTTTCCACCTGACTGTGACATTTCTGAAGTTTTGGAACATTTGATCACTGAACCTATCTAAAGAGAAAGACGAATGCCATCTTTATCTACCATTTTTAGTGGTAGACAAAATGACCACTTTTCAATGATTTTAAAAATTATTCTTGGTATTATATGAAAAAGACTTTTTAAACTACAAAAAAAAACTTAAGGTTATCATTTGTTAACGACTGACGACATAATTCCGCTTAAGTTTGGAAGTGGAGCAACGAAACAAAATTATGTAGTTTTATTTAAACTTTAGGACAAATGAACGTTTATCTGACATAAATTTGAAGCAAGATGCAAAATGTGTTCAGTCTGAAGTTAGATTAGAAATCAGTGTGGGTAGTTGGAAGTAAATGTGGAAATGGTTTGAACTCGGAAAATATGTAACATGAGCGTAATACTGTAAATAGAATACGAGAGGCCGGTGATCCCAAATTCGTGTCTGATAGGAGTGGCGGATTAACATTTGTGCCGCCTGAGGACTACAATGAGCTCTCCCCTCCACAGCTACATTCATATGCATCAATATCTGCTTTCCCCACCTTCACTAGCGTATGGAAAAGTCATTATGAAAGAAAACGCTAATTTAATCACCACTTTAAAATAAACATTATTTGTATAAACCAATTAATGTTATAACATAAATAAAATTTTAATATAAAACATCTTATTATATACGGCATTATTAGATCGCATGACCTGAAAATAGAAAATTAAAAACAGGTTTTTTTTAATTACTTTATTAGCGAGTTCCTCAGAACTGAATGTAAAGCATACATAAATGATTTAGTTGATAATATAATGTTTCGAGAAAATGGTTTATTGTATAAAATACACTAAACACTTTAGCCTTGAGGGGAATAAATAAGTTTATAGTATTTCGTTTGGAGATATCCGTGGACCAACACATTAATATTGTTCAAACACATGTTATTTCCGATCAATAGTAGTTGGGGCGTCTCTGTTACTCAAAAGTAGATTTAATTTTTTTTTCATAGCTTATAATTATATCTTTGGTTGAAAATTGGTCACGGATCACATATAAAAAGTATCTATGAAAATACTTGAAACAATGAAGGCAAGAGAATATAGGCGGGACCTAACTCAAAAATACAAATATCAAATTCTTTTCGCAAATTCAGTTTTAGTACAACCTCGTGTTATCAGATAAGCTGAAATCCGAGTGACATCTCTTGTACCCAAATCTAACAAACGAAGCGTATCTAGAAATATATCCCAACTGTTGTAACTATTCATCTTACATGTCTGGCAATTCTCTCCAATATATGAAGGTATCTGTGCGAAGTACATGGCGCTACCTAAAGGCTTCTATAACGTGTTCCACGGACTTTGTTAAGGAATTTACCAGATTCTTCACGATTTGACCCAACAACATATATATATATATATAAACAAGAGAAATACAAATAAAATAATAATTTATTGAATTATACAATTCAAACATTTTCGTTGTCTAACAGTAGCAACAACCCGATGATAATCCTGAAGATGTTGATACTGTTTACCAACGAAAAGTTTTAAATATTTATATATATATATATATATATATATATATATATATATATATATATATATTGTCAAATGTTCTTCAAACACGTTTTTAAAATGCTAGTCTAACTCGAGGTAAAAAAATAACACAATTTCGGAGGATCATAGGAAAATAGTTATTCGTTGTACCAACTGTATCCAGTTCGTTGTACTAATCAGATCCAAGTAATATGAAGAACAGACTCTTGTGGGACTGCCTTGGTTTATTCTCATCTGTAAACCTCTCTTTATACTCCCTGGGCATACGTTAGTGTATTGAAATTCCTAACCCTGTTATTAATTTTTGTATTAATAATAATACGAAAATAACAACTTCTTCCGAAGTAGAATATGGCCATCAATGAGTAGAAAGCAAAGACATTTGTAAGCTTTTCTTTGGTAGAATATTAAGAATATGTTTTAGCTATTGTTGTGTGCTTCCAGGCACCAAACTGTTCTGTCTCCTATTTTGTTGTTCCGTCAGATAGTTCATTAAGAACACTTGAACGTGTCAGTACTCTTATAAGTTTTAAACACATGGCAACGACGATTAAGAGAAGAGAGCTAGAATGCCAAGGTCATCTTACGATAGTGTAAATATAGTATAGGTGATCACTCAAGAAAAAATATATAATAACACGGGATTCCTTATTACAAAACTCACTTGGCCATATAACATGCGCTGATGGTTTGTATTGACATCTGCGCAACTATGTAGGAACCGCAAATAAAACCGGAACAGCATTGCTATAGCCAGCGTACGCAACGAACAAGCCACGTGGAAAGAGGTAAGAAGGGGGATAGTACCCTTATATAGGCAATTTATGAGATGTTATGAGCTTCAATTCTCCTCTCGTCAAATTTATAGCTATTGTAATAAAAAAAAATTTCTAGTTTTAAGTTATTCTAAGGAAGCTATTAAAATTTTGTCTTGGAAAATTCATCGCTCTGAGCAAGTACAGATCTGCAATTACATACATATTGTATATAATTTAAATGCTGTAAAGGGAGTTATGTTTAAAGCCTTGGTGTACTTATTGAACTAAGATATAGTAAGAAAATTTAACCTTAATATTTGTTGTAATTGAAATAAAATTGTAAGACTTCAACTATAAAGCATTATGATTTTACGGTATACTCCCAAGGCCTCGTTCCTTCCGAAAACGGGCGAATCAAACTTGGAGGAAATGTCTGAATGTAGGCCTACACCTTTTCTCGTATGGTTTTAATCCGTTCCATCAACCAATTATTGATTTTCCACAAACGTTAATGCTAATTAAGTTGTCGAGAGTGTTATGTTTCAAGTGATTTTATCTTGAAAGTGCTTTTGCTACTTACGTATTAGACGGAGGCCACTAATATAGCTACGTAGTAGTGTTGTATAAAATTATAACCATATATCTATCCTGACTAGATACATCATAGGTATATTTTAATATAGGTATATAGTAATTTAGAATAAAATTATAACCATATATCTATCCTGACTGGATGCATTATAGGTATATTTATGTCTAGACGTAGTGCAGTGCGCTGTTGCTACTGCGCAAAGAAAATGTAGTCGCAACTAAAATGTGTATAAATAAACCTATCATAACCTAACTTCAGCGTATTTCCGCAGTTAATTTGCGTGTTGGTTTAAGGTAAGTTATTTGTATTTATTTATCTCTGAAGTATCCAGTCAGGATGGATTTGGTTGTAATTTTATACATGACTACGTTCCTATATTAGTGGCCTCCGTATAATACGCAAGTACTGTGCTTTTTTCTCAAATAAATATATTTCAACATTCTAGTAGTATTTTTATTTTTAAGGTAGGAATCGTATGAAGTAACAGGTAAAACATAAAAGCTTGAATATACATCTGTGACCTACGAAAGTATCTGATCGAGGACTGTCACATTCAATAGAAAAAAGGAAAAACCTAACCCGAGATCAGATTAGGTTGAAAGTGTAAATCATCTGTGGTTTTCTCATCTGTGGTTTTCTCAGCTGTGGTTTTCATTATGCTTACACAACGTGAACCCGTAGAAAGACTTTATAACATTGCAATTGCTTTAATGATGAGGGCTGAAGACATATATTCTACCGATGTAAACGTCATATATTCAAACCACGAAATTCTGGTATTTCGCAGTTATTTTGCGTGTTGGTTTAAGGTATTTTTTTTTTTTTTTATTACTAATACTCGGAGGGACCTTATCGGTGTAGAGCACTTAGCTGCAGCCTTTGTACTCTCTTCCCATCCCTACCACAGGACTAACTTAGTGGATACCTACCTCTTTGCAGAAATCAAGTACCCACCTGATGCTAGATCTTCTGATATCCTCTGGTGTACATACCTGCCAGCCAAACCACTTTCCCCTTGCGGCTCCCAAAGCAGGACACTCACAGAGTACGTGGATTGGGCTTTCCTCTTGGTCCTCGTCGCATCTCTTGCATACAGGGGACCTAGATTTTCCAATTTTGTATTGGAACCCCCTCAGATTCCGATGGCCTGTAACCAGCTCTACAGTAGCTCTGAGTTGATGTCTACTTAAGGAGAGTAGTTCTTTGCCCCACAAATCTCCTGAGTAACCCCACAGTACCTTGGATTTGTTACACCCCAAGGTCACATTCCATTCTTCCCTGCACAACCTGTCTATATGTGCCGTGATCCTCTTGCGCCCCTCCTGAGGCGGCATGCCCACTGCCCTCAGCAACGGTCCTTGGGTTATACACCCTTGTTTTGCTAAGGCGTCAGCTCTCTCATTCCCTATCCAGCCAGAATGTCCTGGAATCCAGGTTAGGTTGAGTGAATTATACTTACTCAGCTCTGCTAGAGAAACCATAGTCTCAGCCACCAACCTAGAGCTGGTACTAGCCTTACCTAAAGCCTTCAGAGCTGCCTGACTGTCCGAGCAAATCCAGATGGTCTTGCCCTTCCTGCCAGAGCCTATTATTTCCTCAGCACATATTTTGATCGCGAGCACCTCCCCCTGGAAGACAGAGTTGTAGTCCTCCAGGCGATGACAAAATCTATCTTGGTGTCTCGGTCCACTAAATCCTGCTCCCACTCCTTCCTTCATCTTGGATCCATCGGTGAACCAGATTTCACCATGTCTGGGTCTATACTCCGCCCATGCCTCTATTGCAGGAATAAGGATTTTGTAGTTTCCTTTTTCCCTTTTAAGAGACAGTATCTTATCCTGAGGTTCTATCCAGAGCTCCTTCAGTGAATCCCCAAATAGCTGTTTATGAAGTTTGCTACTTGTCTTCCACTGCCCGGTACAGCTTAGCCGGTATGCAGTTTTCATTGCCTCCATCCTAATTTGAAGACTCAAGGATGGAAAACCCAACATAACCCTCATGGCCGCACATGGTGTGCTTCTCCTTGTAGCTGTTATGCCTCTAAGGAAAGAGCCCCTGCGCGCGGTCCAGCATTCTTTTACTTGTTTCTTTCTGTGCTCTGTCCCACCAGACGATAGAGGCAAAGACCAACCTCGGCACCACAATGACGGAATAAATCCAGTTCATCTGACATGGAACCAAACCCCATCTCGTGCCTATTGCTCCTCTGCATTGCCAGAACGTAGCTATGGCTTTTTTGCACTTATCCCCCAAGTGCTCACGCCAGAGTAGCTTCCTATCCAGAATAACTCCCAGATATTTAGCGCTCTCAACATAGCTTATTTTGTTATTACCAACTTCCATCACCTCCAGCGATTTAGTTTTATATCGCCTAGTGAAGATGAGTGCCACAGATTTCTCTCCTTGAATGCATAGTGCATTCCCCCTGCACCATGCTTCTGTTACCTTGAGTGCCTCTTGAAGCAGGTCTTTGAGGACCTCTTCAAATGGTCCCCTAACAAGGATAGCTATGTCATCCGCATATCCTACCACCTTGAAACCCATTCCACTGAGTGTCCTTAGTAGGCCGTCCACGACAAGGCTCCACAGCAAAGGGGATAACACTCCACCCTGCGGGCAGCCCTCCGAGACCATCCCATTTATCGTGCACCCCATCCAGGATGCAGTACTTATCCGGTTTTCCAAGGAACTCATAATCCAATTTATAATTCCATCAGAAATCCCATGATCCATAGCCGCTCTCTTGATGGCCAGTCTAGAGGTACTATTAAAAGCCCCCTCCACATCAAGAAAAGCCCCAATACTATAACATAAAGTGCGAGGCTTTAGATTTAATTAAGTTAGTTGCGAAAATAAAACATCTATAGGATTTAGCAAGGGAATACAAATAGTTTTCGAGTGCGGATAAAGCAGGTACAAAAAGCAGGTCGTTATCTTTTCCAGGAAGTTTATAAGTGGAGTCCGGCAAATAGACAAAGGTCCAAGGCTTGTTAAGATGGGAAATCCAGCGGCCGATATAACCTGGGGAATTAACCATGTACCGTTGGGTTTAGCTAAATTAAGAACTGTGGGAAAGTGAAAATAACGTATCGGTGTTAGTGGGAGAGATTAGATTTCATAAAAACTAAATGATCGGGAGTTTTAGAGGAAGTTGGAAGAGAGTCTCGGAGAAGGGCAGGCAGGTTGGTGGGGACAATGATGAAAGTGTAAAGGGAGAATTTTGTTAATTTAAATAGAGTTTTTTTATAAGTAAATTTTAGTAAAGTGCGACGTAAAAGTTTTGAAATATAAAGTAAGTTTTTTTATCAAGTGTTAGCGCGGAAGTGAACAAGCCAGGATTCCAGGGACTCTTCTGAACTATAAGTATATTTAAATTATAAGTGTAGCCAACAGACATCTATCTTCTAGTTTAAACCAAATTTTAAGTTCATCAAAATTTATAAATATAATTCTATTCACCATTTCAAATTTAAAGCAAAGTTCCCATTATAGCGACCCCGAGAGCAAGACAAATTTTAATACTGTTTTTTTGTTATTCTATCAGAATCTAAAACCTCAGAAGTCAACCTTTATTATTGTAGTTTAGTTAAGACATCAAGCCTGTCACTGTACAATATTAATATAAATTAGAAATAATGTGTAGAAATAATTGTAGAGAATAAATGCAAGTGATGTTAAAAAAATGATAAGATTGTTAATTCTCTTATAACCCTGAAGGTGTAATTTCAATAGGTAAGGTAAATAAATAACATAAACATAAATTTAATTATAACAAAAGTTATATTATAATATGACGCCCAACGTATTGGCAAGTTAAGTTATAATACATATCCCCTTGTTGTTGATCTGACCCTTAATAAAGTCCACGACCGACAACAGCGCAGTCTCCACTGACCTACCCGTTCAGTAGGCGTGTTGGTCCTGATGAAGCGGATACTGCTTCAAAGGTCCCTCCTTCAAATAGTGGTCCACCAGCCTTTCCAGTGTCTTTAACAAGAAAGATGTGAGGCTGATAGGTCTGAAGTCCTTTACCTCTGTGTAACGTTTCCTCCCCGGTTTGGGGATAAAGATAACCTTCGTTTTGAGCCACTGCCCGGGCATGTAACCCAAGGCAACACAGCCTCTGAGTAATCCTGTCAGTGGCCCTATTATTTCATCCAAGCAATTTTGTAGTAGTGCTGGAGGAATATAGGAGCATTATAGGTATATTTATGTCTAGACATAGTGCAGTGCGCTGTTGCTACTGCGCAAAGAAAATGTAGTCGCAACTAAAATGTGAATAAATAAACCTATCATAACCTAACTTCAGCGTATTTCCGCAGTTAATTTGCGTGTTGGTTTAAGGTAAGTTATTTGTATTTATTTATCTCTGAAGTATCCAGTCAGGATGGATTTGGTTGTAATTTTATACATGACTACGTTCCTATATTAGTGGCCTCCGTATAATACGCAAGTACTGTGCTTTTTTCTCAAATAAATATATTTCAACATTCTAGTAGTATTTTTATTCTTAAGAAAGGAATCGTATGAAGTAACAGGTAAAACATAAAAGCTTGAATATACATCTGTGACCTACGAAAGTATCTGATCGAGGACTGTCACATTCATTAGAAAAAAGGAAAACCCTAAACCGAGATCAGATTAGGTTGAAAGTGTAGATCATCTGTGGTTTTCTCAGCTGCGGTTTTCATTATGCTTACACAACGTGAACCCGGAGAAAGACTTTATAACATTACAATTGCTTTAATGATGAAGGCTGAAGACATATATTCTACCGATATATAAACGTCATTTATTCAGACCACGAAATTCTGGTGTGAGTTTTAAATTTGTTGATGATTTATGAAAACTGTACCCAAATTAATTCTTAACTATTTGTATTTTAAGAGAAACATTAATCGGAATGTGTGTATTACTTTCTGGTTTTCTGAAGCACAAAAGCTGGAGTTCAAATTTTGTAACTTTTTTAATTACAAGAAATTGCAATATTTTTATAATTTTTCTGGGGGTGGCGGGGAGTCTTTAAAGACTCTACTTCCGGATGTACGCATTATATAATCAGAAAACCAATTACAAAATACCCTGCAAAATTCGAAACTTTATTACTTTTTGATTTGTTGAAGCCGAAATATATTTTTTAATTTTCTAATTACAAAGATTTCAATCCTTTTTTTTTGAATATGTGGGGGTCTTTTGAAAAATATTCTTTTGAGAATACGCATCTACTAATAAGACAAAAATATAAAGGAATCTATAAAAATATTTTGTGGTGTCTTTCCTAGATCTAAAGGGTAACAGTTCAATAAAATACTTGTTAGGCTGGAGTCTCTAAGTCTTTATGAAAGTTTTATTGTGTGACCCCCCCCCCCCCAGTTCATTGTTTCAAATCAAGATCTTTTACTACGGTTATAACAGCAAAAGAATTAAACAGAGGCACGCTTGATTTCTCAGATTTCAAAAAGTTGTCCTTGGTTTAAGGAATCTTTAGAGCTACTGAAATAGAGTAACGCTCATTGAAAACGAAGGTAGTGGAACAAGTTGCTATGCTGCTCCAACGCTCTGGCTCGGCAGCGTCAGCAAGGCCGTTCTCTCAGGCAGACATCTATTTGCATTGGTGATTTTACCATAAGAAAAGCCCGGCAATTAAATAAAACACGGGTAATTTCCTTTTGTCTCGTCCCATGTTTATGCATAACGCCACTGTTGTAACCGTTACAGCTCCGTTACCTACAAGGTTTTCTGTTTGTAGACTACCTGATGGAGGACAACGCTGATATAGAATTTAAAACCATTTTAATTTGGAAAATGTAAAACATCTACTATACGTGATGTTTGTAAATAATTTTATTTTCATATAAATAATTTCATAACAAATTCTAAAAATTATTGTTTTTCAATTTATTTTGTTTTAAACGTACATTATTCTTACATATCAAAATTTCAGGAACCAAATATTTAAACCATTCGTCTTCTACATTTTTCAGTTTAAACAAGCGTTTGATTTTTATAATTAGAACAAATCAAAATATTGTATACGAATGTTTAAGCAATCGTTTGATTTGTATATTAGAACGAATCGAAATATTTTATACGAATGTTTAAACAATCGTTTGATTTGTATAATTAGAACAAATCGAAATATTTTATACGAATGTTTAAACAATCGTTGGATTTGTATAATTAGAACAAATCGAAATATTTTATACGAATGTTTAAACAATCGTTTGATTTGTATAATTAGAACAAATCGAAATATTGAATACGAATGTTTAAACAATCGTTTGATTTGTATAATTAGAACAAATCGAAATATTGAATACGAATGTTTGAAAAATCGATTGCTTTGTAAAATATGAGTACAAAAATGTCGAAAAAGTGCAACCAAGCAGTTTTTTTCAAGAATTTGTGTACTGTCACTCTTTCTATTGGTCATTCGATATATATCCAATATATATTATATAAAATTATACATAATCGAGAGCAAGTATAACATAAACCCCTGGTAGGATAAAAGATGAGTCATGAAACGTCTAAAGGATCGCTTACACAATTTAGACTTGCTTACAGCCAGATTGACGAACTGTGCACAATTGACGTATGTTTGTCACTATTAAACTGGTCAGTTCAAGTTTGTACGGACTTCTTGATGCTGTACATTATTTATATGGCTTGAACATATAATACAATAATATTATCACTTGTAAACGACAAAATATAATTATTTGTTTCTGTAGTCATTTTTAACTCATGAATAATGTCAAAATGACCGGAAGATGAAAGAAGATCCGCGACGGAAAGCTCTCTCAGGTCTCTTTAGTGGAATTTTCATACATAATGTCAGCATACACTAACATTTATTCAATTAAAACTCTTTGAAAACAATACATGTTGAAACTGTACAGTAAAAACTTGTGAGCTAAAACGTCGGTTAGAACAATGGAAAAGAGACTAACATATTTTAGAATTACAGAATCAATTCGTGCAATATAAAATTTTAAACATAGTCAGGATGCAATTATACGTAATCATCGAAACAAAATACAATGTCAGTTTTTCTATTTTCATAAGGATACACAACTAAAATAAATTAGTAAAAATGCTACTGTCTTTTTGATATTTTTATAAGATGTATATATGTAACAACTTGGACCGACTGTAGTATAATTTTTATATTTTAAATAATTGTCGTCCCTTTACCACAAAAAATGTTATTCAAATTTTATTGCACATTTCTATTACAAGGCAATTAACTTCGGAGGAAATTATTACAATAATAGACTATCTATAAAAGTAATAAATTACTCTGAAGATGATTGCTTTACATTCGAAATGTACAAAAGGATTTTAAAAGATTTTGGCTTTAAGAGTTTTTATTTATTTAAAATTAAAAAAATTAATCTATGTATTCAGAAAGTTTTAGACAAGGGCAAATGATATGGTTGCAGAATTTCATTATTTATTTACAGAGAATTACTTACAGAAGAATTTACAAGAGTTGAAATAGTAACTAAACAATAACCCTCGCTAAACATATTTATACACCCTTGTTGTACATTTCGCTAACACTGTTAGCATCATCAGAAGGTTACAAATATACTAAACTTTTAAGAGTTGAAATCTTTTATAAAATAAAATTGTGCTCCTATAAGAGAAGGAAATGGGGAATGTATAAACTTATACAACTAGAAATTACATGTTGCTCTTCCCAATATAGTTGTTGAACCTAAAATAATAATTACAGAAAATATAAACGAGATAGAAAATGCAGTTGAAGAAGACAGTTGTGATATTTGTACAGAAACATTATTAGAAGACTATTACTAAGATCTAGATATAGAAGGATGGCTATTGATGAAAAATGTGACTCGTAAATGTTAGGGAGAGAAGAAACTAGCAACTCTTTAAAACACTCATTGAGCCTTCGGGTTCAAGACATTTTGAAATTTTTTAACATCGAATAATGACAACTAAATTTCTTTGCACCATTTGACCTCCGTGATTATGTCTTGCAGAACGATTTGACAGCTAACTAATTACAAGGAGCAGAGTGGGGTGACACGTGATCTTCAGATACGGCCTTCAAATGTCACTTCCGGTGCCCAGGTGTTCTAGCAGTGATATTTTTTCCCACTTTCCTTTTCTTCAGATTAACGTTTTTATCTATTATGTCACAGGCTCAGTATG
>JBAIZL010000004.1:203065253-203085253 GCA_036971475.1 Prosapia bicincta
GATTTAAGTAGGAGTTGACTTTTAAAAAGGAAATTTATATTACTTGTTTTCGTGTAAAGCTCAGTTTAAGTGACAAGTAATTAGATTCTGAATCAATTAAAAATGAACAATAGAACTTAATACTTATACAGGATAATCATAGATCATTACTCTCACTGAACAAGTTTGCTATACGCGATTTATTATGAGCTTTTGTTAAGCCAGACGCTGATACATTGTGCGCTGCGCGCGGGTTTGTCACTTGATCCTGTCATTTTTCTGTTTCACTTCTGCTATCTCTTCCGTATTTTTCCGGCGTATCTGTGAACACCTCTGTATGACCTTGATAGAGAGTAGATCTACTTTAGATACGTCACCCTGCTCACGTGATGCACCCTGCACGTTTCGTCTCCTATCCATGCGAAGCCGAAAGTCTGCTCTTTGTAGAAATTATTTATATTGTACTAGATGATAAAATATATTGTATTCACAAATTTCTGAAATGTAATTTTATTTAACGATGACAATTAAATATTTTGTTTAAAGAATCTCTTTTAATCATTAGCCTAATATTATCAAGATATACGTATATTACTTATTTTTTATTGAATACATCTTTTGCGTCATAATGCGAGTAAATAATAAATCTAATATAAATAATAAAACTAATAAGGCTTTGACTAATTATTCGTTCAAGTACGCCAAAAGTCATTTTTTAAATCTGAAAATGTATTTGGTTTATAAAAATAAAGATACTGTTAAATAACTTTACATCCCATTTTTTCCTTTTCACTAAGACCCTAATACCATTATATGTTCACTGATAGTCTCTGAAAGTTATAGCTACAATTAAAGGCACCGTTTTTCACTTGAATGGGATAAATACTATAACAGTTAAATTTTTGTCTGGAGAAAAACCGAGTGTGGTTATTGTCGCCAATCAACAGCAAATGTAATACCAAAATAGTTACATAAATCAAAATATAATTAAATTAAATAAATAAAACAAAACAAAATTTACAAAACAAAACAGTAATAAAATCAAAATAAATATGCAACAATAATTATGTAACAATAAAGAAAAACATAACAATACACAACAAAACAATAAATAACAAAACAACGTAACAATAAATCTATAACAATATAAATAGCACATTATGTAGAAAATAAATAGGTTAACAATAATAAAACTCTAATGAATAGAATATTAACATTTTTACTTTATTTTATGTTTTATATTATAGAGTTTGATATTATTTATTCATTATATTCCATATAATTTATGTAATACATTAGAATTTTTTATAGTTTAACTCTTTTTTTCATAATTTTAAATATAGTTACTATAACCAATACCAGTTTTAATATATAACATATTATCATTCCCGGATCTAAGGGAGTGCTAGAGGGGTGAACCCCGCCCAAAGTCGCTTATTATTTATTGAAAAAATAAAGAAAATGATAATTAGTTTACCTTTGAATTTTAAGTGGCTATTTCATACTTAGCACAGGTTCTGTTTCTAACACAAATATTAAACAGCCAGTGTAATATGAAAAATACAGAAATAAGATTCTATGATAATCATTATAACAGAAATAAGATTCTATGCTAATCATTATAACAGAAATAAGATTCTATGCTAATCATTATAACAGAAATAAGATTCTATGATAATTATTATAACAGAAATAAGATTCTATGCTAATCATTATAACAGAAATAAGATTCTATGCTAATCATTATAACAGAAATAAGATTCTATGCTAATCATTATAACAGAAATAAGATTCTATGCTAATCATTATAACAGAAATAAGATTCTATGCTAATCATTATAACAAAAATAAGATTCTATGCTAATCATTATAACAAAAATAAGATTCTATGTTAATCATTATAACAGAAATAAGATTCTATGCTAATCATTATAACAGAAATAAGATTCTATGCTAATCATTATAACAGAAATAAGATTCTATGCTAATCATTATAACAGAAATAAGATTCTATGCTAATCATTATAACAGAAATAAGATTCTATGCTAATCATTATAACAGAAATAAGATTCTATGCTAATCATTATAACAGAAATAACGATTCTATGTTAATCATTATAACATAAACAAGATTTTATGCTAATCATTATAACAGAAATAAGATTCTATGCTAATTATTATAACAGAAATAAGATTCTATGCTAATCATTATAACAGAAATAAGATTCTATGCTAATCATTATAACAGAAATAAGATTCTATGCTAATCATTATAACAGAAATAAGATTCTATGCTAATCATTATAACAGAAATAATGATTCTATGTTAATCATTATAACATAAACAAGATTTTATGCTAATCATTATAACAGTAATAGGATTCTATGATAATTATTATAACAGAAATAAGATTCTATGTTAATCATTATAACAGAAATAAGATTCTATGCTAATAATTGTTGCCTGCTGACTGTCTGAACGTTGGCTCTTCGCACTTTAAAAGTTAAGTAAACAAATTTATCTGCGACTGAGATAAAATAATGCTTCTAAAATGAATAAAGCTTCTATAGTTTAGCGTATTATTGTATAAGCTAAATACTTTAAGTTTATATTAAAAAACCATTTATTCTCAACTCTAACAATTTGTCAACAATATCACCCACAGGAACCCGTCACTAGCTGGACTGTATATGTAATATACTGAATGTAATTCCATATTAAACGCTTGTTTAACTTCATTTTTATGGAGTGTTTTTAACTTTGCATTTATAAAAATTTTGTTTGAAAAACATAAATTTATAAATACCTCATGTTAACTAACTTTAACATGTGTGTTTTACATTTAATACATTAATTTCGACATGACATATATATGATCCTGAAATAGGATTTTGAACCTAATATTTTTCGAATTAGTAGGACTTCTGGACTGCTTTAGTTGAGGGTTGCTCCATGCCTTCATACACCCGACACTAGGAGCTCCGCAACGTTTAGAGCCGCTATTGTATATTATTATTTAGAGTATCATAAATACCTGCAATTCGCAACATCGCCACACTCCCCGTTGACGCGTTTCGGAGGTCCTCCATTTGTCAGAGCTTTTTATGAACTGTTCTTCCCTGCATTGGAATCGTCTTAAGTCTTATCTAACTAATCCCCGCTTCGTTATTTAAACTTTCTCATATAGGTTCAGCTTCTTCAAATCCCTGTCTATTTTTTAATCTGTTGTGTTTATTTTGGAAGCATTTAAAATTTTTTAATATTACATTCGATTGGTTCTGTATTTTTTTGTTTATCACTGTCGAATTTTTCAATTGGGCTTTGTATATTTCCAGGTTTTCAATAATATTAAGTCGTTTTCCTTTATTCTCGTATTTTATTGGCTTCATCGCTTTTTCAATTTCCCTTGGCATATGTCCCTCTTCTATGAGATGTGTTTCAAAATTAGAATAATTTTTTTCATATTAGTATGATCTCATGTGCTCTGGAATAGCAGGTATTTATGATACTCTAAATAAGAATATATATCCAAGCGGAAAGGTAGAATACTATCAAAAGTATTGTATATTATTCTATAAAAAGCTGTCTTTACTATCCGCCTTAAGAGTAACCTATAATAAATAACATTTTACATGCCATTTTATTAACATTTTGTACTTTTCGTTGAACTGTTATTTGCCTTTTCCAACCACGTTCCACGACAATGTCCTGACGTGCTATAAGCTGTCTTTACTATCCGCCTTAAGAGTAACCTATAATAAATAACATTTTACATACCATTTTATTAACATTTTGTACTTTTCGTTGAACTGTTATTTGCCTTTTCCAATCACGTTCCACGACAATGTCCTGACGTGCTATAAGCTGTCTTTACTATCCGCCTTAAGAGTAACCTATATTAAATAACATTTTACATACCATTTTATTAACAGTTTGTACTTTTCGTTGAACTGTTATTTGCCTTTTCCAATCACGTTCCACGACAATGTCCTGACGTGCTATAAGCTGTCTTTACTATCCGCCTTAAGAGTAACCTATATTAAATAACATTTTACATACCATTTTATTAACAGTTTGTACTTTTCGTTGAACTGTTATTTGCCTTTTCCAATCACGTTCCACGACAATGTCCTGACGTGCTATAAGCTGTCTTTACTATCCGCCTTAAGAGTAACCTATATTAAATAACATTTTACATACCATTTTATTAACAGTTTGTACTTTTCGTTGAACTGTTATTTGCCTTTTCTAATCACGTTCCACGACAATGTCCTGACGTGCTATAAGCTGTCTTTACTATCCGCCTTAAGAGTAACCTATATTAAATAACATTTTACATACCATTTTATTAACAGTTTGTACTTTTCGTTGAACTGTTATTTGCCTTTTCCAAACACGTTCCACGACAATGTCCTGACGTGCTATAAGCTGTCAAACTTATTCTAAAAAATTTAATTTATAGAATTGTAATGCTAACTCTTGTAATTTGCGTTCAGGCAACGTGAAACTAATACGATAGGTTACCATTGTTTAAAAATAAAATTATAAGGCGAACATAAAAATGAAAACTTATTGCATCCCATTACTAAGAGCAACTAAGTAAACCTACGTCACCACAAAAATTGTTAAGGTAATAATCTAGGAGGCAGGAGTATGTCTGCGAGATGACGTACACGGTTAGACGTGGGACATCACTAGTTCCCAAATAGCTAACAGATAAGGTTTGAATAAAACTGAAATTTTATATGAGACTGCTCTAGAAAAATCCTATAGAAGACACGGTGAAGAAAGGAAGAGTGTCCTTAGAAATTCTTTCTTGTGGAGAGTTAGCTAGGGGTGTAGGGTGTTAGCTAGGGGTGTATGGAGTTAGCTAGGGGTGTAGGGAGTTAGCTAGGGGTGTAGGGAGTTAGCTAGGGGTGTGAGAAGTTAGCTAGGGGTGGGGGGAGTTAGCTAGGGGTGGGGGGAAGTTAGCTAGGGGTGTGGGAAGTTAGCTAGGGGGGAGTTAGCTAGGGGTGGGGGGAGTTAGCTAGGGGTGTGGGAAGTTAGCTAGGGAGGAGTTAGCTAGGGGTGGGGGAGGTTAGCTATGAGTGTGAGAAGTTAGTTAGAATAAAGTTCTACAGTATCTAAGTTTTGTGTTATGAATTTTTTTTAATGTTTAAATTCAGTGCAATGAATATGTTTTACAACTTGTTTACTATGTGTGCTCAATAAAGAAAGTATTTTACAGAAAGGTAAGACTAAATTTATTGCACTATTATGCAATGTGTGTTTTTACTAACCTTATTTCATCAACTTAAACATTATTCATGGATTTTTCTAACCTGATATTTATTTGGCATTACCTGTGTTTTATAACCGGCCTAAGCAAAGTTTATGAACTTTTATATTCAAGGTCGTTTTTATACGTACCAACACGTTAGTCATGAACTTTTATATTCAAGGTCGTTTTTATACGTACCAACACGTTAGTCATGAACTTTTATATTCAAGGTCGTTTTTATACGTACCAACACGTTAGTCATGAACTTTTATATTCAAGGTCGTTTTTATACGTACCAACACGTTAGTCATGAACTTTTTTAAGTTGTGATTGATTTGAAAAATAAACCCTAATTTACCCAATTTTTTAAATAAGATCAACAATACAACTACGCCCAATTGAACGATGTAGTGTCGGATATTGATACACACTTTCTTGGGTATTCAAGGACTATTTTTATATCCCGTTTTGCACTGGAAAAAGTCAATGGTTTTAATTTAGTCATGATACCATTGTCTTAATTCTATCTAGGTTTTGACTGAAACTTTTTTCGAAATATTTGAATGATTTTGAAACGATTGACCTTTTTAAGGCACGAACCTCAGCTTCCTTTCACTTTGTTACAGCGCGCGTATAAACTGCCCGTACGGTTTGTCCTAAAGTTATTTTTATTTGGAAACTTTTGTCACAAATACTTTTGTTTAATAATGTGTTGTATTAAAGATTTTAACTTCGTTTTATTTAGTCGCAATTACACTCTACAAAACGTTAGGCTGAACTATTCGGAAACAATTCTCGGGAACATAGTTGTAATTCAAATTTTTATGACCTTCTTATGGATCAGTGATAATTATTTATTTAAAGAAGTATTTACTGACTGTACGCCTGTTTTTGTTTGTACTTACTAGTATTACATCAAAACAGATTTCAACACGAATATAAAAATTAAATTTGCGCTTCATGTAAAATTTGTATGAAACTATTTTGCCTGTAGAACCGATTAAAGAAAACTGGAAGTGGATTTGCAATAAAATATTATAACATTCTTTAAATATTGTGATTGATATTACATTTGTTTGACAAATATGGGTAATTTATACCATCGTTATAATGTATAGAAAAAGTTGGATTAAAGTTCTAATAAACCATATTTTGCTGCGCGAAAGTGAAACATAGTACATGGGTTCAGCTAAAGAAACAATACAATCTGAAGAAAGATGCGAGTGGATGATTATATACATGGGAGATGCTTTTAAAATTAAAGACGTACACAAAACTCAAAAATTAATCATTTATTAACTCATACACGATTTAATGACAAAGCCATCATCATCAGTGAGTGTTGCTACTACAAACTCTAACTTAAAACTGCTAACTCTAATATTTTTATTTCTATATTTCAATGAAGAGTTTGACTATGCCATTTATAAGCATAAACGAAATGCGGAATCGCCTATAAACGAAGAGACTGCTGTCAATTTGGCACAGATTAAACGTATCTTACAAACCCCACACGTAATTGCTACTAATCAGGTACTTTGTAAAAAACATTGCAATTATACGAAAATGTTTTGTAACTGGAAAAGCTAGCTTCGAGCATATGCTAGTAATAAACCGTCAAACAACTTAACAAAATATGTTAGTTGCAGGAAAAGAGCAGTGAAAAGTAAGTGGATATTTTCTCCTGAGTCTTGTGGGGACCTAAATCTCAGAAAAACTCGTCATTAGTAAAACCTGGATATGGATACACGGCAAATAAAAACTATCAAATTATTAAATACTTCAAAATATTATAACTTTATGAAATAGTGTTTAAAATATTGTTATTTAAATGTAGCAGCAAAATAACTATGTATTATATTATAAAAGTAAAAGATCCAAAGATTAGTCTCGCTTTGAAGCATTGTAGTTCCAATTCTAACTCGACAGATTTACACAAATACCCACTACGAAAATTCAACTCTAGTAATAAGAATACTGAGCATCAAGGACTTTGAAGATTCGAATTGAACTAAAAAACATCAGACACTATTTGCAGAACCATATGAAGGAAGTAAAGGTAGTTGTATTTCCACTGTACGAAAAGTTAGCATGAACTGTTGCTGGAAACAATTCTCGGGAATATTGTTTTAATTGAAATTTTTATGATCTTCTTATGGATCAGAGATAATTATTTATTTAAAGAAGTATTTACTGTTCGTACGCCTGTTTTTGTTTGTACTTACTAGCATTACATCAAAACAGATTTCAACACGAATATAAAAATTAAATTTACGCTTCATGTAAAATTTGTATGAAACTATTTTGCGTGTATAACTGATTAAAGAAAACTGGATGTGGATTTGAAACAAACTATTATAACATTCATTTAAATATTTTGATTGATATTACATTTTTTTGACAAATATGGTTAATTTGTAACATCCTTTTAATGTATACATTTTAGAAAAAATTGAATTAAAGTTTTAATAAACCATATTTTGCTGCGCGAAAGTCAAACATAGTACATGGGTTCAGCTAAAGAACAATACTATCTGAAGAAAGATACGAGTGGATGATTGTATACCTGGGAGATGCTTTTAATTATTTACTAACCATCACTCAGATAGTAATGGCATAAATGCCAATATAAGGGAGAGAAATGTGACATTTAAGCAGTGCTTTTGTGCTTTGCCAGCTTCCCTCTTTGGATAATTAGAGCATTGCCGACAGCACAACGTATGTCAGTAATTAGATACTCTGGGCGTAGTCTGGGAGAAGAAAGTCTTCGGAAAGTTTTATATAACCATTTAAGACATTTCAAGACCAGAAGGGCGTGTAAACTTCAGAAATGTTGTTACGATATGGAAATTTACATTTTGTTTTATATGTTTAAAGCTTACATACATCATACTTAGCTAGTATCCAAAAAAACTAAAATTTAAAAATATAATTTGAAAAATATACAGTATGAATAATCTAGCCAACGAAATATAAGGAAGGATCCTACATGTGTAGGGTTGAGGTAGAGGTATAAACCCTATAGTAGATCACATAGGCAGGGTATTATAGTAACACGTGATCAAAGTCGCATACGTAAATAAGGTCTGTATTGGAGTCATTAAGAGGTATCTACACATTACAATTCTCTTATAAGAAAAAATTATATGGAAAGAGAGATTTAATTACGAGTAAAGAAAGGATATAATGATACCCTGAGACTGAGTGTATGGACAAATTATGGGGTTGCGTGGGAAGTGTCGCTTACCTGAAGTAGATCTCCCGACCTGATGAAGACATGTGTCTATTGGCTACCCAGTAAAGTAAGCACATCTAAAATGACTGTGACCTTTAGAAAAAGGAAGACCGTAAAGCTAGTATGCAATTGAAACGTGAAAGAAATGAGATGTGGGTCAACGGAAAGATGACATCGTGGACGAAGAGTCACTCTAGAGTTTGGTGTTTTGAAACTGGCTATTCTGAGGCACGTTAGAGTTCTTCAAACACTATAACATGTGTTAACATGTATAATACGGTATATATATATATATATATATATATATATATATATATATATATATATATATATATATACTGAAGCATTCTTTTTTACTGATTTTTTCTATAGTGTACGAAGCTTACTAAGTTGTTTTACCTTTCTTCTAATTTCTTTCTCAACACAGTTTTCAAAATCTTCAACTATACTCCTTCACACTAAAGCATATTTCGCGTTTACTTGCATCATTTCTGAAACAATCATTTTAATTGAACATTACCTATACAACTCGTCCCCATCTATGTTAGCTCCAAAAAGTCCTAAACCCTGTTCAGAATTTGAAAAACTCACCCTTACAAACATAAAATTGATTCCCCATTTTCCTTAACCACTGCATCTCTGACAGGTTACTCTAAATTCCGTGCGTCATTATTAATATTAGTAATTAATTTAACTGTAATAAATTACGAAAGCAATTATGAGCGCAGTAGCGTAACTGTAATTTATAAATAATTGTAAATTCTTGCTACAAAATATCTACACAACCTTTGCTAACATAGTTAGCATCAACAGAAAGCTATAAGTGCGAAATGTACGTAAAGGATGTGTAACTATTTTGTAGCAAGGGTCTATAATTGTTTATTAAATTGTTTATAAATTATTACACTAGGGACAAAAAAGCAATACAGTCCGTACGTATGTTAAAGAAGAGTGTAATGTTTTAGTTTATACGTTGCCAAATTTCTGTAATACTTACACAATAAAAAATATTTAAATTATAAAGTTGATTAAAATAGGCGAACAAATGTTTAATACAAACTTTAAAAAATGTATTTAAAATAAACTGTGATACTAAAACACTATTTAAATTTCGTAATAGAATACACAAACTATGATTAACACAATAAATGTATTAAAAACAAACTCACCACCAAGCATAGAGAAAAACGTTCTACCAGCTCTGTATTTAAAAACTTTGTAAACTATTTTGTAATACCAAAACATATAATTTTGTTGCCTGATTATGCTCTATTATCAAATTTGTGTTTAGTATTTGTGATCAAGTCTTTCTAAGACTGGTTGGTTTTGCTACAAAAGGATATTCTATATATATTTGTTACATGTTTTCTGGGAAATAGGATCTTAAGCACGCTGTCTTATTTGACGTAATCGCTCTGCCACTGAATATGTTAATTTTAACCGGTTTAAACAACAAGTTTATTAAGTGTTTATTTTAAACTTCTTAGTCTGAAAAACTGTCAACTTGTCCAGTGCAACTGGAGCGATTTTTTTATAAGAATTGAATCCCATATTTTATCGACAAAGGCTCTTTTTTTAAACTCGATGAGTTTTTGTAAAATTTGTATAAAACTCTAAAATTATTTATTTAAACATAAATAATTAACCACCAAGTAAATGTAAGTTCTTGTTAAAGCAATCATGATTTCTTGTTTTCTTTTTTGTTTACTGGCACTAGACAATAAGGCCGGCGTGAAGTCTGGCCAAGCTCGACTCAACGACCTTCACTGGTATTTCTCTTTAACCCACTTTCTTTCCACCTTACTACCGGGTCACACCGGATTCCTTTCAATACAACCGTAACTCGTCTTTTAATTTTTAGTTTTTCCAGTTTTATGGAAAAATGATAAATGGTGTTTGGGGATAGAATATGGGCAAAAAAACATGGGCTTGTTATCAGTAGGCTCTATCTGTTTTTCTGTATTTGTTTGAACTCAAACGGTCGGAATTATTTTACTAATATCTTTTATAGTGTTTTTTAATATTTAACTAGTAAACGTTTTGGCGTATTATTGAAAATTTTGAGTTTTTAAACTTATATTCAAATTAAAATCAATGTGTATGTTTTTTATTACAAACTGCTACGCAAATATCTTCACTCTTGATTTGTTGAAATAATATTGAGCCCTTAAATTTTGAATAGAGTAAACTGCCGCCATATTGAAATGTACAGACGCTCGGGATCTCGGTAAACATCCGACGGCATTCTTGCCCACACCTGTTGAGACTTTCACTCTGCCTGAAACCGGTTTCGGAAACGAGATTTTGAAAATGCCAAATATACAAAGGATAAACTTTACGCCGCTGTAATTTGAATAAAATAGCATTGGTACACATTTGGCGTCTTGCCAAAACTAGGCAAAATTGTTGTGTAACCAAAAATTCATATTTCAGGAAACGAGTAGTTTTTATCGCCGTACCTATCGCAGTCTTTTTATTATTTAAGTTTTTACATCAATCAAAATTGCCATCCACGAAAATACTTTGATCGCCTGCCGTTTTACCGTTTGGTTTTCCTGGCTTAAATATCTGAATACAAATCTAAAAAACATGATCTCACGCTGAATGTAGGTTGTTATTGGAGGAAAACATACTACTAACAAAAGTTTTGTCAAGAATGCTGGCTAAGAACATGAAAGATATTTTGATGTAGGGCGGTTTTCTGACTTGTATCAAATCCTAACCTAACGACGTAATGTACACTTTATAATTAACTATAGTTTGTTTTGAGGTAACTACATTTTCAGAGCATGATACTGTTGTATGACGAATCTTACTGAATCGTGTAAAAAACAGATATATTGTAAATTTCGTTCCCCTTTCGATGAAGTTCGAATTAATTTCTGTCTTTACAAAAATATATTTATTGTTTTATTTTCAATTGTGTTTTAAATTGTTACCTTTGAATTTATGTAAATATAATGTAATTGTGTCATATTAATATTATTATGGTGACAGTAGAAACGAAATATTTTTGGAATAATTATTATTCCAAAGACATTTTCTGCGAAGCTTAGTTTGTTCATTGGCAAAATGTTTCTTACAGAAAATTTTTCGTGACTGACAATCTATTTCAACCATTTCAAATTTTAAGTTGAAGCAAATGTAGCGAAATCGTGAATGGTTTACATTAACAGGTCTTCAAACAGTACATTACATTTGAGTGTTCGCCAACGCTCTACAAGGCAAGGCGAGTGAGTGAAAGTTCGGGATCACTGATTGAATTCAGCGGCCAAATGCCTACTTTCTTCTCGGTGCTGGCCAGTGACGTCGCCTGCCGACACATCAAAGGTCTACTGAGACATCACACAGTCCACCTGCACATTACGTACTCACACTGAAACATCAAAGGTCTACTCACACGTCGGACAGTCTACCTCTACATCACACAGTCTACCTGCACATTGTGTACTCGCACTCACACACCAAAAGTCTACTCACACGTCGGACCGTCTACCTGCACATCACATAATCACACTGACACATCAAAGGTCTACTCACACTGACACATCAAAGGTCTACTCACACGTCGGACAGTCTACCTGCACATCACGTACTCACACCGACACATCAAAGATCTACTCATACGCCGAACAGTCTACTGAGACATCACACAGTCTACCTGCACATCACGTACTCACACCGATACATCAAAGATCTGCTCATAAGCCGGACAGTCTACAGGGACATCACACAATCTACCTGCACATTACGTAATCACACCGGCACATCAAAGGTCTACTCACACGTCTGACAGTCTACCGGCACATCACACAGTCTATTTTCACATTACGTACTCACACTGACACATCAAAGGTCTACTCACACGTCGGACAGTCTACCTGCACATCACACAGTCTATTTGCACATTACGTACTCACCCCGGCACATCAAAGGTCTACTCACACGTCGGACAGTCTACCTGCACATCACACAGTCTATTTGCACATTACGTACTCACGCCGGCACATCAAAGGTCTAATCACACGTTTGACAGTCTACTGAGACATCACACAGTCTACCTGCACATTACGTAATCACACCAGCACATCAAATGTCTACTCACACGTCGGACAGTGTACCGGCTCATCACACAGTCTATTTGCACATTACGTACTCACCCCGGCACATCAAAGGTCTACTTAGACGTCGGACAGTCTACTGAGACATCACACAGTCTACCTGCACATTACGTACTTACACCAGCACATCAAAGGTCTACTCACACGTCGGACAGTCTACTGAGACATCACACAGTCTACCTGCACATTACGTACTTACACCAGCACATCAAAGGTCTACTCACACGTCGGACGGTCTACTGGCACATCACACAGTCTATTTGCACATCACGTACTCACACCGATACATCAAAGATCTGCTCATACGCCGGACAGTCTACAGGGACATCACACAGTCTACCTGCACATTACGTACTCACCCCGGCACATCAAAGGTCTACTCACACGTCGGACAGTCTACCGGCACATCACACAGTCTACCTGCACATCACGTACTCACACCGATACATCAAAGATCTGCTCATACGCCGGACAGTCTACAGGGACATCACACAGTCTACCTGCACATTACGTAATCACACCGGCACATCAAAGGTCTACTCACACGTCGGACAGTCTACCGGCACATCACACAGTCTATTTTCACATTACGTACTCACACTGACACATCAAAGGTCTACTCACAAGTCGGACAGTCTACCGGGACATCACACAGTCTACCTGCACATTATGTACTCACCCCGGCACATCAAAGGTCTACTCACACGTCGGACAGTCTACCTGCACATCACACAGTCTATTTGCACATTACGTAGTCACGCCGGCACATCAAAGGTCTAATCACACGTTTGACAGTCTACTGAGACATCACACAGTCTACTTGCACATTACGTAATCACACCGGCACATCAAAGGTCTACCCACACGTCGGACAGTACCGGGACATCACACAGTCTACCTGCACATCATGTACTAACAATGACACATCAAAGGTCTACTGACACGTCGGACAGTCTACCTGAACATCATTTACCCACATCATGTCACACTGACACATCAAAAAACTGAGTGAGTACACGTCGGACAGTCTGCCTGTACATTACGTACTCACACTGACACATCAAAAGTACACTCACACGTCGAAAAGTCTATCTGCACATTATGTACTCACACTGACACATCAAAGGTCTAGTCACACGTCGGACAGTCTACCTGCACATCACGTACTCGCACCGACACATCAAAGATCTGCTCATACGCCGGACAGTCTACTGGGACATTACACAGTCTACCTGCACATTACGTACTCACACCGGCACATCAAAGGTCTAATCACACGTTGGACAGTCTACTGAGACATCACCCAGTCTACCTGCACATTACGTACTTACACCAGCACATCAAAGGTCTACTCACACGTCGGACAGTGTACCGGCTCATCACACAGTCTATATGCACATTACGTACTCACCCCGGCACATCAAAGGTCTACTCACACGTCGGACAGTCTACCGGCACATCACACAGTCTATTTGCACATTACGTACTCACCCCGGCACATCAAAGGTCTACTTACACGTCGTTTAGTGTACTGAGACATCACACAGTCTACCTGCACATTACGTACTTACACCAGCACATCAAAGGTCTACTCACACGTCGGACAGTCTACCGGCACATAACACAGTCTATATGCACATTACGTACTCACCCCGACACATCAAAGGTTTACTCACACGTCGGACAGTCTACCTGCACATTACACAGTCTATTTGCACATTACGTACTCACCCCGGCACATCAAAGGTCTACTCACACGTCGGACAGTCTACCGGTACATTACACAGTCTACCTGCACATTATGTATTCACACTGACATATCAAAGCGCTACTCACACGTCGGACAGTCTACCGGGACATCACACAGTCAACCTGCACATTACGTACTCACACTGAAACATCAAAGGTCTACTCACACGTCGGACAGTGTACCGGGTCATCACACAGTCTATTTGCACATTACGTACTCATCCCGGCACATTAAAGGTCTACTTACATGTCGGACAGTCTACTGAGACATCACACAGTCTACCTGCACATTACGTACTCACACTGACACATCAAAGGTCTACTTACACGTCGGACAGTCTATTGAGACATCACACAGTCTACCTGCACATCACGTACTCACAACGACACATCAAAGATCTGCTCATACGCCGGACAGTCTACTGGGATATCACACAATCTATTTGCACATTATGTACTCACCCCGGCACATCAAAGGTTTACTCACACGTCGGACAGTCTACCTGCACATTACACAGTCTATTTGCACATTACGTACTCACCCCGGCACATCAAAGGTCTACTCACACGTCGGACAGTCTACCGGTACATTACACAGTCTACCTGCACATTATGTACTCACACTGACATATCAAAGCGCTACTCACACGTCGGACAGTCTACCGGGACATCACACAGTCAACCTGCACATTACGTACTCACACTGAAACATCAAAGGTCTACTCACACGTCGGACAGTGTACCGGGTCATCACACAGTCTATTTGCACATTACGTACTCATCCCGGCATATTAAAGGTCTACTTACACGTCGGACAGTCTACTGAGACATCACACAGTCTACCTGCACATTACGTACTCACACTGACACATCAAAGGTCTACTTACACGTCGGACAGTCTACTGAGACATCACACAGTCTACCTGCACATTACGTACTTACACCAGCACATCAAAGGTCTACTCACACGTCGGACGGTCTACTGGCACATCACACAGTCTACCTGCACATTATGTACTCACAATGACATATCAAAGCGCTACTCACACGTCGGACAGTCTACCGGGACATCACACAATCTACCTGCACATTATGTACTCACACTGAAACATCAAAGGTCTACTCACACGTCGGACAGTTTTCCGGCTCATCACACAGTCTATTTGCACATTACGTACTAATCCCGGCACATTAAAGGTCTACTCACACGTCGGACAGTGTACCGGCTCATCACACAGTCTATTTGCACATTACGTACTCATCCCGCCACATTAAAGGTCTACTTACACGTCGGACAGTCTACTGAGACATCACACAGTCTACCTGCACATTACGTACTCACACTGAAACATCAAAGGTTTACTCACACGTCGGACAGTCTACCGGCACATCACACAATCTATTTGCACATTACGTACTCACCCCGGCACATCAAAGGTCTACTCACACGTCGGACAGTCTACCGGCACATCACACAGTCTATTTGCACATTACGTACTTACACGTCGGACAGTCTACTGAGACATCACACAGTCTACCTGCACATCATGTACTCACACCAACACAACAAAGATCTGCTCATACGCCGGTCAGTCTACTGGGACATCACACAGTCGATTAGCACATTACGTACTCCCCCCCCTCACATCAAAGGTCTATTCACACGTCGGACAGTCTACTGAGACATCACACAGTCTACTTGCATATTACGTAATCACACCGGCACATCAAAGGTCTACTCACACGTTGGGCAGTACCGGGACAGCACACAGTCTACCTGCACATCATGTACTCACAATAACACATCAAAGATCTACTCACACGTCGGACAGTCTACCGGGACATCACACAGTCTACCTGCACATTACGAAATCACACCGGCACTTCAAAGTCTACTCACACGTCGTTTAGTGTACTGAGACATCACACAGTCTACCTGCACATTACGTACTTACACCAGCACATCAAAGGTCTACTTACACGTCGGACAGTCTACTGAGACATCACACAGTCTACCTGCACATTACGTACTCACACTGACACATCAAAGGTCTACTTACACGTCGGACAGTCTATTGAGACATCACACAGTCTACCTGCACATCACGTACTCACACCGACACATCAAAGATCTGCTCATACGCCGGACAGTCTACCGGCACATCACACAGTCTATTTGCACATTACGTACTTACACGTCGGACAGTCTACTGAGACATCACACAGTCTACCTGCACATCATGTACTCACACCAACACAACAAAGATCTGCTCATACGCCGGACAGTCTACTGGGACATCACACAGTCGATTTGCACATTACGTACTCACCCCGGCACATCAAAGGTCTATTCACACGTCGGACAGTCTACTGAGACATCACACAGTCTACTTGCATATTACGTAATCACACCGGCACATCAAAGGTCTACTCACACGTTGGGCAGTACCGGGACATCACACAGTCTACCTGCACATCATGTACTCACAATAACACATCAAAGATCTACTCACACGTCGGACAGTCTACCGGGACATCACACAGTCTACCTGCACATTACGAAATCACACCGGCACTTCAAAGGTCTACTCACACGTCGTTTAGTGTACTGAGACATCACACAGTCTACCTGCACATTACGTACTTACACCAGCACATCAAAGGTCTACTCACACGTCGGACAGTCTACCGGCACATAACACAGTCTATATGCACATTACGTACTCACCCCGACACATCAAAGGTCTACTCACACGTCGGACAGTCTACCTGCACATTACACAGTCTATTAGCACATTACGTACTCACCCCGGCACATCAAAGGTCTAATCACACGTTGGTCAGTCTACTGAGACATCACACAGTCTACCTGCACATTACGTAATCACACCGGCACATCAAAGGTCTACTCACACGTCGGACAGTGTACCGGCTCATCACACAGTCTATTTGCACATTACGTACTCACTCCGGCACATCAAAGGTCTACTTACACGTCGGACAGTCTACTGAGACATCACACAGTCTACCTGCACATTACGTACTCACACTGACACATCAAAGGTCTACTTACACGTCGGACAGTCTATTGAGACATCACACAGTCTACCTGCACATCACGTACTCACACCGACACATCAAAGATCTGCTCATACGCCGGACAGTCTACTGGGACATCACACAGTCTATTTGCACATTACGTACTCACCCCGGCACATGAAAGGTCTACTCACACGTCGGACAGTCTACCGGGACATCACACAGTCTACCTGCACATTATGTACTCACACTGACATATCAAAGCGCTACTCACACGTCGGACAGTCTACCGGGACATCACACAGTCTACCTGCACATTACGTACTCACACTGAAACATCAAAGGTCTACTCACACGTCGGACAGTGTACCGGCTCATCACACAGTCTATTTGCACATTACGTACTCATCCCGGCACATTAAAGGTCTACTCACACGTCGGACAGTGTACCGGCTCATCACACAGTCTATTTGCACATTACGTACTCATCCCGGCACATTAAAGGTCTACTTACACGTCGGACAGTCTACTGAGACATCACACAGTCTACCTGAACATTACGTACTCACACTGAAACATCAAAGGTCTACTCACACGTCGGACAGTCTACCGGCACATCACACAGTCTATTTGCACATTACGTACTCACCCTGTCACATCAAAGGTCTACTCACACGTCGGACAGTCTACCGGCACATCACACAGTCTATTTGCACATTACGTACTTACACGTCGGACAGTCTACTGAGACATCATGTACTCACACCAACACAACAAAGATCTGCTCATACGCCGGACAGTCTACTGGGACATCACACAGTCGATTTGCACATTACGTACTCACCCCGGCACATCAAAGGTCTATTCACACGTCGGACAGTCTACTGAGACATCACACAGTCTACTTGCATATTACGTAATCACACCGGCACATCAAAGGTCTACTCACACGTTGGGCAGTACCGGGACATCACACAGTCTACCTGCACATCATGTACTCACAATAACACATCAAAGATCTACTCACACGTCGGACAGCCTACCGGGACATCACACAGTCTACCCAGAGAAATCGTGCAGCTTCAATCATCATACTGCTTTCCGCACCCAATCTCAGATCCAACTCACATATCTCCCAGAATACACATTAAAATATTTACCCATTCATTGTCTTCACTCATCGGCCTACATCATTCAGTCCACGGTGATTCAGCCTCCATACACATCATACAGTCCGTATCTCAGGTCCTATTTAAACATCGTCCAGCGTACATTTTACTCAATATACGTAATCAACGTATCGCTGTACATTCATCATGCCGCCTCCCTCCATACACATAATACAACCCGTATCTCAGGGCCTACTTAAACATCGACCCGTTTACGTTTTACTTTGGGGTTTTGTTAATACATTACTTGAAATTTATATTGAACTTTTGTGTAATTGTTGTGAATTTTTAATATATTTTGTTTTTTACCTTTTAGATAGAGTTTCCAAGCAGGGCAAATTGTCAAACTGTCCTAATTTCGAACAATTTCATAATAATAATAAGTAATTATATAATTAAACATCTTATTTTCCCAAATATTACAAAAAAATTTCCTCTTGAAGAGAAACTAAGCATTTTGCTATAGAAGGCTGTATAAAATGTGAAACATTCGTAGAACGTAAAGCATCTTTTATCCGTTTAAATCTGTGTACAGCTGTAGAGCGTGGCGAGTAGATCGCATAATTGGTGATGTATTGGGTAAATGAATGTAAATCAACGGCCTCCGTCAATGAGTGAAAGGGAAAAGTTTCGCAACGGTCTCATCTTTTTATTTCTACATAAAATGATGCGGTTGCATCACTCGATGGCAGCAGTGTTTGATTCGGTTGAGAACTGGTCCGTGCAAGTGTTCCCAGACAGTATTCAAATATCATTCTGTCGTCTGTGTCAATAAACTAAAAATAATTTGTAACTATATTTACTCCTACATAACAACCAAGTTTTATGTGACGAAATGTTTAATTACTTATTTTAAATGTTATTATTTTTTGTGTTTGTTTCAGTGTGTTTACGATTTATTGGGAACATTAATTGAAGATTGATTTCATTTGGTTGGAAATATATATACAGCTGCAATGAATATTAACTTCTTTAGTTTTGTTAAATCAGTCCTAACAGCAGTTTGGTCACAAAATTGAACTTCGATGTTACAACTAAACGAACGTTCAGTAATACATATTTATTATTTATGTTAACAAATATTCCAGTCGCCTGCCCTACTCGTGCAGAAACTTGTTAGAATCTTGTACAATAACATATCGCCGAAATATATGTGAATTGTAAAGTGTTTCACATCATTACTTTGTTTGGCAACTAACAATTTGGCGTTCTTTCTGCTTAGGTAACAGTGGCCGGAGATTTCATCTTGGCCGTGGCCTCTATGATGATTGCTCGCCTACGGGACAATGACGTCACCCTCACCCTTAGCCAGGTAAATGTTTAATACTCACTTCTTAAATTTCCATTTTTCTTTTTCTTTTATTTGTTTGTAAAACATTATATTCCTTTTTATAAATTTAAATTTCACAGATTTTACAATCAATAATTTTAGTCTGTAATAATCAG
>JBAIZL010000004.1:203090253-203337753 GCA_036971475.1 Prosapia bicincta
AGTTGTAGAAAAAAACTGTCCCATTTGACAAAGAAAACATGATCATAAACCATTTTTACCATCATCATAAATCAGTTCATTCAAATCGTTGTGTCAAACCGAGAGTTCCTTCAAGGCTCTCTGTATTCTCTCTAGTGATTTTTGTTTGTTTATAAATATGGGAAATGGCTTGGCAGAAAGTGGTACAGTAGAACGTCAATTTTTCGAAGTCTGCTCACCAAATCACTTTAAAATTTTTGGAGGGAAAAATTAAAACTGCCATTTCCAAAATAATGATTCTGTATGCATGAGCTATAGCTCTTTTCTCTGTGAAGCAAGTCTAGGCACAGCTGAGATATTATTTGGACGCTGAGTCACTGTCTCAGTGCAGTTATGTATAGTACTCCTACCCCCCCCCCCCCCCCGTGGACTGTCACTATTCGTTTTGATTAGACAGTCAGTGTGTCTAAAACCTTGGTCTCTTTGTTTAGGAGTGGATTTTGTCGTTCACCATGGCTTGTAAAAAAAAAACGACTTGTCTTATTGTTAATGGATAAACTAAAAATTATACACTAACCGGGTAAAAGAGGTTACGGGTAATCAATTAGCTAGGAGGTATGGTGTTGAACAATCAATGATTTTGTACATTAAAAGGAGCAAACTTACATTTTTAAACTTCATGCCAGTGCTAGAAAATAAAGATGGAAGAAGTTCTTCAAGAAAATCAATGAAGGCAGCAAAAAACGAGAAGATGATATTTCCAAGTGGTTTTTGCAACAATTTTCTATGGAAAACCCGATTTCAGGTCTGATTCTCTGTGGAATAGCTAAGAACTTGGATTCTTCATGAAAAAGCTTAGAAAAATATATAAAACTCTATACAAAAAGTTTTTTTCTCCCATTTGCAACATCCATACCGTAATTATTAAAATTGACCCTTTTCTGAAATAAATCTAATTATTTGAATTGTTGTTAATCTGAAGTAGGTCTTGCCCCAATTGATTCTCATAATTGGAGTTCTACTACACATAAAAAATAATAGATCATTAAAACTGAGAGTAAGAAATCTCAGGATTTTGTTGGCTCTAATAACCTTACACTAAATGTGTAGAAATAAAAAAGAATTATGCTATGTAATAAATTGAATTTTTTTCTAATCCATTTTATTCCTTAGCAGAATGAATACGTATTTTACATTATATGTATACAGAATTGCTATGTTCCAAAGTACATCTACAAATATAGAGTTATAGTTATTAAATCAATACACATATTGTTACTTATAACACTTTTGATATTAGTCCAGACTTTTTGTTAACTAAAAGTTGTTAAATTTTTAACTTACACTTGGAGGAAACGTTTTCGTCTCACGACTTCTTCAGCCTCGTATTTTTGCCGCTAGAAATGCTGCAGTTGTGCTTCCTTGGTACCATTTTTTTGAAAGTTAGAAATGAAGTGACGTGATTTTTGATGTCAAATGAACAAATGATCACACATACTCTTCGATCACATCACTTCTAACTTTCAAAAAAATGGTATCGAGGAAACACAACTGCAGCATTCCTAGCGGCCAAAATACGAGGCTGAAGAAGTCGTAAGACGAAAACGTTTCCTCCAAGTGTAAGTTAACAATTTAACAACTTTTAGTTAACAAAAAGTCTGGACGCAAGTAATGGCGAAAGTGTAATAAGTAATTTACAACCTGCTCGTCATGAACAGCAACAAGATTTCGACACATATTATTAAAATTATTCATAGAGGATTAGTCACGAAACAGGTACTGTACTGATACAATTCACATAGTTCTGAAAATACCTATTAGATATTGTACACATATCTTGGGTAAGTGTTATTACTTATAAAGGCAAATATTTCAGTGACATTTTTAAGGAATCAAACTTTGAGTTAAAAAATATTATTCAACCAAAATATCTGCCCACAACCATCTTGAGGGTAAATTCTATTTTAAATAAAGTTGAATTATTTAAAGGGTAAAGTACATTTAATCATATCCATACAATTATTTTATTTTGTACATCAGTTATCACTTACCTTAAAAATTGGTTTTTACCCAATTAACCTAAAATAGGTAGAAGTGTTTACTAAGGGGAGGTGCAGAGTAATTAGGTTGCATTTATTAAAGCATGGTTGGCAACCGTCATGTAATTCCAAACACACCATAATAATTATTTAAAAAACCTTTTACAAAACTCCTGCACTGAAATAGTACTCTATACACTTCCCACCCATTTATTTTTAACTGTGTTCCAACACAAAAATTCTGAGAGATATATTCAAGGGTAAACTTCAATATAAAATTAGTTACACTTTTAAAATGTTTTAAACTTGCCTATAGTAGCACTTACTTTGCTTGTTGAGGACGGTCCCTTTGTCAACTCAGACCGTAACTGATCTCAAGGTTTACGTAGGTTAGGGTGGGGGTGGGATATTTTGGTGGTGTGGGTGTATTTTGTGTGTATTAGGAGTTATGATGTCAAAAAGTGCGTGTGAGTTGACATCATAACTCCTAATACACACAAAATACACCCACACCACCAAAATATCCCACCCCCACCCTAACCTACGTAAACCTTGAGATCAGTTACTGTCTGAGTTGACAAAGGGACCGTCCTCAACAAGCAAAGTAAGTGCTACTTTAGGCAAGTTTAGAACATTTTAAAAGTGTAAGTGATATTAAATACTAGTAGCTCACGCGAAGATGGAATCAACAAATGATAAAATTAGTGTAAACTGCATTGAAGTTTTTTGTTTTTATTCATTTTATGTCAGCTAAAACAACTTATATATATATTATTGTTATTATTAATATTGTTTCATAATTTTATCATGTTAAAATTGAACTAATAAAAAATATAGTTGTATTTTCTCACTTATTTTTTTAGGGTTGAAGTGAACTGTACTTAAATGCCATTGTTTAAAAACAGTTTTATTGTTATAGTTTCCAGAACTTAATCCCATGATAATGAGAAGGTTTCAAGAACCCGGAGATGTTGAAAAAGCATTTGAATTAGTCCACAAATCTAATGGATTAGAACAAACACGCTTCCTTGCTCGAAAACACTGCTTAGAAGCAGCTCGATTAGCTGGTTCAATCGCTGAATCTCCTTACCAAAAATCTTTACTAGTTGTCTCCGATTTGGTAATAAATAGGATGAAATAGCAAACAAATTTTCTGAGATCATTTTAATGTAATACTCTAATTTGGTTGAGTCTGCTGTATATAAGTGCAGGATAAAAATGTTGTCTATATTTATTGTGCTGTCAGTGTTGTTATAGAAGTAGTTTTAGAACTTAAAAATATGTACATTGTAAAGTTTTAAAACTGGTTGCAAATAAAGTTATACTGGATTAATTTGACAATAGGTTTAATGAAAATTGTTTTATTTGTCAATCTTTTGCACATATATTGTATCTGTTGTAACCTCAGATTTCACTTTAGTTTTTTGAGGGTTGTATCTACGTATACTGAGTTTGCATTTTCTTTGCACTCTTATTTATTTATTTATAATTTTTTTGCAATAGTTGTAAATTCAATTCTTTCTCTATCGTCTGAAATTGTTTTCAGACATCTTGCTAGAGGTTTTTATTTATCTCTGAATATTTTTCTAGATAAAAAGAAAATTTGCAAATAACTCAGTGCTTATATATAAATATATGACCATTGAGCACTTATATGTCAAATGAAAAATATTAAGTATTATAAACTAAACTGAATTAATACTTTATTTTTGGCAGACTGACAAATATTTTTTTTTAAGCTTTCTGTACAACTACAAGTATTTACCATTATATATTGTCAGCATAATTTTAAAATTATTTATTTTTAAAAAATATGTGACATGTAGGTTAAGTATGGGGAGGCAATTATAAGCCTGTTTGCTCAAAAATTATATTTTAAAAGAATAATTTAGTATAAGATTAGTGAATCTATACATCGACATTGTTATATAACTAAATGTATAGACTCACTAGTACAGTTAATATTTAAACCTGATTTTATATTTTGTATTGTAGGTATACCTTTAACCGAAACAAATTTATTACGGAAGATTATTAATTGATAGTATATATTCTGTCTAATAAAATTAATGTGACTTAATTTTGAGTTTTTTTTGTATTGCCTTTGTTTATAACAAAAAGAGTAAAATTATTATTACACATAAATAATGAATTTTGTAGTTTATTAGTATTTACTTGTAGCATTAAAATATTACCAATTTAATATTTAAAAAAAAATACTTCCAATTTCAGTTATAAATATATTGTTCAAGATAAAATTTGTTTGTTTCTACAAGCTTGACAAACCATTCCAAACCCACAGTTATATATGGTATTTATCAGTCATGGTCTTTGAAAAGCTTTTACATCACACACACACATACACATACACACACATAGATATATCTATGTGTGTGTGTATATATATATATATATATATATATATACAAAGATAGATACATAAATACTCGCCCGCCCAGAGAAATTTCGTGCCTCTGGACAAACATCAGTAGGAGCCCCTTCATTACTTCCAACATATGCTTATATAGCCCTGTATTTTGCAAGATATTGTAAATAAATTATTGTTTTGTGTTAAAACCAACTAGGCCTTCTGAAACTAATCTCTGTTTGTTTAGTTTTGTTTAAATAAACTGTCCTTCGTTTTCAGCACGTATGACATTGCATTTTCTATGAATAGAACATTTCCTTTAATCAGTATTACTTTGCCATTAAAACCTTGAACAATTGTACATTGTACTTTATATAATTTATGGGTATACTTTATCTCTAGTGTGGATCTCGCCACACGAATAATTATTTTTTGCAGTAAAAAAACACCAACCCGGTTGGCCCCCTGGGAATTTGCCACCCTTACTCCCTTTCTGGGCGGTCCTGTATGTATATAATAGTATGATATTAAATAGTACAATTTTTCATGAATAAACAAACATAAAATATATCTTCCATTTATTTGTTTTCCATATAATATGTTCAGTTTCTGATATTTTTGAATCATGCCTTATGAACATGTCTTAGACACAAAACCAAAATATAGTAAAAAAAAGTGAATGATGTAAATAAATAGCTACACAATAAGTAATTAAAATAAACAAGTAAATAACCTTGATTACAGGTTTAACATTCAGTTATTAAGTACTACTCACTTTCTACATAAAACACAATCTCTTCCTTATAGTCAAGGACATTTTCAAAAATCGTATAAAACATGACCTTAACTGGAGAAATATCTGCTCTTCTCATGACAGCTGTAGAAATATAGAGTATCATAGACAAAGGAAAGTGTTTTAAATGTTCAAAGTATAAATGCTTTTGATTATCTTGAGTGGTTATAAACCTTCACTATTCAGTCATCAAATATAATACCCTTGAAACATTAAGATATTGACAGAAAAAAGTTTAAACTATATGAATATTGACAAGAAGCTTTTCCCATATATACATATTTGCTGTTAAACATGAATTATAAAAGTGATGTTATAAAATTAATCCAATTCTAGGAAGCAACATATGTGAATAATTGTGTATAACAGAATATCATACTTATATGTCAAAAAGAAACAGCTATTTCAATAATTAATTATGCTTTGGAGTATATATATATATATATATATATATATATATATATATATATATATATCATGTAGGTGTAATGTAATGTACATCCATTATGTAAATCTAAAATAAAACATAGTTTCTAATATTCCCTACTTACCTTTTATTATTATTTTTTTTTTATGACAGTTGTTTTGACATCTCCATGTCTTTGTCAGATTGTATTAGTGCAGAGTATCATACGAATAGCCTGTTTGTTCAATAAACAGTAGCGTCTCAAAAATCTGAGTCCTGATTTTTTGAGGTCCTGTTAAATTCAAGCTTATTTCTATTTCATACTACTTTATCTATTTGAAAAGTAATTCAAATTATTTACTGTTAGACAATGCACCATCACATCCAGATGAAGTTAAACTGTAGTCGGATGATATCCGTGGTTCATTTCTACTTGCAAATCTTATGAGCCTAAACCAGCCAATTGATCAGGGTGTTCTGGATGGTATGGAGGAAATAAAGGCATTACCTTCTACAATCTCTCTTGGAAGCGACTGAATGGGAAGAAAGCATTGTAGGCTTTCTAAAAAAGGCACAGTTAAGGAAGTTGTGTACTGTATAGCCAAATCATGGAACAAAATAGAAGAAGAAATATTAATTAAATCATGGAATAAAGTCCTGAATCATAATAAAACTGTTGACTGTGTCTTGATCCACAAGAAGAGACAGATTTGACATTTCTTATAAAAAAATTCCAGATTGTGAATATGGATGAGGAAGGACGAATGTAAGTAAGTTAAAATAAAATATGTCTATTGGAATTATAAATGAAACTATTGAAGGCAGTGTTGCCAAGAATAATGATGAAGGTTTGGCCGAGGGAGTACAAGAAATGAAAATAAGTAACGGTGAAGGAACAACCGTCTTGGAAACTGCAATGCTCTAATGTAAGTACTATAATCATTTGTTGATTCCATCTTCGCGTGAGCTACTAGTAATCACTAAAGTGAGTTACGGTCTGGGTTGACAAAGGGACACAACTCCCGAAACGGCCGTCCTTAACAAGCAAAGTAAGTGCTACTATAGGCAAGTTTAAAACATTTAAAAGTGTTTAGTACTATAATCAATACAGTTCTATAAATGAATTTTGTGCATTCTTAATTATAATGTTAGGGGTCGTTAGAACCCCTATTTTTTCTAATGTACAGGAATGTATTTCCGTGTAATCCGAATTTTTGTAAATCCAAGTCCCATCTACCTTGAATTATTGAGACTCTACTGTATATTTTATCACAAAAAATTCCATTTTTACACATGAAATATAATCACATGAATTTATATTTTTCATATTGCACAAACAAGCCATTCTTGTATGGATCTCTGCACTAATACAATCTGAAAAGACATGGTGATGTCAAAACAAGTGTCATTTAAAGAAAATAAAAGTTAATTAGTGAAAATTGGAAACATTGTTTTATTATATTATTTACAATGAATTTTTACCAAGTAAAGGGCTTAAAGAATTACTATTAAAGTGGGCAAAACAAACCTTAAACTATAATTTTAAAACTATTTATTTAAGTAATCTGATATACATTTCATTATCAAAGTTATATTCCAAGGATATTAGTTAAGCCTTACATTATCAATATATCTACTATATAAAAGATATATACAGTATCTTTCTGTCTATTATGTTTCCTAGATAAATACTTTTTCAGAGTATAAAAAAATTTATAATAATGATAATTCAGATTTCCGGTAAAATTATTGTCCAGTAAAAAATTAGTGAACTGAGATTTTTATAATTGAAAATTCAAACAAAAATGCTACAGTTTTTCTAATCTAATACAATCACTTTAGGTTAAACTTTATTTCATTTACCAATGTAAAAATAACTAAAGCAGATAATACATGAGTTACTAATATTTTTAATTGAAACATAACGTTCTGTTAAAGCAGAGGTAATCTATCTGTTTGACAAAATGCTACATACAATAATAATTTTCCTCTGAAGTTTAAGTCACATTTCCTAAAGATAGGTCTTTAGGTATAGGCCTAAGTTGAGGAACCCTTCAATTAGTTATGGTTGCATGATTTTGTTTTTTTTTTTTTTTTAATTGCATAGTTTTTTTTGTTTTCTGTGAAATAATAAGGATAAAAATATTCTAAAATTATCATTGCTGTTTTTGATAGAGTGTGTGTCAAATTTCTGAAGTGCAAATCATCTAATCTCAGAATTGTGAAAAACCTTTCAGAAAATGTTAATTTGTTAAAAGTTTATATCTAGTTTTAAATAATTTAAAATTTTTCTTGTAGATTTCTAGAAGACGCATACTTTTAACATGCTAATTATGACATTTCTTTGAGTATGAATTTTTACAATTCTTATTGTTCTTATCTGTATCACTGCCAGCCTAATCTAAGTTTTGCTAAACAGCACATAACATTTAAATCTTATTAATGTGTAATATGATACAGTAACCTAAGTGTGTCATGCTTGCTTCAATGAAACAAACAAAATAACTTTTGTACATAAATTCAGTTGTATTACACTATGTCTAGATTAAGCAATGGGTAATGGCTGCATCAACCAATCTTGTACCTTTCCACTTAGTTATCATATGTTAAGAATGAACAAACCAAATAACAAACAATATTTTTGGTGCAGTTATTTTTGTTATATATATTTATAGAATGTTATAATAAATTGTAGTATATTTATAATAGATAACTCAATAAACGTTAGTACATGAAATATCTCTATATCTGTAAATATATAAATAAAAAAGGTTGTAGTACTTAACTATTGTATAATTATATTTGTAAAACAATTAAATGCTTAACACATTATATTTGTTGTAAATAATAGTAGTTAAAAAATGTATTAACAATTAAAGTCAACTGCCTCTGGTTAGTTTTATTTTGATAACACATAAACATTTACTACATTTAACAGATCGTATGGTGATCTTTTTCAATCTAAATTTTGCCCACCTGATCACCCTTAATAAATTAGTAAAGAGTAGCATTACACTAGCAGTTACAAACTAAACTTATTTCATTTACCGCAGATACATATTACAAATTTTATATTATAGCAGTAAACATTTACAAGTCCAAGATGTATGAAAGACATGTATTTTTTTGTTTACCCTTAAGAAAGTTATTATAAAAACTTTATCACTTTATATATCAACAAATATTTTTAGGTTATAGAAACTGCACCATAAATCCATCTTCTAATATCATACATTTCTTGTCAGCTATTTTATTGACGACTATTATAAAACAATTTAAAACAATAGGGCAGAAAAATTTGACATTACTGAAATTTAACTTTGTCAGTTTATATTTATGTACAAATATATATAAAATATTCATACATTTTTCTGAAAATGACAATAAAGTGTATGTTTACATATCTGTATATTACATAATGTATGATATTGCATGATTATACTGTATATAGTGTATTTATAATAGGTTATATGTATAATTTCATTGGTTTTGGGTTCATTTTTTAGATTCAAATATGTTGTTTGAAGAAATGTATACTCAAAAATATATAAAATTACCAAAATTATATCTGGGAAATTTTTAGACTTATTAATAATTCATTTGTGTGTTTAATATTCATATTGTAATTTCTGTTTAGTTTCTGTTTGTTTTTTTTCTTTTAACGTTATTTTTATAATAAAATATATTATAACAATTTTGTTATTCTTTTGTATTTTATCTCCAGGATATTTTCTGTTAGTTCATGGCTTTGATACAATCTTATATATATATATATATTTCTTATATTATTTCTTATATATTTCGTTATATATATTTCTTAATATTAAATCTACTAGTTTCTTTATAAACAATAATAATAATAAGAGGAGAATAATGACACTAATACATACTACAAAGTAAATTGTAACACACATAACTTGACCATGTCGATACTTCTTGTGTTATGTGAAAATCATTATGTACATGATCAAAAACATTTCTCTCTTGATAGGTTGTGTAGTGAGAACAAAAATCTTACAGAACTACTCCATTATTGACATTTTTATTAGTAGATTCAGAAGTATTTTAAGTTAGTTGTAATCATCTTGATGTCACTGATTATAGTCATAACAGTTTTATAACTAAGTGAAAAAATTTGAACAACTTACTTGCTTGACACATTTTTAAATCATCCTTTCATTTAAAAAAAAACCCCTACCTGCTACCTGGTTTCACTAAAGGATCCAAGTTTGTGATTTATGGGCCTGAGAGTCTGTTGTATATAATGTAGTGAGGAAGGTGTTAGATTCAAAGTGTGTGGTCATTTCAAAACATGTTCTTTTTTTGTTATGATATTTCTATATTTCAGACTTTTCAATAGTGGTTAGTTTTTTTTGTGGTTTAATATTTGTAAAATGTCTAAATTTGTCTTAATGTTAGGTATATTGTAGTATTTGTGTAGCATAGCTGGATTTGGGGTTTATGCGTCTTATGTCATTGATATATCTCTTGAATATTATATCATGTGATCTACTGGTTTGGACAATGTAGAAACTGGATTATTCATTATTTGTTATTTTGTGGAATCTGGATAAGTTAAATTTACCTGTATGATATATAGAGGGTTAAGTGTGTTTGTTATTTTCCATGTGACAATTGAGTTTTTTGAAGGTGGAAACAATTTTATATGTTTTTGTTGTAATATGAAAGAGAGATTTGTTTTGTTTTGTGCTCCAAAGAATGACTATTTGCAGATGTTGTTTGTGTTTAATTTTGTTGAGCATGTTGTCAATGAGTGTTTGTAGCAGTATTTTATTGTGTGAATTCTTCGTTGAAGTCTTTTTTCATCATGAGGATTTAGTTAGGCTACTGTTTAACGCAGCAAGTTTGTGTTTTGTATGGCAGTGACTTTAGTAAGTGATTTCTTGAATATTTTGATGTTGAAACCTATAGTAGAAAACGTCAGTAGCAACTAAGCTTCGTAAATGAAACAGTTGTTTCAAAACCTGACAACACTGTAGGTTGCCGAAGTTTTTTCATTGATTGGTAAAACAATTATTTATGAATTTAAAGCTTCACACTCCAGATTAAACTATATACTTGAGTTTTTGTTGTATCTTGCAAGATTCATTACGAAAAATAGGGATGGCCACAAGTGACATACTCTACTATTAGGTAAGTGCTAGGTTGTGCATGGAATTTTTCTCACAACTTTTTTTAACGCTTAAAATACTAAGTTACTAACAAATACTGAAGTTTAATAATGTTTATTAAACTCTTGAATTTTGTAGTCCATTATGTTTGATGAAACAGTCAATTTTTACAAATTTACAAAATTTAAAGTTCGAATAGTCATACACTAATGTAAAAGAGATTAAGTTAATATTAAAGTTATGTTTTCTCTTTCTCATAACTTTGTTTGGAAATAAACTCATTGTTATCTACTTTCATAAGTTTTCTCTTTCATAATTTTGTTAGTTTTCATACCTGAGAGTTGTAACCTCTTGAGTTAATTGAATTTAATTATCTATACAGATATATCTTGAGTTAGTTAATGCAAAGCTCTTTGTAACTGTAAATCACAACAACATATGAATTAAACTTATATACCTTACTGAAGGGCTAATGGCTCAATATTTTATATTATACAATAAGTAACCTACTCTGATTTAATTCATATTCATTTAATATCATATATATATATATATATATATATATATATATATATATATATATATATATGTATATATATATATATATATATATATATATATATATATATACAACTAATAAATCTGTTTTCTTCTAATTCGTGGGTAAATTTGAGGTTTTGGTGTATGGCGTTAATGTAATTGTGTAGTTGTTTGATTTGCCGTATGTTGCTGTTGTATAATATTAAAATGTCATCTACATACCTATGGTAATAAATTATTTTATACGTGTGATTATTGTTCTGTAGAATGTATTGTTGTTCGATATAGTGTAGGAATATTTCTGCTAGGATGACTGAGATAGAGGAACCCATAGGGAGGTCAACTTTCTGTGTGTAGTATTTGTGTTGGTATGTGAAGTAGTTTTGTGATGTGATGAGTTTGGTGAGTGTGATTATTTCATGTGTGAGTTTATGTGGAGTGTTGTTTGCTGTGAGCATGTTTTGTAGTATGTGGAGTGTTTGTTCTATTGGCACATTAGTGTAAAGTTTTTTCATGTCGAATGAGGCAATGGTGGAGTTGTGTGGTATGTGGGTATCTTGAATTTTGTGTATGAGGTCTATGTTTTTGTGTATGGATGTGTGATTGTGGAAGTTTATGTTGTCTCTGATAAGTTTGTCTATGTATTTGGCTAGCTTATGTGATGGTGCATGTGTGTGATTGATTAGTGGACGGATGGGTGTGTTTTCTTTGTAGATTTTAGGTAAAGCATTTAAAATGGGGGCTTGGGGTTTTATTTGTTTGTAATATTTCTTTTGTTCACTTTTCATGATTTCTGTTCATTTTTTTAGAAGATTTTTAATTTCTGTTTGAAATTTAGGTGTGGGGTCTAATCGGAGTTTGGTTATTTTGTTTTCAGTTATGAAACTGTTTACTTTCTTGTCGATGTCTTGTTGGTGCATTATTTTGGACACGGAAACAGCAATACAATACACAGATCCCACACACCACGAATATATTAGACAAGACATTAAACATAAAACGCCCAACATAAACAATAAACCTACCATAAATAATGAACATTCATCTGTTGCGTAGTGATTGTATATTTCATATTTTTTTAAGGTTGTTAGTTTTTACTTTGTTTGAATGTATGTAGAACATTTAAATTAGTGTGTATGTCGGTGTGTGTGTGTGTGTGTGTGTGTGTGTGTATGTGTGTGTGTGTGTGTGAATTGTGTGTTTTTAGGTGTTTTGCGTAGCTGGATTTAGGTTTTGTTTGTTTTTATTGGGTAATGTGTTCTTCGAAGCATGTATAGAATGACCTGCCGGTTTGGCTGATGTAATAGTTGGGACAATCGTTACAAGTTAATTTGTAAATACCTGATAGTTTGTATTTGTCAGTTTCTTTTTGAAAAGGTTGTATGTGCTGTCTTAAAGTGTTTGTTGTTTTGTAGGATATTTGGTAATGGAGTTTTTTGAATGTGGAGGCTATTTTGTGTGTGTTTTTGTTGTGGTAGGTGAGGGATATGTATTTGTTGTTTTTTGTGTGGTTTGTCTGCATGGCCATTTGATGGTGTTTATGTTTAATTTTCCTAAGTATGTTGTCTATGAGTGTGTATTGGTAGCCGTTTTGTTGAGCGATGTATTTTATGGTATTGATATTAATACCATAAAATACATCGCTCAACAAAACGGCTACCAACAATATTAAACCAATACTAAAGCTAATCATGAATTGGAGCTGAGGAATGCCACAATGGTGTTGATTCAGTCAAAATACCTTACCTACAAATAAACTTTCTAGATCTTACCATCACCAAACACAACACCAGACATAATTTCAAGATACACAGAAAACCAACAACTACCGATATGGTCATACATAATACATCTAATCACCCCACACAACACAAACATGCTGCATTTAATCATATGTTACACCGCCTAATCAATATACCAATGCTACAGAAAGACTACGACGATGAACTTAATACCATAAAATACATCGCCCAACAAAACGGCTACCAACACACACTCATAGACAACATACTCAGGAAAATTAAACATAAACACCATCAAACTACCACACAGACACCACACAAAAAACAACCTCTCCTAGCACAGCAAAAACACAAAATAGCCCCCACATTCAAAAAACTCCATTACCAAATATCCTACAAAACAACAAACACTTTAAGACAGCATATATAACCTTTTTAAAAAAAAAACTGACAAATACAAACTCTCAGGTATTTACAAATTAACTTGTAACGATTGTCCCAGCTATTACATCGGCCAAACCGGCAGATCATTCTACTCACGCTTCGAAAAACATATTACCTAAAAAAAAAACAAACGAAACCTAAATCCAGCTATGCAAAACACCTAAAAATCACCCAACACACACATCGACATACACACTAATTTAAATGCTCTACATACATTAAAACAAAGTAAAAAACTAATACCCTTAGAAAAATATGAAATATACAAACACTATGCAACAGATAAAGAAAACGTATTAAATGATCACACACACAGTTTGAGCCAACAGCCTTTTCTATTATATGGCACACAACAAAACAACCCACCCCATTCCACAGTCATAAATCCATTCCCGTTAGAGGCTTTATACCTAACCGATGCCGCCAGTAGAGGGTTAGCTTCATAAAAGGAAGGAATGTTTTGAAACGCGCCAGCTAGTAAGCAATTAAGCATTCACTTAGTTAAGTGGTTTTAAAATTATTTTAATCAGTGAATTCAAGATGATTATATCAAGCAACTTCAATATTGTCAGTGTATTTATTATTTTTTATAATCTGTAAAATAATATAGCTAACCCTATTTTTCGTTTAAGTTACCAATTCTGTAACTCGGTTCCACGACTGCAAAATACGTTTTTCTTGAATTGTAATTAAAGATATGTTTTAAAGTAAATTATAAAGTCTATTTTATAGGACCTTGAAAAAAATATTAATATATTTTACACATAAACACTTACTGTATCTATAAACAACTATTCATTTAATCTTATCTTTTACATTTATCATTTATGAGAACACTGTCACTCACAAGTAATCCTTCACAATGAGTGATGATTCTGACTTGCTAATCAGCACTTTTTTTCACATCAGCTTTTATACGAGTCCGTTACAGTTCAGTGTAGTTCACGCTAGTAAGATGTTTACAGCGAAAAGGTAAGCTTAAACTCTTTCTTCCTGGAATGGTGATGTCTGAAATAACTCTGAATGAATTTTAAAATATTTTAGTAGGATAGATTTGGAGTAATAATATTTTTTAAATTGTGTAAAATCTAAAGAACTTTGTTATAGTGTTAAATTTTTATGGCTTAATTAGGTTAGTACCGTAAATGTGGATTTTGTTATCTTTGAACAATGAGCGAAATTTTATCTAACGAATCTACGAACGTTTTTGTAACACGTAGGCCTAAACTTGTCAAACTTAAAATTAATGTAGCCTAAATTTACTAAAGACAAAACGCGCTAGGCGATCTTTATCAGTGTCTCGATTTGCGTTAAGCCTTTATCATTCAAAACTGCTACATCATTGCGTAGCAATAGTTATCGTCCTTGACAATGTAAGCCTAATACCTATTTGCATATTACCTCTTATTATATAACTACTGTTTTTGCAAATACTTCCCTTCTTTTCTCTCATGTAAGAGCAATTTGTGTAAAACGCGTATAAATAAATAAACTTGACCTGAGAAAGCTGTTACACTAAGTTTTGCATGCATAAAATTAGGCTAAACACAATCCTATTGTGCAAAAAGAAAACATTTTCTTCGAACACATTAAACAAAGATAAATAACGATGAAAAATCGTTAGTGTTAAATACTGTTTTATTTTCAATTTTTCTATTAAATAAAAAACATACAGTATAAACTTTGTGTGTTAAATGAATTTTACTTGAAAATTATAGCGATTTAACAAATCAAACTTTAAAGCAACTAAAGGTTACATAACAAAATAAAGGCTATCTATAACTATTTTTATCTATTATATATTTGTTTACTGTTTTAAAAAGGTCAACGCTTGTTTTTAATTCAACTTTTCAATACGACTGAACTTTCTACTCTACAAGAAATCTCACACAATGTTCATTCAAAGATCCTCTTCAAATAAAAATTGCTGTACATTTTAAAAATAGCGTTGATAATTACGTATCACCAAAATGTTGGCTATTCAATCTGCAACTCCACCGAGCGGTTATGTTGTTGACTACACTTGACTACACCGTTTGTAGAAAATCCGTTACTGTATTAATATGTAATCGTTGTCTATGTATTATTTGCAATTGTCAGTGGACACCTAAAATTTGTAACGTTATGAAGATTTGAATAAATTCAATTTTTTGTTTTAACGCAAAAGGTTTTTTTTAAGTTATTAGGTGTAAAGGTTAAACTATCGAGTATCGTCCCATTGGTATCTCCCATTGAATATTCTAAATAGATGTCCGATAAGGTGAAACTGGCTTTCATTCACCAGCTGAATATATATAAAATTAGTAAAATAAGTATTTTCTAAGATTTATCGAAATATTTAATTCAAGTAGTTCATTTTAAGTAAATTTGGGTCTTTTGCGTTGTACGAGCTCATTTCTTTAAACGTTTTCTACGTTTATTTAGATTTCTTGAATTTTGTAGTCCATTGCGTTCGGTGAATCTTATTAATCATTATTTAGAGTGTTTCACTGGTGACCAGTAATCATTGTTACTTATCGCAAAATCCGGTTTTATCTGGTATTGGCTCAGGTCCCGGCCTACCTATATAGTCGCAGTGTCTTGTTGTACAGTGATTGAGAAGGGTGGAATATGTCTTTGTTGCATCTAGTAAGGGAAATTGATACCAAGGGGAAAGCTGTTGCATATTTACAGAAGGTCGGTATTTTGCACAATACACACCTTTGCGATGCTGGACATGAAATGGCGCTCAGTTTGAGTGAGAAACACGACAGATGGCGATGCCAGAAAAAAGAATGCCGCGTTGCAATTGGTCTGAGGAAAGGCACGTGGTTGGAGGGAAGTAAATTGTCATTCGAAACTTATTATATTTTTCATATGCTCTTGAGTTAAAGACTTTGCGACATACAAGTTTTGTGGCGAGGAACTGGGAATGAGTGAACACTCAATATGTTGATTTTTGAGGGAAGTGTGATTCTCTGCTTTAAAATCCTAGAAAAATTGGCGGTGTAAATGAAACTGTTCAAATTGATGAATAGTGTTTTTCAAAACGGAAAAACAACGTTTACCCACAGCAATGGGTGTTCGGTGGTATTTGCACCGAGGATAGACAATGTTTCATGTATGCTGTTCCGAATAAAACTTCGCCAATGCTACTTAGCGTTATCACGGAGTGTATTGAACCGGGTACTACAATAATATCTTACGCCGGTATTGAAAATATTCCTGGAATGTAGTTTAAACATTTGACGGTGAATCACTCCGAAAAATTTCGTTGACCCGTATACAGGAGCTCACACCATAGTCTTTATGGGCGTCAGCAAAAAGGCGGAATCAGGAGAGCTTGCTTGATTCCTATTTATGTGAATTTCTTTGGCGGCAACGATATAAACAGACCGATGCATTCGAACTAATAATAAAAGACATTGTTGGCTTTTGGCCACCAACAGTTTAAGGAATTCATTTCTCATGTTCGCTAGGTTAAGTTATGTTGTGTGTATGTTTTATTGAAATATAGTGTTTTTTGCGTGGAATATAGTGCAGGTCGTATAACGCAAAAGACCCGATAATTTTTAATGAAATTTATCCACAAATAATCTTTAAGTATCCGCTAAACAACAGTGTCAATTAAAAAATATATAATTGAAATCTAACAATATGCCAAATTTGTAAACAATTTTTACTGATTTTCTAAACCATTTTTTTCGGATGAAAACAATTTTCAGAATTTGCTGATATTTTTTTTTTAATTTTTAATTTTTAAAATATTTAACTAAGTGAATACGTAATTGCTTACTTGCTGTCGCGTTTCAAAACATTCGTTCATTTTACGAAGCTAACCCTCTACTCAATTTTTTCGCTACTACTCTTTTTTAATTTGTTAATGTTTTCTAAACTGCAGTAAAGTCTGTACCTTTAAAAGGTTTTATGAAATGCATCAAATCTCTAACTTTTATTGTTTAGACTTTCTGCGCGATTAACTTGGTAGCCAGCTGGTTCACTGTGTTGCTGTGTCCATGTCACGAATTTGTTCCTGCATCCATTCTTACAGCCCTCCATTACACAGCCGCACTGGCTAAAAAATGTGCCTACCATAACTTTACATTGGAAGCGCATATACCTTCCACGAGAAACACTTTTTACGTAGACTCTAATAGTCTTTAGCCAATGGCAGATAATTTGTTCTAATAAATCAGTTGTTTAATATTTTAGTCGGTTGTCTATGGTTTAATAACCATAATTTACTTATCTTCGGTTTAATATTCTTTTATCTTACATGCGCTAGTCTGGTCGAAGGTAGAACATCGCATTGTGCGACTTCGTTTTGTCAATTTCTACGAGCTTTTTAACGGAAAAGTGGAAAAGAGCCATTAAAAACCAACAAGAATAAAGTGGACAGTTCGTTTTTATTGCAGCGTTCTCCAGGCGGATGCGTCATTATCGAGTGCAAATTTAAATCTTTTTTTAGACGTATCACTTTGTGGGTTCGGTGCCAACATCTCGGAAAGCATGTTTTAATATAAGGAAAAGTTTCATTTATTTAAACCCGTGTTTATCCATAGATACGCCATGTCACTCATTTAATTTAAACGATATAAAAATTTTATCTTTTGTTTTTAGGAATCTGAACCTTTTGTTCAGTGAGTTTAATTTTTTTAATAAGCCAAGGGCGGTTTCAGGATAGACGTTCGGGGCGGGGGACATAATTCCAGAAAAACATGGGGTGGTTTGAGGCGGAAATTTTCAAAAATAAAGGCCAGGAAATGAAATTTTAAGCTCTTCTTGTATTTAAAAACCACAGGAAATTTGGCATTTGTTCATCAAAACATGTATTATACCTGAATTTACATAGATACCAAAATTATTATTTTGTACATAATACAAAATATTGTATAACTTTCATCGTTTCACCAAACGGCTCGGTCTGACGAGGATGACAAAGAGTCCGTAGTACACAGACTGTTAGTACAGCCGAGTCGGTACGGAACTAGTGCACGACTTGTAACACGGCAGTGTTGTTTGTGCTGGGTGGAACTACCAAATGTTATCAGACGAATCTCTACACCTAACATTACATAGGCTACATGTAAAAACAATATGCATTGTTTTAAAATAAAAGTCAAATGAAAAATACATTTTTTAAAGTAAACAGGGATGAATTTAAATGAGTTCCCAATATAAAAAATATATTTCTAAAAACAAAAAGTAGTACCCAGATCCTCGGGGAGGGGATTGCCCCTACTGCCCCTCCCCTGGAGCCGCCCTTGTAATAAACAATCATATTTATCACTTACAACTTGATTGTCAGGTGCTAATCTTATCTATGATGGAGTGGAATTTTGAAGTGGTGTTTAAGGCCATGACTCACGAAATGCAAGCTCTTTGCGGTTCTGCGACTGCAGCAACTGCAGAACGGGTGTTTAGCAAATGACCAACGTTTCAACTAACCAACATTGAAAAACGAACTTACGCGACTGTTGACTAACCAACTTACACGAAGTTCAAATGAACAACATTGACACTGAGTTCAGTTAACCAACAGTCACACGACGTGCAACACACGGATTTTTATCGCTTTGCCACTTTGCAGACGCTCGCAGTACGATTTGAAACATGTTGCAGGCTACATGTTCTATTTACGACTACAGTTTATATGGTATATTTATTGATCCTCCAAAGCAATAAAATGTATCGTTTTCAATCCTTTATTTATATAGTAACTGGTAATACAACAGACTGGTTTGATAGGTTTTTTACAAAATGTTCTAGATTTAAGAACGTACTGACCATTAAATAACAAGCGAAGAAAGTAATCTTTGTTTTTTTTTCACTCATTCCTATTGTTACCTATATTTGTAAAATATAAATATTGTATCTGCTGGGGCCCCTGCAGAACTTGAGCCCCACAACCTTGACCATCAGCTGCTTCAATACTGAATAAAAATGGATTTCGACACTAAGCGATACATTGAAGAAGTTCGACAAAATCCAATAATTTCAAACAAGGGATAAAATGACTTCAAAAGTAGGAGAAAGAAAACGTTGTGTTTGGATTTCCGTGTGTTAGAAGATCAGCAAAGGATTTAACGATATGGACGAAAAGGAACAAGAAAATACTGGCACTTCATATTTATTTCTAAGTAAATGTAATTTACAAAGTAATAATAATTTTGATCATAAGTAGGCTATTATAATTACAAATTTATCTTTAAAACAAGATAGATCAAGTAATCACGACAATGCTTGCACTGAAATGAACTTTAAATGTTCCTTAAGTAATAAATCTTAAAACAATATTCTTAAATGAAATAACTGTGTTAAACAATAAATGTCAGAGCATTAATATAGGCCTATATTTACATTCCCTTTCAATCTACTTTGCAATATATCTAGTAAGGCCAGATAGTAATTTGGAACTGTTGCGTGCTCATAAAATCACCTTTCTACGGCATTTCGTTTTTTAAAGTGTGAACCCCGTTATTTTTGTTGTACTTTAATTTTGTGCATGTAAATATTTCTTTCCCAAATAACACAACGCGTTTTTTAATTGAAATCATTAACTATGACAACTAAAGCAAGCAATATTCATCAAAATTGACTTCATTAAGAAAAAGGTGTACTATTAATTAACAATAACAATACCCCCACACTAAAAGACGATCCAGATAACACAAATCTGTACTATATTTCGATACTGTAGTATCGTTAAGTTGACCACGTGACTTACAGCCATTCACTGTAAGGTCCCATGCCAATTGAGTTTTGCAGTGTAATAATTTATTTCTGATATTACAGATTCTAAATCATTATAATTTATTTTTAAAAATCTTTCACGTCATCTAAAGCCTTTCTAGTTCAAATTTCAATAAACATCTGCATCATAATTTTATCAATTTAGTTTCTAATCTTAAAATATCTTTAGCTCTAGCATCTATTTTTAAATTATTACACATTTTTAATAAATCTTTAAATTTAGTTTCTATTATTTCAAATTCCTTTATTACAGCTATTTTAAGAAATATATTTAAGGGCCTGCTTTATATTTATTATTTTTTTGCTATCTTTCTCTAAGTTTTTCTAATTGTTTTTCTCTCGTTCTGTACTATCTAGTCCAACATCTACTGACCTGAGTTTTAATTTAAAAATTAATTCGTCCTTAGACAACAAACCTATGCATAAACTGATTTTTAAAAATTCACAATTTTGCTACAAGTTCACGAAGTATCAAACGAAGAATATAATCAAATAACTTCTTACATCTAGTGTATGAATGCACAGCTTAATCTGTAAATAAACTTCGAAACATAAGTCAAAAAATAATAAAGTATGGATCCTAACCTAAAAAAAATTAACTATAGTAGAATTAAAATTGGAATAGGACTGGCGATCATGAGTTAAACGCAAAGGAGAGAGTGCCGACGGCGGGTGCGGGGTTGCCAATTCTCTGTAACATTCGTCAGTCGATGACACCCTGCCTCCGAGTTAACTTTATCTCTTTCCACCTCACATGTCAAGTCTCCCACATGAACCGACTACTGTAAATAAAGTCAATGGAAAAATGCTTGGATGCCCTAAAATTTAATGTGTCATCATATATTGTAAACAATTGTAAGCTAATCACGGCTATAAGTAGTCTGGGACTTGATACAGAGTTTTACCTATGCCTGTGTTTACATTATCGATCTCTACGCGTTGTGAAGCACATCATACAAGATGAAAAAAACATTCCCAGTTAACTCAGTTTAGTAAGTTAAGTGGTTAAAACGGATATCATCAATATTTTACTTTCAACAATTACATTTTTTCTGTATACACATAGTTTTTATGAGGTTAAGTAAAAATCTTAAAATTATTCCAATCTTGTGTAAGGCATTGATTTAGGTAAAACTTTAATTTAAGTAAACATTTAACGTTACAAGTGGAAAGGGGGAACACTCCACTACAACCACTTTCATTACTGCTATCTACTGCCCTCCCCATCTTCATCTGAGTTGTACTGAATATTACTATGTTCAATGGATAAATCACTGTCTATCACTGAATATCACTGTCTTCGTTCAAAGAAATAATAAATCGTTCAATCGTTCTTCCAAAATACCTACATTTTGCAGGCTTCTAAAATAATTTCTTTCGTATGTGATATAACGTTTTTCCAATGCTCATGATTGACTGATTAAGATTCAATAGCTTCGTTTGTTAGGTTGGTTAATGCTGTCATGTTAAAATGTTTGTTATTCCTGGCTTCAACTTGCATCCAAACCAACATGATGCAATTAAAATGACAATGGTAAGGAGGCCAGCTAAGAATTATCGACAGTGTCTGACAGCACAGGAGACACATTTGGCAACAATGTGTTACGCCTTTCATCGCCGATTGGTGTAGAACCAAGAACGGCCTCCCACCTCCGCCCAGTCTCCAGTCCTATTCCAATTTTAATTCAACTATATCAGAGTGGCGCAATTTGTAAGGGGTTATGTAATGTGTTTAGTTGATTTAAACAAAAGCTCTTTTCACATACAAATCATTATTTACACTTTAAAAAGACTTACCAAGTCAATTGTATAGATTACCAATTGTATATATCCAACTATTTGACTTCAGTCTGGCAGTCAGTCCAAATCTGAAGAAAGACAGGTTACATTAAAGTTCACGTTTAAAGTTACAAAAAAAGATTTAATTTAAACAAATAATAAATCAATAACATTTTTTAAAACTTGAACAATAACAATTTAAGTTGATAAATTATAGGCTAGTTTTTTCAATTTATTCCTTTGGAAAACGTTTGATTAGATCTATACTGGTACCAGTTGTATATTTAATGGTTTTATCAAATTACATTTAAAAAATTAATTTAGAACATGCCTCGGCAAACACTTGAACAATACTCAGCTTTACTCGTTAAACATATTTAAATTTTAAATATATTAATACAAGGTTCATTTAAGGTCTACAAAATGTTTCACTTATTTTGAATAAAACATTATTAAATTTTTGAATAAGCCTTCTACCTATAACTGGAGCCCAGCTGCTCGTCTACTGTGAAAACAAGAACAGAACAGACTGAGACTCAAAATGTCACAATTGGTCAACAGAATTTCTACCTTACGCGTTAAGAAAAAAGGATTTGATTGGTTACCACTATTATTAGTATAAATCCCTTAACCAAATGCTTTCCAATAAAGCTTTTCAGACACAAAATTTTCTTTTAAATTTTGGGCGACTTTATGTTACCTAAAACAAAACCAATTTTTATGCAACATCCCAAATTATTGCCATAATTTTTAACATATTACAATCTTTTAATCTCATTACTATTTGCAGAGTGTATCACAGTTTAGTCGGAGTTGTGTGGATTATTTCAATACAGCTTGCTGTAGTCCATGCTAGTCTGGAATGGTTAGATGCCGTTATTGTTGATAATTACAATGCTGTTAACAACAATCTACAGTCAGAAGTTATGGATCAAGAGTTAAGAGCTGCAGAGCCATTACCCCCTCCACCACCTATTGACGAAGCTGCTAAATACGCTCGTTATATCGTGCACTATTCATGTAAGTCTTAAATATGTATATTGTTTACTTTAAAAAAAAATGTTTCTTCTAGTTACCAGGCCTACTCACTCAGAGTATTAAATACATACTTAAACCAAATATTCGGTCTTATATTTTTACTTTCTTGAAATTATATTGTTGGAAGTTTTAAGAGCTACTTTATCAGCATTAAATGGAAAGACATGGTCTTACTCTCCTATATGAGGTTAACAGATAGTTTCTCATACTTTGAGCCTAACTACAAGAGTGTACAAGGGGGAACAATAAGATTAGTGTTTTAATAATGATTCTGTTTTATTGCAGTTAAGTGGCTTAGTAGAAAGCTATTAATTATTTCACCAAAGGACTTACTTCTAATAAATTGAATAAACACTAACTCCTCTGCACTATATCTAATATCTAGCAAGGTTTAATTACAACCAAATTAATGAACTCAACTCTACTGGCAACAGGATTTGCTATTTAGTTATTAGACATTGCTTTATATTCAAATTTATTTTATGTGTAACCTTTTTAGTACAGACAAAATTGTCAAGTACAGTAGAGTCAGAATCCGAGTCCCGATTTTCCAAGGTTTCGTTAAATTCGAGCCTATTTCTATTTCAGACTATTTTATTTATTTGAAAGAAATTAAAATTATTAACTGTTAGACAATGCACTATCACATCCCGATAAGGATCAACTCTGGTCCAATGATATCCATGCTTTATTTAATCCCACAAATGTACGAGTCTAATCTAGCAGATGCATTAAGGTCTTCTGAAATGTATGAAAAACATGCAGACATTACCTTTTACAATCTCTCTTGGAAGCAACTGAAAGGGAAGAAAGCATTGTAGGCTTTCTAAAAAAATACATACTTAGAAATTTGTGTACTGGATAGTCGAATAATGGAAATAAATAAAAGCAGGAACATTTAGAAACTTGTGGAAAAAGTCCTGAATCATAATAAAAATGTTGACTGCGTCATTGATCCACAAGAAGAAACAGATTTAACATTTCTTATCAAGAAACGGGAAAATGTCGATGATACGGACGTACGTCAATGGATGAGTAAGGACAAATGGTAGTAAATAACGATAACACATGTTACAATTATTGAAATGGTACACAAAACAACTGAAGTTGTGTTTTTTTAAATTTGTTATTGATGGATTTGGCTGTTTTTAATTCTTGGGTGTTTATTTTAGGGGGCTTAGTTTGGGTTATTTTGTGTTTTATTTGTTGTCTAATTGCATCTTGTCTAATTACACCCAATCAAACTTCACCGAAGACCTATATCCACAAACCATATCTACATAAACATAACCGCTAACCTACAAATTTTCTCAAACAACCAACAATACATAACCGAACAATATGACATAAAAACATTTCAAACTACACCCTACACACACGCTCAACATTCAATTACATTATAACTCACATACACTTTTTGGCATCATAACCCTCAATCCTCTCTAAAATATACCTACATGACTACCCTAACCTAACAATTAAGGAGTCAGTTACGGCCTGAGTTGACAGTGGGACACATCATCCAAAACGGTCATTCTCAACAATTATATAAGTAACTGCTATTATAGGCAAGTATAACATATGTTCAATTGTTTTTAGTTAACAAGTAAACAATTTTTTGCAGCATTAAAGAGATGTATCTACTTTCTACTATTCAATTACACAAAATTAATGTTTTATATTTTTTAGATAATTTTTTTCACCTATTTAAGTAAAAATAAAACATGTTTTAAAATATTACTTTTGTATTTCAGCTTGGGGTACCTTATCTCACATTTCACTTCAACCAAACACATCAGGTATGCCAATTGCTCGATCTTACTCAATCAGTGATGGGCCTATTGTTAAAGGTTCTGGAGTGCCTTATTTCTTGATGACCTTCAGAGACCAGGAAATGCAAGACATAATAGTAAAAGCCTTTTACACTTTATCTTTCCTTAAAGAAAATAAATTAAAAATTTGTATTAGCTAACAATTTTATCATTCTAAATAAAATATTAAAACAAAAATTCATAATGCCAAATAACTGTAAAATTAATAATACTAAGTGATAACTTCTTTATATTCAACTTGTATACAGATTATCAAAATACCTAGTTATAAAATAAAATTTCAAATAAATTTTATTAAAAATAAAAAGACTATAAATTATATTATTAAATATTCAAATGAAAGTCAATTTTCCTTTCAATATCTGAAAATACAACTATTTTGGGGACTACAAATCAATTTGACTAGGTTTTGTGTTGGTATATTGATACCCAATTATTTATATAAAAATTCCAGTTGCTATATAACATAGTAAAATTCTGAACCAATTTATTTTAAGCTTGGTATTTGGCGATGATAACCACAGTTGGTTTATCGCCAGGAAAAATAATTAAGCTTGATATTAGGATTCATGCAAGAAATGTTTTCCAACAATGAAATAAATTTAAAATGACCGATAATTTAAAATTTCCTAGTAGTGTATTTTAAATTCATGATAAATTCAGAATTTAATTGTTAAATGAAGGACCTTTTCAATAAAACTAAAATTGCCATTAAAACGAAAATCATACTGTCTTATCATTCCAAAACATATATATTATACTGTTTTAATTTATAAATATTTAAATTTTGAGACAACAAAAACAACACCAAGGAAAATTATTTCTCTTTCTAATTAAAAACACTTGTACAATGTTACACTTGCCTTTGGTAGTAGTTACTTTTATGATTGTTGAGGATGGCCATTTTAAGAATGTCTCCCATTGTCAACTCAGACCATAACGCTCGGCTTGTGGTCTAAGTTGGCAATGAGACACATCTCCCAAAATGGCCGTCTACAGCAATCATAAAAGTAAGTGATACTATAGACAAGTGTAACATTGAACAAGTGTAACATTGAACAAGTGTTTTTAGTTAAAAACTAGAAGCTCACATGAAGATGGAATTAATCAATATTTCAAAAATATTTAAATAATTTTTAAATAGATAAATATTATTTTTTACTTAAAAATAAATTTTAAATACTGATTCTCTTTTTGTGTATAATATTTCTCTTCTGATCAATAAATGTGTTTACATTCCAGAAAGATTCGAGAGCGTCTCTCACTTTATCCTTAGCACAAAGCAGTTACTGCAAGGATAAAAACTATGATCCTGAAGACCCAAGATGCTCCCAAGTGATTCTAACTGGCAGGTTTTTGTTTGTAAGTGATTTAACAATCAATTCTAACATTTTAACTTTTAGAATGACCAATATTATTGAGTGGTCCTTGACCATTTCTTCCCAGACTTGGTTTGTACTCACTTTACCAACAAATTTGGTATGTATGTAAAGAAAACTGTAATATAATAAATCTTTTCAATAAGTTTCAGTTATATTTAGAATCCTGATGAAAATATATTTACATTTAGTAGTTTTTGTTATAAGTAGATGAATAAATTATTCATCTGAAAATACAAGGCGGTTTTGTCATTGAGAAATCTAGTAAGTGACCTTGAAACTTTTTGGCACTAAAATATCAATTACTTTTTATAGATTTGGTTTTCTTACATTTGTACTTTACACCATTATTAAATTATGATAAAATGATTTTAGCTTACACTTATTAAATCCATAACAAAGTATGCATACATGCAGTAATAACTAATTACAAATATACAGAAAAACTAAAACCTAATTCCAAGAAGGGATATAAACACAAGACACACGTACAATACTAGGATTATTTTGTCTTTTCTAAAATTTACACTTAGAATTACCAAAATGTATTTAATTTTTATAGTAAATAAATAATAATATGATAAATAAATATAGTATCATATCATTTTCACTGATATTTTTAATAAATATTTTTTTTTATATCATTGAAAATTTGTTTTGCAGATACCAAACACAACAGTAGAATGGAAAATTGCTCAGAATGCTATGTATTCAAGACACCCAGTGATGAAAACTTGGCCACTAAGTAAGAATTGCACTAAAAACAAGATTATGATTCTATGTAATCATTTTAGCTAATGATAACAAGGTTCTTATTAGATCACTAATGTTCTATAATTTTAAGGTAAAATAATGATGGGTTCAAGGTAGTTTACTATTTGATACTGGTTTCCAAATTTTAAGGGTTGTTGTCTACCAAAACTTTTAATAAACATTTTAGAAATTTTGAGATAAGATATTTAATTTTAATATGCAAAATATTTTTGTTTCAGCCCATGAGTGGAGGTTTGCCAAGCTGCTGATAAGTAGAATTTTACTAGTAAACTATTTTGGAGGAAACAAGTACCCAAGTGTAGCCTCCTACTTTGCAGCCAATCATGTTCTTTACTCAGAACCTGATCCAATGTTGGAAGTACCTTTCTTCTAAACTGAAATTTACAATCTGTCCATTTACATAGATATTTTATATCTTTTATAGAATGTAAATAAAATTAATGGCACATGATATTTATTAATTAAGATTTTATGTCTTTATAAAATGTAAATAAAATTAATGGGATAAGATATATAGTTACAAACTGCATTTGTATTAACCTTACCACCCTTAACCATTTATTATATGTAAATGAATGCTAAATGTAGTGGACTGTACATGGTGTAGTATGCGTGATGAGTGAAGAAGTTCAATAGCCTTGTGCTATTCTCATAAAATAACGGTTCTTGATTGATTAATGAGAATGTTAAATCTTTACCATATTTTTTAAGCTTAAATCAAAATAATTTAAAGTTAACTTTGTCAACTAAAATTTATAACAAAATAAAATTACTTCCCTTAAATACAATTCTAATACACTTTAGAGACACTAATAGGTGATTTTTGGCAACAAATGATGTTTGAAGAAATAATTTACAATAGTTTTTAGTGCAGGATATACTTTTATTTAAACTTTAAAAAATTCAACTATTTTTTACCCATAAGTAATTATTGCGTAACTAAGTGAATACTTTTGAACTTACTTGCTGACATATTTCAAAACAATAGTTTCATGTATAAAGCTGACACTACTCAATTGTTTGTACTTAAATACTAGATATACCTGTTTTTTTTTAAATCTATGCAGAATTAAATTGTAAAGGTGATAAATAATAAGAAAATGATTTGGTAACTCTTACTTATTATGTTATATAGATAATGAAGATGTGTCATCAATTATACTTTTTTGAGGTTACTAAGCGAGTTATTCTAAAACAAACAAACCAACAAAGACGAACATTGGATACATATCTCACATGAGTACCTTTCGAACTTCTATAAAACTCCTAACGCCATTTAAATTCCACTGTATCACTGACTTGCTAATCAAAGACATTTATTAGCTTAGCAAAGGATTTATTTGACACCCATTGGTGCTCTTACTGTTTTTGCCTAATACATTCTTAGACGTCTCAGGCTTAGCATCCTCAGACTCCATATCCACCTGCTGAGTGGGAGTCTGAGAAAATTTTAGATTTAGGAGGGTTGATTTTACTATTCCCTCCTTTGATAGTAGTTTTTTGGCACCCGTTATTGTTGGTGCCAATTTCGCTTTCTCAACTCTCGTGTTATCTTTGCTCAGTAAGATTTTAGACACAAAAGGTATATTAGAAGATTGTAAATTCTTTTGAGTCAAACTGGAAGTGTCGGTCAAAGACTTACTTCGTCCACCAAGCTCTCCCGCAGGAGAGGACTTGGGGTAATTACAGGTTGTACCAAATTTAAAGATGTGCTATTAGGACCAACGAAAGAAGGCACGTTACTTGTTCAGTAAGTACTTCTATTTTTTCATCAGGTCAATACAGTTCGTACAGGACGACGTTGCAGCGGTCACAGTCCTACTATAGGGCATATGTCCTACCATCAACCTTTGGTTGAGTAGATCTATAAATTTTTCTTGCCTTTGAAAATGATTTCTCCTTAGTCATAATGCCAAGGATTGACTTCTCCTCCTTAAATGCAGGTTAATTAAATGATCGCGCTGGGTGTTCACCATCATAGTTAGCGCACTTTAGAGCATTAATGCAATCCTTTTCATCATGGCCCTGAACACTACAGTGGCCGCATACACCCAGTTTCAAACAGGTGGAACTGATGTGATCAAACTGTTGGCACTTAAAGCACCTTCGAGGATTAGGCACATATGGTCTTACTGAAAGTCTTTGGTAACCTGCATGTATAAAATTGGGAATTTCCGATTTGTCAAATATAAGAATAAAAGACACCATTGTAACTTTCATGCCATTGTCAGTCTTCATGATAGGTACGTCTGTAACTGACTGAGAAGCAAGTTCAGTTTTGATTTCATCGACAGCGATGTTCATCAAATCCCTACATGTAATTCTCCCCCTTTGAAGAATTGAAAGTTCTATGAGGAACCGCAGATAACTTGACCTGTTCAAAAAAGGAGGTCAAGAGGAGGTATTTATACTTTAATGAGAACGGGTTTTCTGTAATGATGCAACAAGTAGTGTCCCATTTCTTAACTTTTTAATGGAACTTACCAGACCTCCGTCACAAGCAGTAATTGCTTTGTTAATAAGGAAAAGAGATAACTTAGATAGGTCCTTTCCTTCTTCGTCACTTGAAAATACTAAATATTTTGAAGATGGCAATGCCTGTGACGTTGCCACTATCAACTTTTTACTCCCTTCATCAACCTTAGGCTCATATGGTGAGTCCTGACGTCTCCTCTTTAAACTAACTTTATTGGACTTTAATTTCCATTACTAATTTTTAGGCCAGCCATCGTGTCGGGCGTTAGGGGTGAGACTATAGGAACGGGTACACCCTTGGATCACATAAAGATCATTTCCAACCCTCAGAACTCTGAGGCACATAGGGTTTTCTCCTTAGCTCGACTGGATGGACATCAGTGCACATACTGTGCACAGGCTCTGACATTCCCTGACCAAGGGCCGAAGCGGCTGGCAGAACAGTAACCGCGCTTACATCTCGGCAGAGCAAGCTTACATCAGCATCCTGGACCAGATTTTGTCAAGCTCTGGCCTTTTCAGCACTCCCAACGAGCAACGGTTTTTGACCGGTCAAAAATTCCTATAGAGATGATGTGAGTGTTAATATGTGAATATAGTGTTGTGAATGTGGTGTTTGTAGAACATGTAATAAAGTGCATAACAGTGAAGTAAGTGTTGTTAGTAGTGTGTATGTTTGGCTAGGGTACCGCGAGGGATGCCAAAGCTCTCTTAGTAGGTCCGGCTCGTCCACTCCTCCCCTGCGTGGATATCGGTTTTTTTAATTCATACCATGAAGCAAGGCAAATTATGTTTAGTTTCTGGCAATTTTGTTGTCAGAAAAATGTATTGATTTATAACTGTGTGAATGTTGGCTATAAGTATATATTTTATGTTGAAGGAGCCACATATATTTGTTATGTCAAAGCATGTTAGGGTTATATAGAAAGTATTTGGAAATTGTTAAATATTAAATTTTAAAATACTAAAGTTTGTAAATTTCAGTCTTCTATGTTATTAAATATAAAATGAAATTTTCTAAAAACATGTAATATATTTAAATTTTAAATACATTAAATTTTAAAATAAGATAACATAAATAATACACTGTGAACATTTTGATTGTGTTCTGTAAAGGGAAAAATTACATTAAGAGTAAAATCTAATTTGTTGTTGAAATATTGCTTAAAATTTTTAAACTTCAAAAGAAACAATAAAAATTAATGAGTTGTATTTTGCAAAACAAAAGATAAAATGGATTGAGCATATTATGAAAAATTAATTATTTATCTTACAGCTTAAAAACAAAGTTATAAAATAAATCAAAATAAACAATGAATTATATATTTAAAGTTAAAAATAAAATTGTTAAAAAAAGAATTTAAGATAAAGTTATATCTTGCTGGAGCCTTCCGCTCTTTACTGAAACTAATTAAGTAACAGATCTAACAGAAATGAAGAATTTTGGCAGAATAAGAATAAAGCAGTTTGACAATTAGTATGGATATGTCAAGAGAAAATTACAGGTAATAAGGATAATTTGGAACTCACACAAGAGGAAGCAGAAGCATTCTTCGAAAAGACATCCCCACAGTGTTAGAAACACGCATTTACATTCATTCTAAATATTTGACTCTTGGAATATTTCACAAAATAATGTTGTGAACCCTAGGAGAAAATATATAATCAACATTCTGAAAAATAAAGAATACATCACCAAATAAGATTCTATATATAGTTTATAAAAACTGTTCAACCCTCCGAACCTATATGTTCAAAGTTTTACCAAAAGCTCTGGAACACACAAACTTGTCTACAGGTATTTGGTTCAGTAATTATAAGGGTTCTTCCTTATGTCAAATGAGACCTCTAGCATTGACGAACTCCCAAAGCAAGATTTTCTTTGGTCTTATGGCTGATTTCATTGTGTAAATAAACATATGCAAAACAATAACCTTTTTAATCCAATGATCCAGTAAGGTCACTCTTGATGGGAATGTAGCTGTCAAAAATATATGGTTTTGAACATTTTGTTGAAAGAATTGAATTGTAATGTTTTTTTATGCATACTACAATGTATTCTGTTCATTCACAAGTCTCTGGAACTATCAACAATGGTGCTTTGTATAAGTAGACAGATGATATGAGACAAGTTAGCAGTTAGTGCTAATATCTATTATAACTTATTATTTGTCTGTAACTGAAAGCAATACTACGCTCTTCAGTAATTTTATTGTGCATTTAGTTGTGCAGATTGTCGCACGACTTGTGTTTGTGTAACAGCTGTTCCACTCTTCACAAACGGTCCGGAGAACCATTCCTAGTAACACCACAGTGAGAAGTACAAGGTCTTGTTCAACAAGTTCCATACTACTCATATTTTGATTTCTAGGGAAAATATAAGACAAGATATAATTATAAAATACATACATATTTATTAGACATTACTTAAAATTAATAATATAAAAGTATATCATGATTAAGGTTTCCATAGACGCAGCAATCCATCTTCACTATAGGTACACAATAAGTTCTGGTGCGGGTGGTGTGATACACCAATCACATCTTTCTCATGAACCTAAGAAAAAGAAGAAGTGTTTATTGTTTAGTATAGTTTCGTTTATATAGAAGTCAGAAATGACGATGCGTATAGGAATTTATCATATGAATAAATGTTGTGCTGCAAAATCTCATACTAATGGAAAAACACTAAAAACTTCCAGTATCTCATACACAAAATAATAAATTTACATCAAATCATACACTGTCTCTATAAATTGTGTTCAACTTATTGTTATTATTCTAAAACAATCTGTAATTAAATGCTAAGAGATTAAGCGTAACAGTTTTAAAATTTCAACAAAATAAAGAAAAAGAGGGATTTATGCTAAATCAGAATATATTAGAAAAGTATTTCTTGAATTTATTACTCACATCCCATTATTGAATCTAAACTGTTGCACACTAAATTTTAGTACATTACCAAGGTAATAAATAATTGGCGTTACATAAATTTGCTGTAACATATTAATATCATCCCATCAAACCTTAGAAAAGCATTAATTTAGATAATAAAGGATACGTCTAAAATTGTACCTTAGATATTATTCAAAATTAATTGATTGCAAGTAGGAATTAGTTAAAATAATTCTTTTACTCCCAGAACCAGAGTGCCATTGTACCTTAGTTTATACTTTTAGTTCTACTTGTATGCCATTTCTTCCTATCATAAGCTTTTCCTAACCTTTGTAAGATATTATTAGTAAAACAGAATGACTGTTTTTAATCGCAAAAAATAAAACACTGGAAAAAAACAAAGAGTTTGTATAAAAATAAGGCTGCTAATTAACTTAAACTAAAGTTTGTATACTGAAACACTTACATTAAGTGTCCTTTCCAGCTTTCCTGAGGATACAGAAAAACAGTACAAGACCAAATCTTCTCCCACACAATAAATCCATTCCCCACGTGGTGATATAGTACAACAAACAAAGTCACCACCTTCACGCTTACCACTTGAAAAGGAACGAACAATCTGTAGGAAAATTTAACAGATGTTAAGACATGCTAAAAAAACAATAATTTTATTTATATTGGAGAAAGGTTCTAGAAACTTAAGCAGTAAAAAATTTAACATTTTGGGGGAAAAAGTACTATCACCAATAACAAGTACATACTTATTACTTACTAACTACATTATTCATTAATGTAAAACACTTTCTGATCACAACCTTATTTGCAATGTTTGTTTATTGTAAAGCAGTATTACATTATTATTTCGTGAGAGGTATAAAGAGTACTACAGATAAAGCTGGTACTGGCAAGAGGGAGGAATAATGGCTTACATGGTAAGCTTACATCCCTGATAGAGATCCCCAGTAGAGATGTGTACTAGCTATGTGTTAATGGCTTTCCATTCTTGCTTCTAACACCATGTATCACTACAAAATTAGGTAACAAGTAGTCACTGCTATTTTACTTCAGTTGAAAGACGATTTACATTAGGTAAATACCTCTGCTCTTGTGAAAATTTACCTCCACTCCCAGAACTGGGGGATAATTATGTACCCTTCTTAGCCCTCCTCCGTACGAGGAGCTTAAGGAGGCATTTCCATTTGATTCTGTTACAGAGTAGATTGACTGCAGGTGTGTAAACTTGCACATTTGAGCCATAATGCATCCCAATATTTTAGGAATGAACCCAAGGGCTCTATGTCTTTGGCTTAAACTTAATAGTCAATTTACCTTTAAAGTAATCAAATTGATTCATCACCATAAATTAAAACATTACAAATGATTATAATAAAAAATATCACATAAAAAACTAACTTCTTCAATCTGTTAAAAAATTTAATTAGTAAAAATAAATTATAATTATTGGTAAAACTTGTGACCAACAAAAATAAAACTAAGACAAAAACCATAACACTAATTTTGTTTTACATGATTTCCACGAGGGATTCATCATGAAAGAGAGTATATTAGAGTCACTGTAATCCAATAGATCCAAAAGTATACTAAATCTTAACCCTTGAGTGTTATAGTGCAATTCGTACAATTCTGATATACAGTCGGCGCCGCTTATTGTGATCACGGTTAATGTTATCATTCGGTTATTGTTATCGTTTCATTGAAAAACAAACACGGACGTATATTAATACATTGTAATTAGGCCGCTTATTGTAATCATCTGTTCGCTTATTAATATCATTTAATTTACCATTCAAAATCATATGCGTCAACGTATACTAGCATGGACCAAGTAAAAATGTCTACAAAGTAGTGTAAACAGCACGTGCAACACACAATGACGCCCAATTCATAGAATGTTTATTTTTAGAATGACAGAAATACTTTATAACGGTTTCAGCACTTAGCACAGTTCTCAGAATGTCTCCCTTACTCTTTGTTTACGCAAACACCCTAGCCTCGCTTGAGTCGTCTTTAGTTCTTTGTTAACATTAGTTGATGTTACTACTGAGCCATTTACAGTACAGTCCTACTGTATTTTTTAACAGTGAATTTTTATGAACGTTTATTACAGTATTTCAGTGTGATTTTACATAACTTAATTTTTAAAGATCTTTTTCGTTTGTTTTGTAGAGTTTAGTGTCACTTGAAGATTCAAAGGACAGTATAGCAAGATGTCCGAATCTCAAAAGAAACGACGCGATTTAAATCTTAAACAAAAACTTGATATTCTAGATAGGTACAGTAAATTACCAAAAATGAGTCAAAGAAACGCTGCTTCTCAACTTGGCGTTTCTCAACCTCTCTTATGTAAAATATTGAACAACAAAGAAAAAATCTTGTCATTATCAAAGTGTAATGCAAATGTTGACAACAAAAGACATTGTTCTGGGAAGGAAAAAACTGTGAAAAATTGCTTTAGAAAAGGTGGTTTTTTTGTTGAAGAAAATCGAGAGCAAGCTACATCTGAGGAAGACTCTGAAGAGAACTTGAAGCCTTTCGATTTGTCCTTAAAAGAATAAACTGAGTGGATGGAAGTTGACCATAGTATTGAAACAGCAGCGGAAATGACTGAAGACGATATTTGTGAGGTAGTTGCTTCAACATCAAAAGTTACTGAAGAAGAAGAAGGCACCGATGATGACGAAAATGATAAATGTGTACCGCAAAGATCTAAGCAGGAAGTTCACCAAGCTCTTGAGATTCTAAGGCAGTTTGTTCAACAAAAAGCAGAAAATTTCAACAAACATTATGAATATGAACAATTTATAAACAATATTTTACGAAAAGACTAGACAGTCACATATAGAGGAATTCTTCGAGAAAAAGTAAATTTAAATTTGAAGTGTAAATAAGATTGAAGTGTTTTATAATGAAGTTTTATGTGTTAAAATGTTTTGATCAAGTGTTTTACGTAGTTCTATATACTGTATTTTTTTCAATTATGCTAGATTCAGTGTTTAAAAAAAAATCTACAGTCGAATAAAATAAACTGACATGAAATATGCCCACTAATTTTAACAAGTAGAAAACTAAATTACAGAAATTCTACTACTGTACATAAAACTGTCCGGAATAGCATCAAAATTTGGTAAGTACAGTTTAATTATAGTGTTACAGAATTAGAATTACTTGATGTAATGATAGGCTTAAAGGTAGGATCGTTCAGAACAAACAGTTGTGGCAATAATACAGTGAGTTCAATGCAGTACGGCTGTAGACTACATCGTGATTAGGCGTTCGGTTATCGTTATCGTTCGGTTATTGTTATCAAATATGCTTCTGACAAATATGATCACAATAAGCGGCGCCGACTGTAGTATAACCATTAGGTTAAACAAATTTTATTTTAGTATGTTGAGGTCAAATATTTTTTTTAAAGTAAGGATGGTAACGAGATGATTTAAAAACATACAGTAGAACTCCAATTATCTGAACACAAGACTATCTAAATCACTGATTATTCTAGATGTTCTCAGATAAAATAAGACAAAACGATTGTCAGAAATATTTTTTTTAAAAATACATTCTGTAAAAAGAAACATATTGCAATTTCTAAAATAATGATTCTGTGTACTAGATGTGCTAGTGGTATTTTCTATGTGATTAAAAATGCATTAAAAAAAATAAAACAAATAAATGGTAAATTTGTTTCACAACTCCCAGTAGACTTAAATCAAATCCATCCTGCATAACTCACCTGTCCTTGCATATTCATGATGACAACAGTATTAGTACGATTGCAGACAACAAAATGTTCTTGGTTTTTGGATAACAGATGGACACTGTTGACAGCAATATCTGCAGCTCCCAAAGACTTGAAAGTGTTTGTACATTCAGTAGATTTGATGCTCCACACTTTGACAGTTCCATCTGAAGATGCACTGCACATAAACAATATTTGTTTTCAATATCAAAGAATGAAATAATAGCGCCATGTGTTAAATTTTGAATTATTCAATTTTTTTTCAATGGTTTCACTAAAAGCTAACATTTGGAAAATTATTAGTATAATTTTAAAGTAATCTCTACGAACCCAAAATATTTTGAAAGTATCTACAAATAAAAATAAATTTTCATTACCTGATTAGTTTTTAACTAGAACCTCCATAAATTTAGACCAATTTCTTTTGCTTCCTACTTACTCATCTCATAACAAAGCAATAAGATATCCCATGAAATGTTGAGATATCCCATAATGCTTGAGATATAATTTTCCAAATAAAAAATAAGCAAGTAATACACATATTTCTTAAATTTTCCTTTTTTATATGTCATACTGCCACAGTGCATTGTGACTGCTTAAGTAAGAATGACAAAGAAAACCGTGAAAAGATTATGGTCCAGCCCAGAGAAAGATCCCAATGCACAAGTGCTCACTAGTTACCCCACAATGTCTACATTGGGAAATAAACTCTCACCATTACTATTCAGTTCAAATGTACAGAATAAGGACTTTTGATGAGAGCAAAGCTCTTAGTCTTTTTTAAATCTCAAGGATATCAGTGTTTTATTAGTTTTAAATTTAGAAAGGTCAGTGATTTTATTGTCACGGCTATGACAACTTATGGAACTTAAAATATATTGAAGTGACTCCAATTAAATAACTGATCATTCCTCGATAAAGCAATTAAGAGAAAATGGTTTATTATGTTAACAAAGGTTAGTGGTATCCAATTACAACCATGTTGGTATCGACAGTTAAAAGATAATTTGTGATGGAAACATAAATCTTGCTGCAGAAACTATAATGCTATCTTTCTTAACTCAAAAATGTACATACACAGAAGACAAAATAAAATACAGCTCCACTGTAAAACATGCATGATTTACATGGAAAAATGTCTTGAATGAGGAGCATATTAGACATGATTTATAATAAAAATTCTTTAGGAAAGTATAAGAACCCAAAGACAAAAATACTTGTTAGACGGGAATATTTTAACAAAGTTTTATAATAATGTAATTCGTTAAATAAAAAATGTCTCGAATATCCATGGACAATTTATGAAATGTTTCTTTCTTATTTAACCAAGACAATAGAAGTTCTACTGTAGTTTTTTTAAACTTATATAAAACTCAGTTCTATTTATATAAATACTTGAAAAATGAGTACCTTAGAATATTGTGGCCATCATTGGTAAACACAACTTCGTTGACAAAAGAGTTGTGTCCACGGAACTCTTTTAGTGTTTTCCCTGATTTGAGACCATGTATTCTGAAATTAAAATAATTTTTTTTAATTTTCAAAATTTTAATTTTTTAAATTAATATAAATTGTAATAAGAGTATACTATTATTTACATAAATTTATTTAACATGTTTTAATACTTCCAAAAACTATAAAACTTTTATTTAAAGTGGAGATTTTTAAATCTATGTTAACATTTTGAAAAAAAAAGTCTTCCTCATACGAGGTCTGTTAAAAAAATAAGCGGACTGAGGTCATAAAAAAAAATGTACTTTATTTGGAAGTTACACGTCTGGGTCTCCTTCAAAGTACTCTCCTCCCCAACGCACACACTTATCCCAACGGTGTGTCCACTTGTTAAAACAATCCGGGTACGCTTCTTTTCTTTCAGCTCCTTCTTCGCATTTGCCTTAATATACGAAATCGTTTCAAATCTTCTTCCTTGAGGGGTTTTTTGAGTTTTGGGAATAAGAAAAAGTCACATGGAGCAAGGTCAGGTGAGCAGGGGGGGAAAGAACAGTGATCGAGTTTTTGGTCAAAAACTCACGAGTTCTGAGTGCTAAGTGAGCTGGAACGTTGTTGAGATGGAAAAACCAGTTATCACTTCTCCACAGTTCTGGCCTTTTGTGTTGGACGGCAACCCTCAGACGTTTCAGCACTTCAATGTAGGTAATCTGGTTGACTGTAGAGCTTTCAGGGAGGTTAGCATCATAAAAAACTTTCAGCATCACCTTGACATGCAACCGAACTTGGAGAGCTTTTTTGGGTCTTGGGGATGTTTGACTCACCCATTGGGATGATTGGACCTTTGTTTCAATGTCGTAACCATACACCCATGATTCACCCATGATTACCGGTTATAATTCTTGACAAAAAGTTCTCATCTTCATTTGAACGATCAAGCATTTTACAATCCGACAAACGAAAAAAAACACTCTTTACTAAACTGCGTGTAACTCATCAACAAATGACGATATCTGTGACTGAAATACCGCGTTTAAATCAGCTGATTTATACGAACCTAGCGACACCAAGCGGATTCTCCTGAAATTAACTTGAGCCGCGAAATTGAAACAGTCCGTGTATTTTTTTAACAGACCTCATATTTTACACAACTATAATAATTTTTCACGCTTGCATTGTAATTGCAGAATGGTGGTATCATACTGTTTGGTCTATGTAGAAGCTGAGGCAAGAGCTGCAAAATTGTATATTTCTGTAAATTTACATTTCTATAATCAACAATTTATTAAAAATAACATTTTTTAAATTTGTTTTTGTTTAAACTTTAAACTGTTTAATGAGGTTATTGTGTATATGGTAAACTAGTATGGAATTACATTTATGAAATTAGGTATCAGTTGAAGTTTAGATGATTTTTGTATCAGTGTTAGGTATTTTGTAGGTTAAGTGAATGGGTTTTTAGGTTTAGGATTTTGGAGTTATCTTTGAAATGGTGATATAATTTATTATTATTGAAATCTTGTATCTACTAGTTTGTGCTTTTCTTTTTTTTCTGTGGGGAAACCAAATAAGACTATCATGGCCAGAACAAATAATAAGAAGTAAGCTAACCTGACGAATAAACTAAATACTGAACCTAAACCTAAACTAATCATATTTAAAAAACTAAAAATTTTTAGAAATTAAAAATACAAACTAATGGTAATTATTAATAGGAAAATATCAAAAAAATATAAGATTTAACTAGAAAAGTTAATAGGGAAAGGATAAAAATAGTACATAAGGAGAAAAACTATTAAATTTTATTAAATATATTTAGGCAACTTAACAAGACGATGACACAGTTAACAGCTGTGACATTATCCCTCAACACCACCTTTAAACTTCCTTAAAGATCATAAAGTTGACGAAGATCAACTCATCCCACTCAAACAAAGTCTGTCCGACTTTGGCAGTACCTCCACACGAACAACATAATGGCGGAACCTCATATTACATCAACTATTTATAAGTTAAGAAAGAGTGCTGATGAGAAACCACCATTTCCTCTCTATGATTTTAATGTATATAAGTCCTCCACATATTAACGATACCCTTTATTACTTTCAGCTTTTTTTGATTAGTTCGCCATTCTTCATTCCAGAAAAACGTACACTTTACTTTCCACATAAAATCAAATGCCATGACAATATGTAGATGGCATACTATTTGTAGTCAATTTCCTCCCTTCATCTATTTCTGTTTTTCTATGCATTCTGCTGTGACCAGGCATCCAGTAAATAATACCCCAACAACCTATAATTGCAGCCTGAGTACTGAACACAAAAAAGAGGGACATCCTCAGTCCTAAACTGTGCATCCAAACACCATTGCCTAGTTTTGAAAAGTCTGTGACAACAATCACATTGTGTTAGTAGGTTCTGTAAATCTGCAAAAACTCCTGGTGATAAATAACAACAGGAGAATTGTGTTTTAGATTATTAGACAATAAGGATTTTTTTATTATCTTCATGGAAGAATGTAGCATAACATGTATTTGAACAAAGGTTACTTTTAAATTGTCCTAGGTTATTATTTAGAATGTCTTAGGTTATTCAGTATGCTGAATAGAACCTCATACTGCTCTATTTATGCAGTATGTTGATACATATATTAATGACCTTCATCAAAGTTATTGAAAACTATTTTGAATGCTGGATATTTACTTTGATTCGAAGATCAGTAATATATGAAGTATTTTACATTGTCGTGGGAGAGCAGCTTCCCTAGCCACAGTACAAAGGTTAGAGATTGGGTCTGATGTTGCTTATGACGACAAAATGCTTCAAATTGGGTTTTCAAGGTGGCGATATTGAAACCTGTAAATTACTATTTCACTGTTCCCATACCGAAACCACACTGTTCATTAAAAATGAAACCATTGGTTTCTAAGTACCAGATAAAATATCGGTCAATTATCTTCTCCAGTAATTCCATAGAGTAATTGTTTAAAAAAAGATTTGCCTTTCAACCTAAGATTGAATATTTTGACTTGTGTAATAGACTTGTGTATTTTCCTTGCTACCAGAAATAATTCTCATTTTATCTTTTATCATTATGGTGAAGATTGCTCTACCCCTCTTAAACTTTGGCCAGTTTAAGAAGTGAGCAGGGTGTTTGCCAACACTTAGGATTCTTGCAATCTTTTCTAAAATGACATTTGTTACCATACTGGTTGTATACCTCTGGTTTTCAGTATGGACCATTACTTGTACAAATCGCAGACATTTGTAGCAATACCAAGGATTTGGAACATACACCCTGACAGAAAACTGTTGGTAAGCTGCATAGATATATTCAGGAATAGATGGTTTCCTGAATGTAAGTATTATGGATCCAGATAGAACTTACTACCCCTGTTCTGCCTTTATTATTCAAATAAAGTCTGTTACACCTTTGAATGCAAGTTCTTTTATTTCAAAAACAACATGCAAGTATTTCCAACTTACGTATTATGGATGTAGTTGGAACTCTTTGCCGCTGTCCTGCCTTCATTATCCAATTAACATACATTACACATTCAGATGCTAGTTCTTCTTTTATTTTGCTGCATAGATATATTCAGGAATAGATGGTTTCCTGAATGTAAGTATTATGGATCCAGATAGAACTTACTACCCCTGTTCTGCCTTTATTATTCAAATAAAGTCTGTTACACCTTTGAATGCAAGTTCTTTTATTTCAAAAACAACATGCAAGTATTTCCAACTTACGTATTATGGATGTAGTTGGAACTCTTTGCCGCTGTCCTGCCTTCATTATCCAATTAACATACATTACACATTCAGATGCTAGTTCTTCTTTTATTTTATCTTCATGGACATGCAATAGGTCAAGAACTTGTAATACTGTGCACAGGTTTTGACATCTGTGTATATGAACACCCTGACCAAGGTCCGCAGTAGCTAGTGGACCACTAATTGGCCGCACATACAACTTCCGCAAAGCAAGCTCAAATCAGCATTCTTGATCAGAGATTGTCAAGCTCTGACCCTTTATGTGCCCCCAAAAAGCAATAGTTCAGATCAGTCAACAATTCTATAAGAAGATGTTAGTGTACTTATGTATAAATATTGTGGTGTTAATTGACGTATTTGTGTATGTGTCTATGTCTAGTGCACGTGTGAGTTAGAAAAATTGTTGTTTTTTTTAATGGGGTAACACCAAAAGACACAAAAAGCTTCCTAGTAAGTTCAGCTGCCCCAGACATAGTTTGTGATATATGTCAGATATATCTAGTTGTGTAAATATATCTGAATCTATAGATATATCTGACTTGAATCTATTGTGTTGCTCATGCTTTCTAAAGGCATTTTAAAGTTTCAATAGATGTAAAGTATTTTTGTAGATAGCTAGTTTGTATTAATAAGGATCATGGAAATAATGTTGTATGATGGATTCCTTGAATATATTGAATTTATGTATTTGTCTATGCTTATGATGGTAAGAATGTGAGGAGTTTAAAAAATATCCGTGTTTGATATTAGTTTTGTTGCATATGTGATTGTCCAAGATGTTCATGTGTGTGTCATAATATGATGCCTATATATTTGTTGTCTTACATGGAAAATGTGATTTTTTGTAATGAATGCATAGTTTTGTCAAGATTTTGATATGGGAAAGCCCATTGATAGACCTTACTTTTGTGTATAGATAAATAAGTCGAACAGGAAGATCATTTCAAACATGATACAAAGAACAATCTAGCATATTTTTCTGTGGCTGGCTCCAATTACAGCTAGTAATGACTCATCTGAAGTGGATCTGATTCACATCAAAAACACTTGGTTATTTAAAATATGTTTGAACAGATAAAGCATAACAGTTATCATAGTGGATCCTTTTTATTTGTGTAGTGTAAGAGACGGTTTTAGTTTAACTAATGGTGTAGCACTAAGTCTGAATTATTAAAACATAAGAGACGAAAAAGGTACTGAAAAATTTATCCAGCAATATTAAAATGTCTAAACATGTTGACTATAGGTCACAACATGTCATTATGGTGAGTCCTTTTCGCCTGGCAACTGATGACGGGTTGTTGTCACGTTTCTCTTAGTGTCTCCTAGTCACTAAGTCTAAATTGAAGCAGCAATATTTAAAGTCAACAAGAATGTTCATCATATCAAGCGAAGTCTCAAGATGCAATGCCATTTAGATTGGTGGTAACTAATGCAAAATAAGGTTTCATTAAGACAAAATGTACATCTTTAGAGTTTTTTACCATAACTAACCAGTTGGGTCATATATAACTGGAGAAAAATTTAACAATATTAATTTTCTTAATCATTTCAAAAATCTAGTTTTATGAATTTTTGGTAAAAAACTCACCAGTAAGTTCTAATTTTAATGATAGAATGTAATTATACTTTAAAAAAATTTAAGTAGCTGACAACAAAGAGTAAGGTTTTAAAAAGTCTTGCTCATACTGTTTCTCGACTTGAGGCAACAATTCATTGAAATGGACTTCACTGAGTAAAAACTGTGTTCAAACTGAACAAAATAAGCCATATTGAGCATTTATACATTAGTATTAGCAGCTATACCAGGAAAAACATTTTTAATCTTCACAAAAATGGCTAGATAAGGCTGTTGTACAATCTGCCACAATCTTGACTGGTTGTGATTCTTTGCTGCTGCAGTCAACATGTTAATCTTTACAGTGACAATGTTGAAAAGTAATAAGATTTAAATTCAATAAAGAAATTTAGGTTGTACGTGAGCCATAACAAAAAATAATTTTGTACTCATAATTATTATTTTATGTTTCATTGGAGTTTGAAAAAAATACACAATATACATGTTTACAAATGACATAACAGTATACCTGATGGCTGTGTCAAAGGAAGCACTGAGCACTTGGCTGTTATCTCTGGAGAACTGGAGACATGTAACGCCTTTGGTATGTGCCTTTTCGAACTTTCTTAGACACTGTCCTGTAGTTATTTTCCACACTTTAATCTTTCCATCCTGTGCTCCACTAACCAGCATTTCTGAATCACGACTGAATGCCAAACATAGAACAGCTTGCTCCATCATCATAAAGTTATCCTAAATTTTATAAAATAAATTTGTTAGACAAACAATTATACAGATCATACAAATTCAATTGGTTAGTTAATATTAAAAAGAAATTTTGATTTGAATTAAAACAATTATTAGCATTAGTTAGGATTTAGAATTTTTTTAATGCATACAATTGTAAGTTAGTTATAACTTAATTAAACTTATATTGTAAATAGAAAAAAAATCAAATAATAAGGAAATTTGATGTCAATTTAAATAGTTTGATTTACGAGTTTAAATATTATGTTAATTACTATAGAAAATCAGAAATTCTATCTTGTATGTTAAATTTTATGTTACAAATTAGATCATATTTTATTCAACTAAATTTAAAAATACTTAACTAAGTGAATACGTAATTGCATACTTGCTGACGCGTTTCAAAACATTCGTTCCTTTTATAAAGCTAATCCTCTACTGGCGGCATCGGTTAGGTATAAAGGCTCTAACACTGCGGATTTATGACTGTGGAATAGGGAGGGTTGTTTTGGACTTGTGTCATATAATGGAAAAGGCTATTGGCTTCAAAATATGTGTGATCATTTAATACGTTTTCTTTATCTGTTGCATAGTGTTTGTATATTTCGCATTTTTCTAAAGTTGTTAGTTTTTTACTTTGTTTTAATGTGTGTAGAACATTTAAATTAGTATGTATGTCCGTGTGTATGTGTTGCATGTTTTTTAGGTGTTTTGCGTAGCTGGATTTTGAGTTTGGTTGTTTTCTTTGGGTAATGTGTTCTTCGAAGCGTGTATAGAATGACCTGCCGGTTTGGCCGATGTAATAGCTGGGGCAATTGTTACAAGTTAATTTGTAAATACCTGAGAGTTTGTATTTGTCAGTTTCTTTTTGAAAAGGTTGTATGTGCTGTCTTAGAGTGTTTGTTGTTTTGTAGGATATTTGTACAAAATCATTAACCAATGCCCTTATGCCTATACAGTCCAGGTTTTGATGAGCATTGAGGATTGCATATTAATTTATTCATTCCTGTACTAACTTCCCTGAATAATCTTCTGCAGTTGCAGTTGGCACAGAAAGGGTATGGAAGGAATGGTATTTAATACATTTTGTTACTTCTGTTATTACATACACATAACTTTATCTGATGACATAAGTTTTCTAATTTCGTATATCAATGTGACTGGAACCTGTTTCTGGTTTGAAATATATCAAAGCATTAATAATTGCCATGCTGTCGTTCTGGCAGTGCCCTCATCTCTTTTTAAAACTTTTTATTTTCTCTTAATTTTCTATGAGTGCTTCTAACAGAAAATACACAAGACTTGTCGATAACAAGTAGTTTCCTCTACAAAGTTTTGCCCTAAGCCTTCTCAAATTTTAATTGCTTTTCTTGAGTATAGTTGCCAAGTTTTCAAGATGAAATTTCACTTTAGTAGTATCGATGTGAGGGAACTGAAATATCTAATTTATTTCTTCAACTTGAAGTTTTAAATTATAGCAGAGTCTCACAAACAGTACATACATACATCTGAAGTGTTCCATTTATTCAAAGTATTCAGATGTTTTGTGGTTACATCAGTTGAGTTTTCAAGGGAAAATTTCTCAGAACACTCAACTTAATGTTGTAGTTTACTTGCAGAACTAAGTATCTTCACGTTTTATTACCAGTGCTTGAAAAATGTTTAGTATTTTCGAAATTTCCTAGCTGTACTTCAATCTTTTGTCAATATCATATTCTAATTTTAAAAATACTTAACCAAGTGCTTACATAATTGCTTACTTGCTGACGCGTTTCAAAATATTCGCTTCTTTTACGAAGCTAACCCTCTGAGGGTTAGCTTCGTAAAAGGAACGAATGTTTTGAAACGAGCAAGCAATTACGTATTCACTTAGTTAAGTACTTTTAAAATTAGTTTAATCAGTGAATTCAAGATGATTACTTCAAGCAACTTCAATATCATAATGTCTGGTGTAACTCATACGCATATATGGAAATAACTATAAAAATGTCAAAAATTAAAAAAGTAACCATGAAAAATGACTGTAAATCTTCACTTTTTGTTACTTTTTAGTATTCACTTTTACCTTTTATCATTAATATTTTCAGTAACAATCAAAAATATAATTATTAATTTTTATACCGTTTTAGTTAGTAGTATGAAACAGGATTGAAAACACACTTAGTCTTATGACACATGATATGTTTATTAGAGAAAATGGCAACTAGCTTTGTAAAGCTAAATGGACACACATTGTATCAAATAAGATACTAACTTTAAAAAATGAATAATATGAACATGCTAATAAATGCATTGTGACACTGAATATCAAGGCACATAACTAAATAAATTTCCTATTTCAAACTATCTTTTTACACAATATTTTTATTATTAATGAAAATTATCAAAAGTTTTATGAGAAAATATGGTCTATATTAAAATATTATTATGTCAATAAAATTAATTTTATATTAATATAATTGTTTTTTGTTAGTATGTGTAATTAAATTTTGTGTAAACAATTTTAAATTATGCTTCTAAGTTGAATTCAGAAAATCTTTCTAAGCAACAAGTTTACAAATGACATTGCAATAAAGAATTATTTCCACTCCAGGCATAGTTTATTGAGTACAGAAATATTCCTAAGTGAAACCTAAAATGATACAAAAAATACATATATGAAGTAGTTTTATTTTTGCTTGTAGTTTCAATCACATTACAGTATTGCGTATTACTATTACTGTAATCATAGACCATTATAACTTGTACTTGTATTTTAAAATTTCTCTTCTTTTACTAACATCTATAATAGCATATCATCTAAGAACTTTAGAAAGGACCTGGACTACTATTTGTGCTTAGGCATCACCCATTGTGTTCAATGAATAAAATTTGCTCGTGACACAATAGTAATAGAGGCGGTAGTTGTTCGTCATGATTCTCATCATTGTTTGTTTGCTTCAAGAGAGATTATTTTTTGATTGACACGAACAAGACTAGACGTCTGTGCTATCTAAGCAATATTTATCGCCTCTCAAAACTTGTGGCATAGAAATAAATAGATGTATCATAAATTGTCCTTTTATTAGTATAGACATGACTGATCTACCACTAGTTTTTGTGTCAAATAGACTTTTTTGCTCAGTATAGTTATTACCCAGTCTCAGTCATTAGCTGGTGTTTGTTATATGTTGTACTGTGTCAACATCGAAGATTAGTGTATTTTCTGTATATCAGAAACAAAAAGTAATAGTGGAAGCCTAGAATCTAACACAAACTTCAAACTGTAAGACTCTTAATTTGTTTTTAATAATTATGATTACAAATACTGATCAATTAACAAAGAGTAAAATAACTGAGGTACAAAATAATAAATAAAAAAAATGCACCCATATAAAATATAGCGCTTTATAAGTGAGAATATTTTTGTAGCGGAATACAGCTCAATTAAGAAATTAATAATTTAGTGGATTGTTAATAATTTAATCTGCTATGAGTTAAATGTGTGTGTTTCTGGATTATGTTCACAATCTCACCATTGAAAGATAACAATCTTGCTAGCACTGATTTAATAACATTACTCTCTATAATCTGTAAAATCTTGACACTTAAGATTATATTGGTAACTTGTCACACCTCCGCCTAATTCCAGGCACTCAAAGATTAGTTCAGCTAATGTTTTCACCCTATGCATTGTTATTGAAATGGCATTCTAAAGTCTGAACAAATCTGAATACATTTGGTTGAAACTCTGGTCTTGGTTCTTTCAATTTTTGAGACTATTGTAATAAGTAAAGCGACTTTGTTTATAATTATATTCTATAGTTAAAAGTTATATAAAACTTATCCTTTATATAAAACTATTTTTTGATGCCTAACTACTGTCTGTAGTAATATCTTAAGTAAGTTTTTCTTAGAAATTCTGTCTTTGTCTAAACTTATGAATCGAGTTATCTTGCATATAAATAAATACCTCTTAATTTCAACTGATTGTAATCACTTCTACCTCAGAAGTATGGAAACACTATTCTTAAGTAAAATGGTTAGTAATAATACCTACTTAGATTCATTACTAATTTTTTGAGTCAGGAGATGTAGATAATAGCTATTAATGTATACATGTTTAAAAAAAGTTACCTGATTTTAAAACACTATATTTATTATAAGGAATTTTTGATACAAAAAGATTTGACATTGAAACACTCATAAAAGAATGAAGTTTATAAATATGTATCACAAATGATCAGTACGTCCTCCATTATGACATCCAGTCGATAACTGAATTCATTCCTAATGGTGTGCAATGTGTGTTCTACCACTGAAGATTCTGCAGTTGTTATTTTGTTTTCTTAGCTCATCAATACCTCAATCTAAGAGAGGAATATAAACAAGTTATTTGATGTAACCTCATATGAAAAACTCTCATTATGTCATTTCAGGTGACCTAAGCCCAAGACTTAGTGTACTGTGGACTTTATCCAACATTGGGGCAAGTTGTTATTCAGAAAACTGGTAAAGACCATAAGCCAATACGCCCCAAGTAATAGTAAGTTGTGGAAATAAGCAGACCAAAACTAATACAATGTAAGAATTGATTTTGTATTGAAATCAATGATTCAGTCTCGTTAAATTGAATAATGCAAAATGTCTTCTGTTGTGCGTATATCACACTATGACATACTGATGGTATATACAAGGTAAGCTTTTGTATATACAAGTGAGAACTTTCTGAAACTCTAAAACCATACATTTTAAGGCAAGCACTGTTTTAGTTTGTAACTTGCCAGTATTGTTTAAATAATATAAAAGGTTCAAATCATGTTATTCTTTTGAAACAACCCTTATTTATCCTTGTCTTAATAATCTGTTTACCTATTTGTATTTATTATATTTAATTACCTTAATATCATGTTTTATACTTTTCTATACAGTCTAGATTATGTTTTAATAGACTGTAGTTAAACAAGCCTATATAATCTAACCTTTGTTAATGTGATGTAAATTAGGGGTTTGTTGTCTTGTTCAGACTACCTATCTTTTTAAAATTTTACTATACTTTATTTTATTTTGTTTTCATACTTATTAGTTTTTTTTCTAATAAACTTTCAAACTGCAACCTATTCATAACCTATTTCTAACTAACTTTCAAACTGCAACCTATTCATAACCTATTTCTAACTAACTTTCAAACTGCAACCTATTTCTAACTAACTTTCAAACTGCAACCTATTCATAACCTATTTCTAACTAACTTATTAGTTACACAACTCTATACTTATTTAGTCACTATAATAGCTTTTAAGTACAATATTATCAGAAAGGTGAAGATGAACCTTACCTGAGCTTGGTATTTCAGATCTTTCCTGATTTTGCCTGTAGTAAAGTTCCAGACTTCTATAAATCCATCCACACTTCCTGACACAAGAAACTGGCCATCAGGAGAGAAGCGAGCACACTCTACATGTGACTTCTGGCCAAATTTTATCTGTTTTGACAGCTGTGTTGGAAACTTTTCTTCTTCCTGATCTCTGATAGCTGCTTTACCTCGGAACAAATCAATTGTTGTACCTAAAACAAGAATTATTAAGACTGTAATATTATTCATGTGGCAGAAATATATTTTTGGCTAAACATTGAAAACTAAATTCCTAGTACTAAAGTATACACTAATTGATAGTGACTAGCCCTGATTCATTTTCCTATAGGGAATTTATTTAACTTCTATCTTCTAACTACTTTTATTCACCTCACATTTTATGATTCTCATGAAAAATTCTCTATGTACCTTCCTATTTGATCCTAATACTTTAGACCTATTTCATTGTGTGTACAAGCAATTTTTCTTTATAAATAAACATTGGGATTCTTGTTGATTCCAATCTCAGAATCATTTCAGCTGCAATATAAACAGTTTTGATCGGTATCACTTCAGTTCTCTGAAGCACACTATAGAAGCCATAGCTAACTATTTTGTTATTTCTGCTACCCCCTCAAGCATAACAGAAGATTGATCTTAGATACTTGATTCAATCTATAACTTCAAAAACTAGAAACTATGACTTCAATTTTGATATATGTTTGACAATTTAGATTTTAAATGATAAGGTTTCAGTTCATAGGTTAGAGCTTTAGTCAAAGTTAATAAGTTTTAAACACTTTAATTCGGTAACAAAGAGAAGTAGGTTTGAGCCAGCAAAATCTAATTTGCAAGTGAACCACTTAGTTACAAATTAAGATGGTTGAACAAGAAATACATAAAATGAATCACAAGATTTGAGTCAAAACACTGGATTCATTGCAAGCAGTATAATCATAATGCTTATGGAGTTGTTAACCATAATAAGTTCTAAGCAGGACTGAACTGTTCATGTTAACACTAAAATGGCATCCAGAAACAATAATTAAATAGAATTCTAGGTATAGAACGGGGTTGGTTCTAGCTACTTCTAGAAGCAATTAGAATTCAAACTTGATATGAACATGCAGTATGATTTAATACAAATATGGTAGAGGGAAACATCACTGTTACACCGGAAAAGGTTAGGTTTCTGTATTTAACCCCTTACTGGTTTGTGACGACTATACGCGACACGAGCGGAATGCTGAAAAACGGCCGCTGCCGCGTATACACGTCACGTCAATGGCCTGATCGTATTTATCCCGTTTATGCCGCGTTTGCTCGACAAAGTTCATCCGAATGCCGTTAGATCGTGTGCATATATCTTCAAGCAAATATTTTGTAATATGATACTATTTTTACCAATGTTTTTTTCGATTCAAGACGTTTGAATTGTCAGTTGCCAACGGTCAACCTGCTGTGAATTTGTGCTTGTCTATTCGTTTGCCATATTGTTTCATAGTGTTATTTATGCAATTTAATTATTTTATGTATAGTGTAGTTAGTGTTTGAAGTTATTTATAGTAAAAAAAAAAAAAAAAAAAAAAAAAAAAAAAAAAAAAAATATATCTGTTTACTTTTTCAAGAGAGATATTTCTTGAACTTTGGCTTTAGGTTATAAAGGTATTCATACATTCTATAAAATGGATGAATTTTTGAGTGACAGACAATTGCAGGAATTGTTGTTAGAAAGTCCTTCTGATAGTGATCCAGAAGATGAAATAGATGATTTAGGGGAGGAAATTGAGATAGAAGACAATGCTCCTCTAGTATTAGGCCCTCAGGTGCAAAATCTAAACCCAGTAAATGCAACTGCTGTCCTTCCAAATCTAAATAGCTTTGTTTGGGAAAACTACCACTCTGCTGGATAAAAATTAACTGAAAAAGTTTTCACTGGAGATCCAGGAATAAAGGTAACGATACAAAATCATAATGATCCATATGAACTATTCAAGTTATTTATCACAGATGAGTTGGTTGATATTATTGTGCAAGAAGAATTTTTCACAGAAAAAAGAGAAAATGCCATGAGGAGGTGTGCTGTGTGTTCCAAGCATAACATACGGCGTGAGTCACGTTATCAGTGTAATGAGTGCGACGTGGCACTTTGCGTTTCACCATGCTTTAAAATATTCCACACACAGAAAAACTTCTAAAATGTGTAAAATTGTAGACTTGTGATGTACAGTTTTAGCCTAGTGTTTTTTTTCTTTTTTTCTAGTATTAGTGAATATATGGATATGTAGAACTGAAATTCTGTAAAAAACGTCAGAATGTAAGTAAATTTCACTTTCTTCCATAAAAATATTTTTTTTTAAATTTTGATTTTATGTTTAATAGTTGTGTAATATTATAACAAATAAAAATAAGTAATAAAAAAAATAGGCCCTTTTGGGTTGTTAAAGTGAAATTTAAATCGACCGTTAAGGGGTTAACATACTGCCCACCGAAAACTACTGGCTTTTCACTTAGAGGTGCAAAAAGGTAAACAATAAGATTTTAAGGTTTTTTTAAAATTTTGTAGTCCATTATGTTCTGTGAATCTTAATTAATCACTTTAACATTACTTAATGACTATCCGAATTTTGTTAAAGTGATTAAATAAGAATGTATCAGGAGTAGTGGGACAAAGATCTGTATCCAAAGATGTAACAGAGAATCATGGGTAAGAGATAGCAAGGAGAGGAACAACAACGATAGGAGGGCTTTTGAGGATGCACAAGGAAGAATACTAAAGAAGATGGCTAGAGAATGCTAAAGAATCAAAGGGGTGTCAAGTAGTTGGGAAAAGTATATCATTTGGAAAAAGCAGAGCTATAAGTTTATGGATTGGCCTTGAAGGCTTTGTTGGGCATCTTGATAGTGGCTACTTAGTTGATGTCATTAGCATTAAGCTTAGATGATGAACTTAGGATGACTCATCAACCACTGAAACAAATAAGCATGTTCTCCATATAAGAAAACCAACTGGTTATTTTATAATGGAAGTCTTATTCCACTTGAATTATTGGATCTGTGTGTTCAAGTATTCCGATAATGGAATCTTCTAAAGCAAAGCTAACATTTGTTCAATAAGTGTTTAGTGAAAATTCTAAGCTAATTTCATTTCGTGATGGAAGCCGAAGGCAACCAATTAGGAAGTATTCAAGAGTGAGGATAGCCATAAATTTTTTGAGGTCAGAAGATAGATCAAATATAGCCTAGATGTTGAAAATAGCCTCAATACCTGTGAAGAAGATAGAGAGTTGTTCTGGAATGAAAGTGGTGTGTCAAAGAAGTGGCTTGGTAGACTTGACAGCAGCTTCCCACAGTCCGCCAAAAGGTAAAGTAACAGGAAAATTGAAATGCCATGAGATCTGTTGATCAGTGAGTTTGTGGTTGATATCTTTGTAGAAGACTTTAGAAGTTGTATACTTCTTTTGGATAATAACACAGGATTTTTAGCCTTGAAGTTAAAGGCAGAATGGTGTAGGGAATTGCCTACCCTGAGTACTAACACAGTGTCGAGGAATGTAATTAATTCAAAAGAACTAGATCAGTTGTTCTCGATGAAGTAGGTGAATGGTGTCAGTATAGGCATACTCTTGCACAAGCATACTTGAGGTTATACCTATAGTTGAAACAAGACTCTGTGTTCTAGTGGGTTTTCAGTGATAGAGATAATGTACTGATGTATAAGTCCAGTTGATTACTTTGTTGTTTAGTTAAGGATTCCAAAACTATCTCTTTCCAAAAGCAGTGTGGAGCATAAAGGAACTCCTTCGTATGATAGCTGAAAGTTTGTCAAGAAAGGTGTATGTAAAGACTTAAAAATATTGTAAAGAATACAATCAATTTCTCCTGGCAGGTCAGTGAATAGATTAGGCAACACTTGGTTTTTGTACTTTTGATGAATGTATGGTAACAAGATAGATATAGGTAGTGGATCCATGATGTTCAGTAACACAGCCACTTGGACAACTCCTCTGAAAATGCAGTTGTAATGAGATATCAACTGATTGGTAACATGTTAAAAAATGTGGGCAGTCTTTGAAGCAACACCAGGCAAAAAGTTTCGTCTTCAAGTGTGTAAGCTCAACTATTTGACAACAGATATCTGACTGCCTGGATCAATGATTCCTCTAATTAGGTGTAGTGTATGAAAATTATTGAAGATCAAAACTTGACCTGTGCCCAACTTAATACATAGAGTCTAGGTACTACAAGATGTTTGGTGATAAATGGTCATTAGTCAATCTTGGATGTCACTCCGGTGCATTTAAAGCTCGAATCTAATCAAAAATCTCAAGTTTTGACATTTCATTAAGAAGTATATTAGTCATCATGTAATCACCATTCTACGATTTATAGAACTTTTGATAATGAGAACCAAAACAGTTAAACCGACCCTGATATCTGCTTGCTTGGTTTGGTTTGATGGCAGTCAATGATCTGAAGAAGTCACATTTAAATATAATATAGTTTGCAATCAAAACATCTAATTGTAGTGTTGTCTGTGCTGTGCTCAATGGAGTAGATAAGGTCACCTGTCGAAAGCTTGCTTCAGTCTGTGTGTGGGTTTATTAAAACCATTGGTGAAAAGTTGGCTGAGACCATTGGAAAAATCTTGGCCAAGTCAGTATGTTTTGAAGCTTGGTTGAGTTTCCATAAAGCTGGTTGTGTTTTAAGATAAAATAAATAGGTGTAAGCATCAAGTTTAATTTTTTTCTATTTTTCTGAAGACTTTATGCATTGTCAGGTATATTTTTTCGGCAATATCAATTGCGTGTAGTATGTCAATAATTTCTCACAATTTTTTAAAATTTACTCTATTTCACTAATTTCAGAATTAGCCCTTTCAGATTCTCCATTTAATCTATCAATATTATTACCACTATTACTAATATGCAAATTTGACTTTACACAAATTTAATTATTCACTGCAATGCTCCAGAGCCATATCACTTTTTAAAAAATAATTTTAAATGTTCATTGAATAATTAAAAGTAAAATCACTAAAAAAAAACAACAATTAAAACAAAATTACATGAAAATAAGAAAACTATTAAGTGGGATATTTTATTACGAGTTGTTCTTCCTTTTACCAGCTAGGATAGAGGGATCTTATGTTCGATAGTTTACCTTGTAAGCAAGTAATAAATCTAGGGGGAAATAGTACAGACCAACTAACATACTTCTAGAATGGACTGATGAATGGAAAATCAAACTGAAAGAAGTGAAGTCAGACCAACCAATTTCACAAATAAGGTATTGAAAGATCCTCCACTCTTGGATGATAAGTAAATTATCATTCCTTATTAAAATATACAGGGCAGAATATCTAGGCTAAATACCTAAACTCATACCTCTTATTATGTATTAAAATAAAAATCTACAGAAAGATCTTTCAACCAGTTTGGCTATATGAAAACCAACTATGGAATTCTGCAAATGAATCTAATATAAAAATTTTTCAGATGCTCCAAAATAGGATACTGAGAAATATGGGAAATGACCCATGGTATGTGAAAAACAAAGAATTTGTCAAGGTCTGTATATCCCGACAATAATAAAAAAAAAATAAAGAGGAAGGCTTAAAAATATGAAAAAAATACTTCAACTTCATCCATCTTATCTTGACAAGTGCTCAGTATCTTTCAACTTCCAGGTAACCAGATATGGTTGAAAGATTGAAGAAATCCAAATCATATGAGTTGTATAGGATAGTGTTGAATTGGTACAGTGTAGTGTTGAGTTAGTAGAGTAAAGTATTGTATTGTGCTGATTCTAATCGAATATATGTAACCAACAATCTCCAGAAAAGAACTAAAGAATTAATGGGAACTTTGGTTATAACAGTATTTAGGGTAAGGCAATGCAAATAAATGGTTAGTTGTTTGTTAATGGATGGTCGAAAATAATCAGTTTTTTATTAATATTTTTTTAATAAATTTTAAAAATGTGTAAAATAATGTTTCAATTCAATTTTGAAATGTGTGGTTTATTTCCTTGATAACAAGCCAATACCTCTAGGCGCACTAACTCAACTGTAACTAAACAAAATTACATAACAAACCAAAATAGTAAATTTTTATTTATTATTATTCTTTACCTGGAGGTAAGAGCCCTTGATGTTGCTGCCATTTGAGGGCTTGACCAAGGAGTGCCAACAAACGTGACGATGGTACTACTGACACTTCACCTGACAAAGCCTGAGCTATAGCTGCCCTACGTTTTTCTTTACTTTGACCTTCTGGATATGCTTCACGAGGATCAAAGTATGAACGTGCCAAAAGATTTTCTATAAAATACATTTTTTAAATTTGTTAGAGTTTAATTTATTTCGTTATAAATTACATCAATAATTGAAAAGCAATTAAATTACCTAAATGTATATATCTCTCAGGTTCATGCTGCTTCATTACAATCATTGGGTCTGTTTGTCTTAAAAGAGAACGAGCAGCTCCAAGTTCTCGCAGCTCTATCAGTTCTAAAACAACCTAAAAAAATATGAGCAATACTTTAAAGGTTTTAATAATAGTAAATAGGAAGGGCAAGCATAAAAAATATGCTCTCTTCATCACACTCTTCTTTTTTTAATTTTTAAAAAGTAACAACAGTTATGGGTATGGATTCATATTCAGTTTCACAGAAGATCCTAACAACTGCTTTATTATTATTACACTACTATAACAGATTCATAAGAGCCTAAAAATTATGTATTGAATGGGGCAGGAAAACAAAAGCATCAGAACATGTGAGACAATGAGGAACAATAGAACTATCAATAAAGCCAAGACTATGGCATAATGTTTGATATATCATGCTAAATAAAACGATAAATTTTTTGGGAAGTAATAAAGAACCAAAACCAGTTACATTGCCTATTTATTACAACTAAAAACTAATAATACACTAGCAATAATAATTAAAACAATATTATTTTTATGATACTTTAGATAGTTGTAACTCGAGGTACTGAGAATAGACAATGTCCATATGCCAAATAAAGCAACTGAATGTTGGTGCCTACCATAATCCAAAATGACATTTGAGATAGTTGTGGAAAAATACGTTGAATGTCATATGTTTTGGTTTACTTAATCCTTTCAAGAACATTATTTTTGTCATATTGCACATGAGAAAAACCATCCCATTTTTCGAGTTTGTGCAGTATTTCTTTTAATGTTGTGTAAATCTATACTAATATATAAAAACCTAATGGTGTCTGTGTGTGTGTGTGTTACTCAATTACGTAAAAATTACTTTACCCATTGTGCTGGAATTTTACATGGACATTCTTAGGGTCCCTGGTTAACACATAGGCCTATTTGTATTTAAATATTCTGTCTCACGGACCTTGAAAACACTCTATTTTCTATACTCCATTTAATACTTAACTTAGCTTAATCAGCTGATAATCACCTGTAACAGTACTTTTTAAACACATTCAAACAGCTGATAGTAATTACTTGTTATTCATATTTCTAGGTTAGTTTACTTTACAAATGTTATGTTACAAGCAGACGTTTTTCCTTCTCTTGGTTTTCAAAACAATAACCAGTAAGTTTATAGTTGGATATATTTATTGAGAACTAATCTATACTACTATATAAAAATCTAATAGTGTCTGTATATGTGTGTTTTTATTACTTAATCATGTAAAAACTACTGGACCATTGGGCTGAAATTTGGTATTTATTTAATAATAAAGTAAGTATAATTAGTGTGAAACTTACTGAAGGTGAAATTTAATTAATTACTTTAACATTAGTTTATGACTATCCAAACGTAAATTTGTAAAAACTTACAATATCTGAGTAAGTTTTTACAAATTTACAAAATTTAAAATTTGGATAGTCATAAACTAACATTAAAGTGATTAATTTTAACTATGTTTAATTTACTAACTTACAAGTTAAAATTTAGATTTTAATTTAGGAATATAGTGAAAATTAGTGCAGCACTTAAAATAGAGTCATATGTCTTCGTTTTTTGAGTGTTCATATATCCTTTGTAAAAGGTCAAGTTTTTCTTAAAAAGTAATGTAACAATAAATAATACCTTTCATTTTTACTTGTAATAAATGACATATTTTAGTATGCCCAATGAAATGACTAATAGTTGATTTGTATTACATTGTATTTTATTATTCTGTGTGTATGACTTTGTCATTTGTTGAAGAAAAATTTATTATATTATTTAAAACCGTCTATAACTATTAATTGTATTTGTAACAACATTAATTATTATTCATATGTACAGGTCTGAAGATTGTAATGATCTGTTACCGAAACGTCACAGTAAATAAATAAATGATAATACTTGACTCACACACCAGTTGTTTTATTTCTATATAATTATTATTATTTATTCATTTTCATAATCTAATTCATATTTATTTTGTATACTAATAATGATTAAAAATAATAATCAATTAAAAATAATAAACTATTGCAGGAACACAATTCAGTTGCCGCAATCAATGAATTCGCAATTGATTCGTAACCACTAGGTCATCATTTTTTCTGTAATGGGTTGAAGATTACAGTATAAATAATTTTAAAAATTCAGTATAAGAAAAATAAACAAAGCATTAAAGTATAATTTTCAATTATATTGAAGCTACAAAACTAACCTGTTCATACAAATCAATAAGTTTCTTGTCAGGCAATTTAAGTGACTGTATAGCTTTAAGAACAGTGTCCCAATGTCCATTGTTGATATCCGTTACAAAACTGTCAACACTATCAACTGTATTCAATGACACACCAGTTTCCTCCTGTAATGTAAAATTTGGACAACTATTAGATTTAATCAAATTTTCTAATACAATCTCACCATGATTATAATTTTTTTAAGTATGCTAATATTTAAAAGTGTTGACTTAAATAAAAATATGTAATCAACTTACCTGCAAAGTCTGTAATGTTTTTATAAGATTTGATTCCTTTAGGTATTGCTGAATTAGACGTACAACACTGGAACAAAACACATAATTATTCTATTGAAACAACATTTATTGTCTAGTCCAATATCTAAATTTATGTAAAAGACTATTTTTAGGATAATTATTTAGCTAAAGAGACTTATACACATAAATTCAGATTTTTACGTAAATTATGCCTCTTTTTGAATTTTTCAAACAATCCTTTTCTCACCTGGAAGTCTAAAAAATGCAGAATACCTGTGAATTTTATTAAATATTTTAAAAAATTTTTGGCCCTTATTAATGCAAAACTGATCAGGACAAACTTTTGAGACATATCCTCCAGTCAAAGACTTTTAATGTTTTATGTCTTCAATGGGATTATGTTGAATTTAAGAATTAATTTTTGCACTAACCAAGTCTTGACATGTTGTCTGATTAATTTCCTTTTTGTCAGTAGATGTATTTGTTAAAAAAATCACTTGATGGCAGATGGACTTTCCCTGATACACAACTTTTTCAACACTTTTATCCAACTTTACTAAGTAAATGAAATCAAGACTTTAACTGAGACATAGTATATATTGTCACGAAAATATATTGGAAAAAACTATACAAACAAACCTAGATTTGAATTGTTAAAAACTATTTGTTGTTTTACCTAAACTACATAAAAAGCCTTTTGTGTAAACTCATTGTTCAATTTTTAGTAATCAGTATTTAAATAAACTATCATTTGGAATGGAGGTATTAGAGTTGATTATGTTTACACAAAAACCCTATAAACCTGACTTTACACTTTTAATTTTTCATAATCCAAAATTTACAAATGTTAAAGAGCATTCAAACTAATATAAACATTACAGGTCAAAATCAAGAAGCAATTGACCGAAATATGATTCTCAAACCATCTACCAAACATAGATGTTGAAGGCCTTTGGTTAACCCATTTTCCTGTTTACTCAAAAGTTGATTGTACTTTGCCTCAGTTATAACAAAATATTTAAAAACTTGTTAAAAAGTGGAAACCTCAATAATTTTGTGGAAGTGAAGTCAAACGTAATATAAGTAAATTACATTCACACAAACCTGATATAGATTAGCTGAAACAGACTTGTGTTTACTCCTTTAATTTCATTTCAGAAATAAATCAAGATGTATACTAATAAAATGGGTTTAAAATAAAATTATGTTTACTAATAATAAGTCTTATTATATGAAGTTTTATTTAATAACCCAATTCATCTAACCTTAAATATCATCTTCAGTTTATTATTCTAACTATACCAATTGTATTGACCATATATGGTGAGGTGTGACCTTATAACAGTGTTCAAAGTAGCTGAAAGCCTTGATTTGCTCAATGAAGTTGAAAATGGAAACAAATAATGTAATACATGATATTTCAATTGTACAAATCAATTCTAATTGATTCATCTTACGAGTAGCTATAGAATTAGATTATAATAGTAAAAATGTTATATCACAGCTCCTGATTTCAAACATTGCTGTGTGTAGCTATTTTGATTCCTATTAAAACATCTCAGTTCAAATAGTCCTTAATTATATTATTTAATTGAGTAAATAACTAATTACAAATGTGATGCAAAACATGAAATGGACCCGTTTGTCAGGGGACAAAATTTTTCTGTAGAGCTAAATATCACGATCAGGATAATTTTTGGCTTTTTTAGTTTTTTTGCTATTTTAAAAAAAACTTCTATATCTGGAAAATACATTTAAATTATCCAAAAGCAGCTGTTAACAAGTTAGAAAATGTTTTTTATCAACGTGGGTCATTGTTCCCAAAAGGGACCAAATGTCGTTATTTAACATGGGAGCGACATTTGGTCCCTTTTCCTCGTGAAATAAATAGGCTTAGATAGTGGCTTCCCCTGTATTCTAGTGGTTGTTTAGTGAATTACGACCCTCTTAGCCACAATGTTGAAAATTGTTTACATAAAATAAAACATTTGCCGACATTCGGTACCTTTTCTATAATTCGAAATACCGATGCAAATTTAAGTGACAAATTGTCTCTTTTAATTTACTAAGTAACAGTTTTAAAATAATTAACACGAATAATTATGTTCAGTTTTCAAAAATAATTAATAGCAGTAACAGTAGAAACATTTCCACCAACTCCTGTCTTCTTAAATCAGAGGTGCATTACAGTTTCGACATGGCACAAGTGCACATACCGAGCAACCCTTTACAAGCAGAACCTATCTATTTTTTGATCCCTTTAAAAGTAGGGATATTGGGAGTCATTTGCAAACCGATCAACAAACAGTTAAACTATCTCATACCAGAGAAAGCACAAGCAAAGGGTTAAATCTCGTAGTAAGTAGTTTTAATCATTACTTAAATACACAAAGCTATGGAGAAACAACCATGTACAAACATGCAGATAACTGAGTCGCCCAAAATAAAAATAATATTTCATTTGGCTACCTTGCATGGCGAGTTTGTAATAAAAAGAATAAAAAATTGTTTTATCGTTCTTGCCTGTTGGCCTCGCTAAATTTTCGTGTGACTGGGCCTTTGGATTGCTCATAAACAATTCAGTCACCCACATATTGTCTGTAAGTGAGTTTGTCCTCACTCTCTTTCCCACCAGGAATGGGTCTGCTGGATTTTCTGAGATTATTCAACCACCTGGGTTTTCAGAAGCTTGCAAGAACTACCTCTTCAAAAATATAAGACCATACTGCAAGGATGAGTATAAAGACTTAATGTGTCTTGTTTTAAGAACATGTCCTGAAGAGCTTGTGATCAATTTTGAAGAGCCCAAGAATCTTGAGTCTACCAAAACTTGCGATGTTGCAGGACCTTCTGGCCTGCTCAAGCACTAACACAAACTTTACCAAACCATGGTTTCTCAACATTAAATTAAACTATCCAGTTCTTGCTTTCGATGGTTGCTAATAAAAAAGGACATTATTTCAAAGAGCATTTGTGTGAGAACCTCATGTCTTAATCGTGTTAAATAAAGTTTTTTATGTTTAGTAAACTTTGACTTTGTATTTCTCAAAATTCTTTTTCGACCAGTTATAAAGAACCAGTTCTAACTCAGACACTATCATAGATATTTTTATGGTTTGGATATTTAAATATCAAAAATTTTATGCTTTTAATAAGATGATGCCAATAGCTTATTTTTCAAAAAAATCGACAAATGGTCCCTTTTCACGATTAGCATCACAAATACTAAGTAAGAACATATACAAACTAAATATGTGTACAAAGCGTATATAATAAATAAGCTTTTCTATATGGAAAAAGGCCTCCCCAAAAAATTAACAGGATCAACCATCATTCCCTCATAACACTATATTACATTTATATAGACATTCATATAACATTAAATTCTTTAATATTTAGACAGGTCTAACTGAAAATCAAATATTAAGTGACACAGAAAGAAACTACAATATCCAAAAACCCAAATAAATAAAATTCATCATAAATACTTTTTAAGTTATAATTTCTGTAGCATTAAAAAAAAAAAAACTTTTTTGTGGAGCACAAGATCCAAATAGGTCCATTTAGGTTTCTGTAACCTAACAATTGACAAATACTTGGTTATTGCTGATCTTTTTCATATTTATATAACTTTATTAAGAATTTATTCTAAGCAATAAAAACTCATAATGAACCTTGCAATTGGGTTCTACATTTTAAAATTTTCAAAGAAACACTTTTTGTTTAATTTACTTCCCAAAAAAACTACTACTTACTGTTATTTCTCAACAAACATGTTACACATTTGGTCAGTGCATTATCCAATGCTGACAGTAACAGACAAAACCTGTTCAAAAGTCTTGTCTGTGCCTCCACCACTGAATAATGCAATGATCCATGTGAAATGTGTATGCTGACCAATATTAGTAGTATCATGTTAGGTAAAATGATAAAGATGTGTATATTATAAATGTTGTAAACCAGAAATAATGGTTCAAACATGCTTTACGTTACAGCAAAATAATTGTCATACACATTCATAGTCTCGATTTGCAAATGTACCCCATTTGCAAATTTACAAGTAATTCTTCAGAATACCTACACTATAATAATGTAATACTACATTACACCTGCTAAAAATCCCGGTAAAAAAAAGGATTGTTGAAGTGAAGTTGTTGGCTTCATTTTCCTCATTCTTCTAGATACATGTCTGATGTTAGGACTATGCCATTATCTTATGTTGCAAAATTTCATTTTGTTCTTTTTTTAAGAAAACCTATCTTAACTGAATAGTTTATGGCTATATTGTAACTTAACATTATAATAATATATTATAATAAAGTGCCCTATTTTATAAAAACATTGAGTTTATAGTTTGTGTTCCTAAACTTCATAATTCATATAAACTCATATAATAGCATAAACCAAGGTAAAAATTGCAAACCCAAGCCTTTACAAAGATATCGTCAACTCCGTTTTTACTATCAATAACAACTTTCATTTCAAGTTGTTAGTTTAAATGTTGCAAACCATAAATAGTGCTTAAATTTTGAAACCAAAAGTTCAAACATAACCACAATGTTACAACTCATGAAAATGTATAAACTATGGGTTTTCTTATAAAACAAAGCACTTATTTTAGTAGTAAAATAAATTAACAGCTCTATAACATAGCTACAAAGTATATGAGTATAATAGATTTGATTACAAAAAAAATAATTAGTAAATGGTAATATTGAATTCAGCGACATTTAGCTTACATTAAAAATATTATTTTATTTCTTTATAAACATACCTATCCCAAACAAGTACTTTGATATTTTTACCACACTCAGAAAATGAATTTAAAAAATTACATATAAAAATTAATGATAACATACAATACAATAAAAAATTATTGAAAGTATTTCTAAATTCCTTTGCCATAGCTTGTTAAAAGTTGACAAAATATTACAGGGAGGCCTAGTTATTACTAGATGATACCTTACACTAGAACCTCGCTACTTTACTCCACAAATCATTTAGTTTACACTAGCAAACCTAACATTTTTATTTTATAAACACAGTAAAACCTCTCATATCCAGAGCCTCCGATATCCGGACGTAATATGAAAATAAAATAATAAAGGCTTATTTTCATATAAGCCTTAATTTTCCTATTTATTTCACAAGTAACCTTGCCGTCGGGCCAGTTCTCTCGCTCTAGTATCGGCTCTATGTTCTTTCACAACCAGTTGTGTTTGAGTCTCCATATCACTCAGATAAATATATTCTACACAATTTTGTTTAATTAAGGAAATTAGTTAGTTATTTTACCTAGAATATGTAATGTACAATATACAGTATGTCAGAAAAGCAGAAAAAGTGTTTTCTATAAGGCCGTAAGTTACTAACAAATATAATCGCAAGTATGGCTGCAAGAAGTGTTCCCAAGTGTCTAAAAACAATGTTGCTTTATGGATTGCTACAGTATGGGATGCAATCAGGCCGATAACAATAGTTAAATCATGACAAACGTTATTGAATCATAAAACAATGAGGAGATTGAAAACATATTACAAACCGAAAACCTTGTTAGACAATGTTTAATATGAACAGTGTTAGCGTGAATGAATGGAAGAAAACATGAGTTTACTACTAGTGATATAGACTTAAGAAGGACAAAGCCAGTGCCAGCCGAAGCCCGAAGATGACGAGAGAAAACCAACCATGATGCATAGCGAAGCTTTCCAGATATTTGACCAATTTACTGAGTACATCCAACAAGAAGACAAAGTAACAGTATCCGATTGTCTACTCTTTCAAAGAGTGGAGGGATGTTTCATGAAGAAAACATGCAAACCAACATAATATCTTTTTTTTACCAAGACTGATAACTAATGTACATATGTATGTACAGTACAATATTAAGGAACTGTACATACAGGCACATAAATAAATTTTACATAAGGTTATATATTGCTATTGAAATATAATAATAATCTTCAATAAGTGTAACATATTTACTTAAAACAATCATAGATCTACTTCCTACTGGAATTATTGTAATTCTGTAGAACAGTATCATTACATAACCCAGTCAAATCAAAGATACGACCTGCAGGCCGCATCTGGGCCATAACAGTACAGCCCGCGATCACAATCTGTCACAGAAAGAAGAATCATATTTTTTAGAGCTTTTAGACTTACTTGATTCCTCTACGGAAGTTTTAAAATGCGCACACTACATTTATAAGTAATTTCAAGAGCAGTGCATGCCTAGACAAGGGAGAGAGTGTTAGTTAGGTACCTATTCATTTATGCTCGTTTCTATCTCGCTCACACAAAAATAGCCTCTGGTTCTCTCAAGCAGCTAAAACTAAAGTATTTGCCACGAGAAATTGCACCACAAACATCGCAAAACACTCAGGAACGAACATCTCCAATCAATTCTTAAAATAATTACAAGTCAGGTGTCTGGATCCTCAAGCTCATAATAATTACCCTTTTTTTACAAATTTTATACGATTTTTAACAACTGTATATTATATACTATATAATTAAACAAATAAAATGTTATAATAATTGAGTACATTCTCTTTTCATTGTAATATGGCCTACACATTCTAAATTTAATATATGGCTCTCTGCAAAATTGAGTTTGACACTTCTTACACAACCTCTCCTATGTAGTATAACTTACAGTAACTCCTGAAGTTGAGTGTGTAAAGTGACAAAGAAGAGTTAATGGACATCAATATACAAAAAGTAATAGAATTTGGTGCTGACAATCTAACAATTAAAAGTTTTGAAAAAAGGTACACTTAACGTAACTTTACAACACACAGAAAATAAGAAACACTAAAGGTTTCCTTATAAGAAACAAGTTATAAAGCATTTTTGTTCAAGTTCTGTATGGTAATAAAATAAACATATAAAAATGAAGTAAATTAGTTAATTAAATTTTATTTTGGTTTTTGTAACCAAATCCATCCAAACAGGATAATTCTATGCAGCTACATTCCCACATAGCGCTGTATTAAGTTATGAAGCATGAGTATCAAATTTTATTTTTGTCTGTGTTTGAAAACTTTTTACATACCAGATACTTTTTTTGTAATATAGATGATATCTGGATAACCATTAATTACCCACCTTTTTCTTGCGTAAGTTATAACAACATTTTTTAATAACATGTGAAAATAAAAACACTGAGTTAGCAAAGTTTTTGTCAAATTTTACCACCATTACTGAGATATTGGCTACATCCAAAATCCTTAAAAGATTTGCAAATGTTTAGCAACAAAACCAACGTTTACATTCCAGTTAGAAATAGGCTATAATAATTTTTAAAAAATACAGCATATTACATACAAACAAATAAAACCACCATTAATCACTTTAATTATATGATTTAAAAGTTTTGTACCTGAATTGTAAAGCACAAAAATAAATTGAATACATTTAGGTTTCTACAAAATTACATAAACTTCTCTTTTATTGAGGTTAAAATACACACTTTTTACACATTAGGTAAACAGCTAATTTTTTAGGTAAACATTACGTGGGAACGTTTTGAAATATTAAATAAAAATTTACACTTTAAGAAATATCTTGCATTTTGTATCTTTATAACAGAAATCAATAAATGTTTTTAAAATTGAAATATAAACATCCTTTAAACACAGAATTATAATTTTAATAATACTACAATTTTTCTAAATATAAAACATAAGATACTCTATTTAAAAATATTACTTACTCTGCAGATTCTATTTCAATTGACATTTTCCAAGTAGAACCTTCGTAGAAAAGTTGTTTAAAATTACTTCAAAGTCTTTATATTCTAATTACAAATAACTCGCTAGAACGGCTAGAACATATCTCTTAACTATGCTGTTTACTTATCATATGTTAGATATATCGGTAATAACTTTTATATTGAAAGATAACATATATCTGAAATATGAATCTGTGTAGCACGAAGTAATGACTACTTTTGACGTCTGTGGCATTACAAAACGACGAATAAATATGGTTTATTATTCCCCAGTAATTATAACACGATATTGTAAGAATACTTGTAACAATATTAAACAAATTAATACATATCAGTATTTTCAATAAACTTATGAATATGGTAACAAAATTATGCCTTGTCCAAAATTTGTATTTTTTTTAACCATTGCCAAAACAAACTATGTAAACACAACGTTTTGAACTATTTAAAAATAATCAAATTTAAAATTTGAATTTTGTCATTTTATTATATAATAATATGACTCCAGAGACATAGCAAGAGACTTACTATCTGCCGAGACCCAGTTGCCTACATGACTTCTAGAGTGGTGTAGGAGGCTACTGACTGAGTGTTTGTCCAACCCTACTGCTATACCTGTACATATCCCTCCATGCGTCAATATCTTTAGATGGGAGAGAGGTGTACAGCTACCTAGCCTTTCACCTCTAATCAGCATCTACCCATTCGTGTATCTTAAGCCTCTTGGTATGTCTCAGGAGTTATATTGTAAGTTGAAATATATTATTTATTATTACTCAAGTGATATACATAACCTTCACTTACATTTGTAATATTTATTTTGTTGTTTTTATTTAAACAAATTCTTCCATAAAGTTCATGACTTCAACTCAAAGCTTGCCCTAATTATACAGACTTGCCTGATAATAGTCAGCTGAACATATACTACCCCATTGGAGGTGTATATCTACACAGTGGAGTCAAGCGTCTTCCATCAAGATGTGAAATACAATTATGTCTTGTGACATAGAAAAAATATACAAACTATTTCCTTTATACAGTACTAAAAATTGATTTGTAATTGAGTGAAAAAAAATTAGTAACTTACTATTGTTATGTTATTTCATTGACAAAGTCAAACTGATGGTTGCAGGATGTAGTTTGATGGTATCTTAGGTATACTCACTATATCAATATATAATGAAAATCAGGGAGATTGCTGGGGACATGTTTGGCCTCTCTTACTATTCCTAAACCAAATGGTTCAGCTACAAAATGCAAGAACTACAGACAGATTTCTCTCACTACCATCCTTTGGTAAATTATGAAACAAAATATTCACTGTAGAATCATCGAAAAAACACAACATTGAGAATCAACAGTTCTATCTTTATCAGTCTACTAGTGATGGTTTCCAAGAACTACTAAAACAATAAAAAAATTAACATATTCCTTGCCTTCAGTATTTGATAGAGTTTGGAGGCAGAAATTGATAACACTTGTACATCCTAATGATATTAAAATAAATGTACTTATCTGGATAAAAGTAAAAGAGTCAGATAATGGATATTTATCCAAAAACAAGATCCATAGAGTTCTTTTTTGAGTCCTTTACTCTTTCTGTTATGTGTAAAGCTTTATACGCCATTCTAAGGTTATTATATCTGTTATATACTATTCTAACTTTACCAAAGATTTTAAAGTGTTTTGCTATGATATTGCTATTTGGGCCTGCAGTAGGGATATTCACAGATCTGAAATTGTGTTTAATATCTGTAAAACCCCTGTTACACTAGAACGCGTGCGAACTTTAGCGGCAAAACTGCACATCTGATATTGGCTGGTGTAGGTACTGGGAAGATGTATGCGTGCAAATAGCTCATTTCTAATAGATCATTGTCATTTCAACGAGGTATAAGTGATCTAGGATTAAAACTAAAGATCAATTCATGAAAAACTACCATTTTAACTTACAGAAAGCATAGAAATCTTATGAATTTTCCATTAAAGGCCAAAGTTTAATGAAATTTTAAATCCAAGGAACTTTTATAATTCGTTGATCATATCAAGATATGATAGGCTTGAAAAACTAAGAAACATCCAAAGGTTTTTCAATACAGACTAAGGACCTTTTTTTCTCCAAGATACTTAGAACAACATATTTCTATTTATTAGGATTAAGTTGGGGACTATGTTTCTTCTATTTGAGCTCATGCTTAGAAAATCGCTTTTAGAGATTAGAAACCATATAAACAAGAGCTGCAAAAATCGTCTGTTGTGCAGTATCTACCAATAAGTGCAAAGTAAACCAAGAGTGTGGCCTAGAAAGCCTTGAAAAAAGAAGGAAATACACTATAACAGAGCTCAAATTTGAACATGTTACGGTTCACAAACAAGAAAACAAGCCGTCTACCAGAACTCATCACAAGAAAATTTCAACAGTAACACATAATTAAAGGAGGTTTTGTCATGCCTCTGACAACTTAAATTGCCAGAAGATTGGTGTTCAGCTACAGCTTATAATTACTCTTTTGTATTTTTATGGTAGCAGAAGCTCTAGATATTTACAAATAGTGTTGCAACTTTCCTAACGTTAAATATGATGTGGTACAAACTCCAAGTACATTAACACCTACTATTATTCGTGTTCCTAAGAATAAAAACGATATACGAGTCGTCGGTACCGGTGATAGGACGCCGAGCCCAAAACCCACCCCACTACTTGTGAGGCCGAATGTCTGTTTTCTGTAACTCCCCTTCCAACCCCGCCTTAATCGTAGTTCATTGCTCCTGCCTGAAGGAAATTCATGGACAAATTTTCACTCTTCATTGGCCGCCAAATTGGCAAAGGAGGCTAGAAGTCTTAACTATGGAACTATCATCAATGTGACCCTAGTGGATACAAATGCTGTGGCCAAATTAAAACTAAGATAGAATTGATTACTAGTGAAACAACAGTTCTGTAGCAACACTGCATTGACTCATAACAAACACCATTGTCAGACAACTGACAATTTTTAGTAATATTGTCAGTAAAATAAAAATTATTACAACAATCAGTTTTTTCCCCTCTAGAAATGTTTACATTCATTGTACAAACCTAAGCGTCAACTATACTTCTTGTGATTCTAATCGTGCATTTTGTCTGTGAGGCATGAAGAGGGTAGTATGATAAATGTTCTCTTCTACTCTTCATCTCAGTGATTAATGTTGATACATTATTGTTTTATGAAATTACAAACCTGCTTACATTGAAAACAGAGGGTTTGTGAATATTCTTTACACCCATCGTTAAGAAATCACCGTATACATATTTAATTGAACATCAAGCAAAATTATTTAGTAATTCTTAATGATCTGGGGATTCAGCTATTCCAGTTCAATTAAAACTGTTGCCCAACCACTCAGGTTAGACTACAACATAGTCAATCTCAAGTTTCTATGAGCTTGAGTTTCAAGCTGGTCGGGTTATGAATAACTTATTCTTAAAGGAACACTAACATTAGATGTCATATCATTCTCTAATAATTTTCAAAGTTTCTATAGGTATATTCTTGGGTTTCACAAGGTCAAATATACTTTCAGCTCAACTTGCGAAAAGTAAAACCATAGCAATCATTGTATTGGCTTTTTAAAATAAAAGGCAATCTTATACTTTACCTCTAATTCAAAGTCCATACTTCTGCCTCAAAACAGAATTGTTTTGCCATTTTTCTCTACTTGATTATACTGTGCTTCTAATTTTAGGAGTTTCTATGTCTAAATCCATAGATAGTTCTCTAGCCTCCATTAAATATCTTTACAATTTGAAATCACTTTGAATAATAATCATTTTGTTTTCAAGGAAGATAAGAGCTTGGGATGGTGCCATGTGAATCCCTTGCACTGTTTTGCTGACATTAAAGTGGAATCAAATGATTACCATATAACAATGAAGCAAAGAAAGGAGAATTCACTAACTTGCTTCACCAAAAGCTTGTCTCATGTGCAACAATTTTATCATTTTCAATATATCTAGTAATATGCCATAGATTTCTTTTACTTGATATCTGATGGGAATGAACAGGTAGATCTTTCCCCACTGAATTTCCCCAAAGGTTTTAATGTTAGGTAGTTATTACTTTTTGTTATAGTCAAATGAACTAAAAAAAGCTAACTAAAAATGAACATGGAATATAAAACATAATATGGTTAATTGCAAAATTCTGTTCTGACCTGTTTGATCCATCTTCATATTCTCTGGAGTATTCATATTTCCTAGAAATTTTTTCATATAACTTCTATAAGCTTTAAGATAGTTGTTTTTTATAAGCGTACAAACCTAAAAAGTATTTAAACATCTTCAGAATTCCTACTTAAATCATCCAAATTCACAATAATTGGTATGAGTTCATCTACAAAAATGTTGTGTGTACTCCAAAATGGTGCTGTAATACTTGGCAGAGTTCAGAACAGTTAGAATATTGTTTTACTTAGCCTTGAAAAATTTCTATTAGGGGTCATCCTTAAATTACGTAACACTGCGATGGGAGAGGAGGTTACGCCTACCGCTACATGGTAACGGAAGGAAGAGGGGGTATAGAGTAGCGTTACATTACATGAAATTTTAGTTTTGACTATATTAAAATCAATTTCTATTAAATAAACTGGGTCTATTTAAACCTTTGAGTAAGTAAAATGTACCTAATATTAATAATGAACTCAAATAAAATCTATTTACAAAAAAAAAACATTTATTGAAAGAACTCTATTAAAGTTCCTAATTATGAGGATTATTGGAGAAAAATTGTGAGGAACTGTAACCTCAATCGTGGTATCAATAAAGTACATAGTACGACGATCAGACGGCCTGTACCACAGACTCAGTGTATCAGGTAAAGCGCCAGTTGTTACTTATATCAGTAACAGTTTGTAACAAAACAATATTTTTAAAAATTGATAATATCTTTTCAGACCGAACCAGTGAACTCCGAAATACACTGAAACCTGGTCCTACTCGATCATGAAAAGTTCAAAATTTGTATAGCGCATGACCGAGTTTGACGGACTTCTGACTTCCCTGGGCCAAACAAAAGATAAAACTAAATTGTTTGTAAATTTTTAAAGTTTTTAGTATTTGTAAACAATGTGCAGAGTTTGGTCTATTTAAAAATTAGGCTTATTAGTTTTCTCTTTGGGAGAGACACTGTTGACCAAAAAACTATATCAGTATATAAGCAGTTCAATAAAAATGTTTAGTATTGATCACACATTGTTTTATTTCTTTATTAATAGTATTATCTGATTCTAATTGATCCCTCCATGCAACTGTAGATGTTTTGGTGATTTGTCTGGTTAGATAAGGTTTCTAAAATGTTCTGCCAGTTGTATCAATTTTCGTTAACGATATTCGAAAAGTGGAAAATAGTTTGCAACGAAAACAATATACAGCATCGTTTACTTCAGGATTAACACTTTCTTTCATTTCCATTACACTGCACATAGCTTAAAGTAACTGATGGTTATTGGTAGATCTCCAATTTTATTGTCCAATGTCAAAATGCCATCTAAGATTTTTATCTACGATTTTCTTATTGCATAAATTAAAATTCGTTCTATTCTATACTTGTTATTAGCCATATCTCTACACTGTGTTTGATGCAAAGGATGATTATCATGTCTATTTTCAAGAAATAAGGAATGTATATTAAAAAAAAAACGAGTTACCTAAGGTTTCATTTTTTGCAATGCTACCATATATATTAATGTGTAGGACTTATAATGTTTGATTTTTAAGTGTGGAGAATTTCTTACTTAATTTTCTTGCAGAGCGCTATATGTACTCCTTTCAAAGCATCTGAATAAATAAAGCTTCTCAATTAATAACCCACTAGTATGAAGTACAAACTGTCAAATATGTTTCACAATTTTTCTAATAGATTAGAAACAAGAGTAAGGGGAGATATTGAAAGTCAAGTTTGGTAAAAGATTTTCATTTTATGTTACACTTTTAATGAACAAATATTTTACAAACTCTTTTAATTGTATTCAAAACTTATAAAAGCAAAAAATTAAAAATAACTAAAGCTACACAAAATAATAAATAAAATTAAAAAACTGATTACAGTAACTTTTTCATAATTCTTAGGAAAATACTATACGTAATTAATATTGACTAAGCAAAGGATACCTAAAATCTGTCTCAAGAGCCACCAAGTTATCTGAAAGGTTGTCGAAGGCTTAAGACTAGGTACAGATTTGTAGAAGAAAAGTTTAAAACTAAGATATATAAGATACAAACATATATAATAGAAAAATAGGTTTTTATAATTTCAGAATTTAATTGAGTTTCATAGCAATGTTTACAAATTTTAAGCAACCCTTAATAATGTTATATGACTTGTATCAAAATACAAGAATATCAATTTTTGAATGCTGAAGTAAAAACCACAAAAGATTTTACTTGATCCTGTAGAAAAGAAACATTAAATGGAACAGATGTTTAACCAAACCTCCTCCTTTCCACCTCCCTCTTCTCATTTCTACTTTATTTTCTAACATCAGTTCCTGAATTCATATTAGTATAAAAAATGCCTTATAATAAATTCTCATTTTTCTATTATTAACAACTGTAACAATATCAATATTGTAATAGAGTAAACAATATGCACCATTAATAATAAGCAACACATGCTAATTCTATACAGTTTCATAATTATTCCCACCGTAAAGGTTTACGTTTTTAGATATTCAACTTACAGAAGTATTAATAATAACTTAAATATTAGATAATTTGTTAATTTCAGAAAGAAAATGGTTTTACAAAATTCTTTTCACTAAAAAGGATATGTATTTTTCTACTAGAGAAAAACATACGTAACTACTTCTTCTTGTCCCCTACAACTTATGTTTCATTTAAATTAAATAACACTTCAAAATTTCTGAGAGTAAAGCGAAACAGAAAACTTAGTTGGAGCGTCAAGTAATAGGTTTCTACTACAATAAACATACATAAAAGCTTCAATAAGAAGTCTGGATTCTGCTAACAACATTTTATGCCTAGGAAATGAAATTGGAAACAATCTGTCCTTAAGGAATCAACAACTGAAACAGTTCGTAATTAAATCAGTGTTTCAAATCTGACCAATCAACAACTGAAACAGTTTGTAATTAAATCAGTGTTTCAAATCTGACCACCAGAAGAATGAGCAGAAAATGTTTAAAATTATAAATAAAAAAAAAACAATGCAAAACTAATATTGAAGATCTTGCAAAAGGACTTTAAGTTTATTTACGTACACAATTTAATAGGATTTCCCACACACTAGAGGAAATAACAGATTGTAAACAAAAAAGGTAATTTAAACAAAGTTCTCCCATGTGAACCCCTTGAGATCTAGGGTTCTGTTACGGAAAATGCTGAAAATGATATATATTAAGAAAATATTAAATAAATACAGCTGGATTTGCAGGCATTAAATACTAAATTAAAAATTGGAATCAGGGAACAACCTCTGTACAATGTAGTGGCAAGTGGAAAAAATATCCTCAAGAGCAGCTTCTGAATACTAAAAGTCTCGGTTCTAGTGAATTTTTGAACAGAATAAATGAATTGAGATAGTTGTGGATTGGGAAAAAGAATCAAGCATAAGGTTCCATGGATACCTGATCACTGTTAATTAGCTACAAATTAGGAGTAGATAAAATAAATTTGTTACTAGAATGTTTATAGGTGTAAATAATGATGGATCACAGTTAGCAATATACAATTATTAGAAAAGGAAAAGAGCTTGGAGCAAATCATATAAAAATGTGTTGAAATATGGCTAAATTTCCTGCAAGGACTAAAATATCATGTTATTTCAGGCCAGTGTCTATGCTCCAGGTTAAATCTCTTTAACATCTCAACAATTTTGGACTAAAAAACCGTCAAACATATATTGCAGAGATATAACACCATTATTGTGACAGGGTCATTGGAGTTGAAGATAGCCTGAATGAGATTCTTTGTAACAACTATGCATCAATGGTTATACAAGTATAACCTTCAATAGAGTCACTTAACACAGAAAACCTGCCGGTATAATCTTTACAATGTAGTTTTTCATAACATTTTTCATTAGAAATAAAATTATAAGAATGCTGTGGTAAAACATACAAATATTATAAATGAAAAAATCCAAACTGAAACAAAAAATATTTATTAAGGCTTAAACTATTTAGAAAAAATATTTTATGACAGCTAATACATGTATTGCATCTCCGGTTTAAATAAAAATATCTATAAGATAATGCAGTTAATTTTTTAAGTACTGATTTAATATACATTAATATGAATAATGGGCTGCCTAAATCATCAAAACATCATATATTTACATGAAAGACTATATATTTATACAGTAAATTGGTTACACTAGGAAAGCTATTTGTTCTAAACTATATTTTTTCACATAACAGTTAATTTACAAGATCTTATACCAAATGTTTATCTAACTATGGCAAAGTTAGATTTAACTCAGCTTTTTACCTACTATGGACAACTAGATTAAATTATAATAAAACCATCTTTTCAAGATGTTCTACATTATTCAAGTTATAAAAATGTATACACACTATATTTTTATTAGGCTGGTAAACCTTGGCTGTCAAATAAGACTGGGGAACAAAATAAAAAATATTTTTGTTGCACAAAGTAAATTATGTATATCTTAAAACAATTTTACACTGATTTCAAATATGTCCACAGTATTTTTTTCTATCATACAAGATTTTTATGTGACAGATGATTTGAATTTTAAGGATATATATTTTCATGCATTATTCTCTTTGTCATAGGTATACAATGACTTGATGACTTTCTTGGGTATTTTGTTTCTGAAATATCACGAGTCTCCAACAGTAATTGGCGAACATACTCCATGGTAAAGCTTTCCGATAATAGAAATATCTTGATTTAATTGCTCATTGTGCTTGTCGCTAACAGCACTATGATTTTCAGGAAAGAAAATTCAAGTGAGATTGGAAGAGACTTATCTTCTAGAGATATCCTGTATCCCATGGCTATGTATTCAAACAGGTTCCTAACTAAGTCACAATAATTTTCTGCTTTATAATTCCATAAAACGTTAGCAGAAAATTTTACAAATTCCAGGCTATGAGATTTAACCAAAGTTGGTTGTTGTAATAATTCTTGATTTCACTATTAAATCATAAGTAATTTTTTAAGAACTAAGTGAAAACTATAACTTCCTGCTGGCGCGAAACCTTCGTTTCATTGACAAAGCCTAACCTGCTATTCTACCTTAAGCCTTTGTCCAGGAAACGACGGTATGAAACGTATCGGCAAGTAAGTTAATAGTTTTCATTTAGTTCTTCATAAATTAGTTATGATGAACATTTAATCACTTTTAAAAGTCGTCCCACATTAATTGCCCTATTTGTGGACCTACATAAATACTTCTTTTATATTTGCATCACTTATTCTAGGAAATGTTTCCTTTAACTGCATACAACCAGCACCATAATATTGTGGTCAATTTGCCTTTAAGAAGTTTTTCGTACTTCCCAATTTAATACGTAATATAAGTCAATGGACATTTTCTGGGTTGACTAGTAGTCTTTTTAACAATTTCCCCCTGAAACAAATTATTTACGTTTTGGTCAGTATTTTCTTGTTTAGTGGTTATTTTGGTCCCATCTATCCCACTCACATAGAAAATAAATTTGCAAAGTTCGTAAATTTTTTTAAAATCAAGCTTCAAAACAAGTAATAGTACAATGATTTAAATCACCACAGTGACATATACTTTGTATACCAAATCTGTTTGAAAAGTAGTTTATTTGTCATATGATTCCTGATGGTATAGACGGAAATATATTTCCATCATGAAGATGCCATTGATTGTTGTTGTTTGGATTATCTTAACATACTATTAAAATACAGTTCTTTTATTTGAATTAAGAATGCATTTATATCTCTTAAAACTGTATTGATAATAGCACTTATTAAGTATAAAAACAATTTAATAATATTGCTGTAACACAAAAAGTATAGGTGTTGGAGAGATTTTGATTATATTTTTCGATTCAGCGTAGAAAGTTACATACAAACCACTATTAACATTTTTTGTAACAAAATTGATGCTGACCAGTGTAATTTGCATTTGCAAATTATCTTTACTATTGCACAGATATTTATCTTGATAGTTAATTCACTTGTAAAAAATATATCCACAGCCTATTTAGTTTAAATCTAAGTTAATCATTAAAAACATAGAGATTGTAAAATTTTTATTTAAAAGTACTTTTGTTTTCTACTGTATAGTACAATCTGCTATTAAACAAATATATTGGAATGTTTTACAAATTTAGCCCATACAAAAAATTTTATTGCTTGTGAAAATTTCACTAATATTGCACTGCAGTATAAATATTGGTAGATAGTAATTCATTTTAATATTGTAATTCATTTATATGGTTGAAAATATTGCAAAAATTTCTCAGTTATCAATATTTTCATATTGTAAAAAATACTTCTGACTTATTTAGTTACATAATATTGCAGGCTTATAAGTTCATAACTGAGAAAAATAAATTTAAAATTATAATACTTATAATCTTTGTTAACAAACAATACTATCTTACACTCAAAAAGAGAAAAATGTATAAAAAGTTATTAACAGTGTTATTACTTTACTTCAAAACTTTGCATTAATAACAAACTGATACAAATGTCAAATAGATATAATTTCTTGAAATTAAAATGACTAAACCTAAATTATTTTAATAGGTAATCTTTTATTGGCATCATTTAACATATTGTATTTTGTTCATAGAGTCTATCAAAAAAGACAACTAAATAAAAATACAAAGTTAGGATTCTAAGGTCATTTACCATCACTGAACATATTTCATTCATAGAGATTACACTTTCTGATGCCTGACTGACCTACAAACAAGCCAAGTTAAGAAAATGACATTCGAATATATCTATGTAGGAGCACATAATTCCTACAAGAATTTATAACCAAATTTAAGCTCTCTAAGGCTTGTACTTTTTGTCATTTTACTTTACTAAAATACCCAACGAGGTTCTTAGCCAATGTGCTATTGCACTTAATTTTTGTTGGTACTCTGTATTACTAAAAAAAACTTCACTCACATTTGGAGTTTGTAAGATTCAAGTCTCATAATTATTGTGTTTGAACATAAACCCAAACATATTAAACTGTAATTAAAAAATTACCTATATTCTTTCTTAAACAAATCTCAGAAAAATATATTTTATATAAAAATACTTAAGAAATCTAAGAAAACAAAAATTCCTTGAACAGAATAGTGAAGACAAGTAAATAGCTACAACTGTTTTGTTACAAGGCAGAGAAATATCATTAAAACATTTATACAACCCAGTTATGTAAAGAAAATATATAAAGCTTCTGTAAGGAAGGCATAACAATAAATAGAAATTTTATTGCACCAGAGATAATAGCAATATATTTTTAATTTAGTTGTTAGCTTCTTACACAAGATGTATTGTTTTTATTCAAAGTTTTGTATACTGTGTTAAATTAATACAACATTAATAAATAATTGTAAAATATAATAAAGAAAGTTTAATATAAATTTTAAATGAACTAATACATGTAAAATATTAATAAATAATTAAAAATGACTTAACATTAAACAGCAGCAGAAAAAAATTAGTTTCATTTAGAATAATCCTGCTATTTCATTATCCAGGAATATAAGGGCTGGAACAAACTTCTTATGTACAATAAACTCATCTTGCAGATCCTTTAATTTTTTCTAAGCGTTGCCGCAAAGTTTCAACATCATTATTCTCTTCACCGCTTCTTACAGAGCCCTGCACAAATTAAAATTAATATAAAATAAATTTACACACACTTAAATATTAACAATATCTTGTAATAACTGGAACTATAACTTCAGGTTGTTGTTTTTTATAAAATTACAAATGAAAAGATAGGAGGATCCCTTAACAAACAGTGTAATCAGGTCTTAACTAAAAGGTTTTTGAAGTAACAATAGTTTAGTTTACATAGTTTTTCATCAATATAATGAAGTGAAATGTGCATGTTTAAACCAATAATATATATATATATATATATATATATATATATATATATATATATATATATATATATATTATTTATTTTTTTTTTTTCGACTAGGAGACTGACAGACTTACCTTGGTAAGAGTCCACTCTGTAGTCTTGAAATAGAAACACATATAACCACTTAACCAATGGTCTGAATCATTACAATGATTACAACTTATATTTATTATATTTCATTCTCTCATATTTCTTTTTGTGTTTTCTCTTTGATTGACAAAGACCACTGTGTGGTTGAAATATATCATTGGTTAAGTGCTTTTATGTGTTTCTATTTCAAGACTACAGAGTGGACTCTTACCAAGGTAAGTCTGTCAGTCTCCTAGTCCAAAAAATCTAAATAATCTTTACAACCAAAACTAACCTATATATATATATATATATATATATATATATATATATATATATATATATATATATGAAGTTAATATATTACTATAGTGAAACCTGTCTGAGACGAACCCTGTGTTAGGCGGAATCCCGTCTATCGCGGAAAACTTTAAAAGTCCCGACTGTCGCATATTTAATTTACCTGGTTAATAACCTTCATAAGCTGGAAACTGTCTAACGCGGAAGCGGAATAAGCAAAAGGATGAGTGATACGTATTTACTACGTCTTAGTTCTGCATAAGCCAGAAAATCGGATCATATACATGCTGTAAAATATAAAGTTACAATGACTTCCGTTTGGATAAAATACAGTTTATAATATATTTTTTTACCATAAAAAAATTCACAGATAGGTCTGCTTAATTAAAACAGATCGTATTTATTTCTGGAGAACTCTGTAACAACGTTAAGGATTGCTGATATGCACAAGATACCGCAATGGTATACAAACATCCATAATTTACGATAGGCTATGTGTCAGCACTCGTTTCCTTCAAGATAACGCAATGAATGGTTTACAAACATCCACGGCCAGACATATTGAAAGACTGATTCATTCTAAAAGGCAAAAAACATGCGCAAATAGAAGAAAAAGAAGAAATTGAAGACGGACCAGTCGTAGAAAACCAAATAAAAACATTTGGCGAGGCTTTAATGAAAATTTGTGAGTTAGATTTTGCGGTACGTATTAACAGCCCGGAAATGCGTCACCATTTGTTACAACTAAAAACAATAACTGAAACACAAGCAAGTAAACCTAACCTTTTAAAACAAAAGTCAATGCTAGATTTTTTTAAGCCTAATTGATTTTATTTTATTTTTACGTAAGCCTACTATGTACAGTATTTAGCCTAAATACAGTAAGAGGAAAAATATAGTTTTTAATAAATTGCATCATTAATTCATAAATTTTGTTGACAAGTGTATAAGTGTTTTAGGTTTATAGTTTTCTATTAAAAATGTTTTGTGGAGAAGGATAAAAGGATGCTGCATTAAAAGGTAAGATTTTTATTATGTAATGTAGGTTTTAACATTTTCTGTAGTGTGCATAGCCAACACCACCTAGAAAACAAGGTTTGCGAGTTGTGACGTCACAGGGTACAGGCCACGGGCTGTCATTAGGCAATCAAGATAACCGATATTACTGTTGAATGACGTTTATTTATACGTTGAAGTGTTATCTCTGTAGGAAATAAACAGTCAGTACTTAATCGGAAATAAATAATTAAATTAAATACTGTATTAGAACAAATGTAGACACGATGACAATTAATTGCCCGTTATCTATGTGGTGTTGGTACAGCGCAATACAGCTGATCAGTAGAAATAATAGCCTTATAGCTAAGAATCCCCACGGCCTACTCTCACCCCAACGCTAAAAATAGACTCGGCAAACGATTCGTGATGGTGCATCATCACGGTGCAAAATAAAGGCTTTTTTTGCGATTGCTTCATGCAAACAGAATTGAGTTTATTATGGACTCCTTACAGAATTTTTGACCTTTTAGCAAAAACTCACTGTACACTATTATGCCACTAGAATAGAAGAAAATAGTGAGTATAGGCTTCATATTTAACCAAACTTGCTGAGGTTTTTTAGTCTTGGCTTTCTATAATGCCTTTACTGGTGCAATTGAATTATAGTTTTTATGTCATATTCATACATCCATGTTTTGTCACCTGTTGCACGATAACTTTCAGTAATTATAGATCATTGTTGAGTTATTTTAGCAAATCCTAAGCAACATCCATTTGATGATAGCTCAAAAATGAACACCTTTAGTACAAATTTTTGTGCAAACAAAATTTCAGTTGATGTCGTCATCATTTCTTTTACTTTAAAAAGAATTCAATGCAAATTCTCTGATCTAATATTTTCAATAAATCAAAATTCCCCACTCTCAAGTAAACACATGTAATTTTCTCTTCAACTGAAATATTAATCATCTAATACGGTTACTAGTGTACAGATTCATTTCACATGTTTACCAAAATAGCTACAAAAATATTACATGAAACACCCTAAATATAACCCGTGAAATAACTAAATATGTCTAATAATTTTTAAACACCTAGTATTTAGAAAATAGGGTGAAAAAAATAGCATAAAACGTTTCAAACACACTTACTGTTAATTGATAAGATGGTAAGGAATCAGGTGCTGGCTGACTGGTGGATGTTGGAAGTGTAGCTGCCGCTGGGATATTGTGCCAACCAGCTTTTGCTTGAAGAGCTCGTAAGCGCTGTAAAAACTGAGCAGATTCACCATCTTCACTTTCTACAGAGCAGCTGTTCTCTTTAGGTTCCGAAGTTGGAGCTGGATTATGAAGTTCCCCAGCACGTCTCTCAGCATCTATTGTCTTTAGACCTCGTTCAATATAATCTTGAAAAAACTGTGTTGCTTTTTCTAAAAACGGCCTTACATCAGCTTCTGGATATTGTTGTTTAAAGTCATATAGAAGTCTAAGGCCCTAAAATGAATATAAAATATAAAAATACTTATGTTTGTGCATTGCAAAAACATACACAAATTTGAAATGTTATAAAAAAATAAAAAACAAATCAAAGGCATGATGACTAATGTCAAAGTAGCCACTCAAATATAAGTTTCAAATGTTCTTATATTTTCCAATTTGCCTGGCTCAAAATAATAAAGCTTTTATTCCTTTTTAGACTTAAAAAAAATTGTTTGATTAAAAAAAAAGAATAACAATCAATAAATTTTAACAAGTTTTATTTCTTTTCTGGTTTTAATCCTCAATAACCAGAAACGAATTGTCGGATTAATAGATTACACTACCAGCTGTGATAAAAGATTGTTTAATGTCAGGCGCATTAAAACTGCATTTCACGAGTTTTACGGAGGTTATGATAGACTACAATCTTAAATGCGAAATATTATTTTGGAAGATATCCTGTAGTATGTATGTAGACATTACAAAATACTAGCGCTCACATGCTTTGTTAAAGTCAGGACCTCATTTCCTATCCAGATGTAGAAAATTGATTTGTGTTGACCAAGGAATTCACTTTGTAAATTATAGTAACTAGGGATGGGCCGATTCCTAAAATTTTCGATTCCGATTCTAAAATTTTCCTTTCGATTCTCGATTCTTTCAAGTTATATTAGCTTACACGCTAAGTTCTCTAATCATTAATTTAGTTAAAATCTTGGTCATGTGGCAAAACCTTTTAAAAGTTCTGTTTTAATGTAATAGGCTACACAAAACCTTCAACAATGAGAGTGATATCTGTCTATAATATAATTTATTAAGGTTAAGTTTCGGAGGAATAATACAGTGTTTCTGTTATCCGTCTATTCGCTCAACTGTCATGGCCACAGTTTCGACGGTGACGGTTAATCGAGTTTTTACTGTACTTTTTTGTGTTTTGTTCTGACATTTAGTGAGAGAGAGAGAGAGAGAGAGAGACGAGCGATGTCAAACGACCAGAAATGGTTACGATCTTGATTGCTGTTGCTTCATAAATAATAATATTTTCGTTTACTTTAATCATTTAATTCATTCAAATCAACTAATACATAAATAGGGCATAGTTGGTAATTAATTATTTTTCCACACAAATATAATAAATTTTTGTAATAAATTTTGTTTGGTAATAAATTACTCCACACGCATATTTTAATAGTTAACAAAATAGGAATCGGAATCGACACTTTTATGATGAAGAATCGAGTATCGACGATTCCTCGATACCACCTAGAATCGACGATTCCTGGAATCGAGAATCGGAATCGGCCCATCCCTAATAGTAACATATGTTTAGCAGTTACTAAGCAATGAGATTGTGAATAGATGACGACTTTACTTTGGTAGAGTACTTTGGTGTACCTACCTATCTAAGGTATACACATTGTTTGTGTGTAATGCTGAAATTGTAGAAGCTATTCTACCATTAAGTTTTGGTTGTGCTCCATTTTTCCTTTGTATGGGGAGTTATTTATTATGTAATTGAATTGGGTCCTGTTTGTTATTTGTGTGTTTTGATCGAGTTATGACTGGTACACATGTTAGTGATGAAGATTTGAGGTATCAAATGATAAGTTATTATACTTGGGTTTATATAAGTTGTTGGTCATTTTCGGGTTATAAATATAATTTTAACCTATTGCGGATTAAATTATTAGTGTTATACGTGACCTAGCCCATTCGAATTAATTTCAAATTCAGTGGCTACAATAACTGAATTGTATTAGTCTAATTTATTATTTTTTAAATGCTTAGTTGGAGTCCCTAATATTTACACTACTAATTATTCATTTCCCTTTTAAAAGAAACTTTAAAACTAAAATAATTTCAAAAAAATATTCACACATATTAAGAGATATTTTTAAATATCGAAATCTTGTTGCTGTTCATGACGAGCTGGTTGTTAATTACTTATTACACTTTTGCTATTACTTGCGACCAGACTTTTTGTTAACTAAAGGTTGTTAAATTGTTAACTTACACTACGACAAAAACGTTTCCTCCAAGTGTAAGTTAACAATTTAACAACCTTTAGTTAACAAAAAGTTTGGTCGCATGTAATAGCAAAAGTGTAATGAGATATTTTTAATTATTATTACCAACAATACATTTTTAAACAATAACATGTAAAGGCAGGTACAGTTCTAGTGACACAAGCTTTTCTCTTAGTTTATGTCCTATGTGGGATCTCAAGAATAAAATATTAATTTTTTAAATTATTTTTCCCATGATCAGGAAGCTGAAGACCAAGTTTTCCCTGATATAAATAAAATTTTTAAAATGGGTTTTCACTCCACCTTATTGTAAAAGGGGTAAGAGGTTGACCTAAAACCCAGCTGACAAGTTTGTTACAAGTGTTAAGAAGGCAATAAAAAACCTACTTTATGTGTTCTGTCATTCCTAGAATGCATTAGGAGACATATATATCTTTGATTAAGGTGACATTTTCAAGAGGAAAAAACAATAGCTTAGATATGAGAAATGTGTTGCACCTGCTCATCTGAAGCATAGAGACGATAACACATTAACAAAGACCAAGCAGATTAAAGATTTCAATCCAAAAAAGACATAGTTCCTTGAAGTGAAGACAAATATCAATGTTGAGAAAGCCTTGTCTGTGGTAAAGAATGGGTTATTACTTTTATTTTTTATTTGATAGTATTTTTACAACTGTTCTTCTGAGTGACAAGCATTTACAAAATTGCGGGCAGTGTTCAAACCCCCCCCCCCCATCGCAGTAAAACCCATAACATCATAGAAATGCTATTTTTCCCTTCAACACACACAGAGAGAGAGAGAGAGCAGTATCTATCTGGAATCTTGCTCATCTGATATTTTGATTTTTATTCAGAACCCCTAAGATTAAGCCGATATTTTAGGCCCTGTATAATAAACTAATGTTATAATTAGCTGTGATTTAATAATAATTTTTCAAATAAGTTACACTTCTGTGGCTGAAATAATGGACAGAGAATTTTTAAAACAGTATGACTATTACATAAATCCCCACAAACAATTAGCAAACCCTACTCACAGAAACTGACCAACTGACAAGTTAAATGATGATACATCAGGTTTTAAAAGAAGAAAGAAAGTAAGATGGCAGTTTAAAAGATAATATAAACCACTTTTCTATGACTAAGTCTTAGGACATTCGGTAAAGAGATTTTTGAAAGTGTTAAACCACTATGTTGTCATTAACAAAAATAGGTTTTCTGCATTTCCATTAACACGTTGACTGTCATGGTGGTCACCGGTGATCGACACTGTATTTTTGCCTAAATTTAGGACACCCGTGACTGACAATGTAGGCCTAACTTCAGATCATCACACAAGGCTGTCAGGCACATTCACGATGTATTTAAGTTCATATGAGATGTCTGACACGACCTCTGTGTGTGTTCCTGCAATTAGACATTCAGACAAATTTTGTATTATTTTTTTTACAAGACTATAATTATTGGGAAACTAGAAGTTCAGGATTACAATAAAATAGTTTTTATTTACACTTTTTTGTAGAAGTACATTACGTTTAAGAAGTGTTACATTTGTTTTGGCCCTAAAAAAATGCATCTAAACAAACTGAACAATTATGAACAACTGAACAAATAAAAATGAGAAACTTAAAACTTTAATTTAAAACGTCTTCTTCCAATTCATATGATCATATAAAATTCCTAAAAACAGCTCAATTTAAAACATTCTTGTATTGAAACAATACAAACACAAAAGTAAGAATAATGTTCAGATTATATTTACATTCTAATTATTCGAGAAAAAATATTTTCAAACAAAAATAGTTATGCTGAAAATTTAAACTGTGTATCTATAAAATATGTAAGAAAAATCTAGTAGTTATATTTTTTGTTTAAAAATATCTATAATGTTGTGAAAATACGTTTTAGTATATAAAAAAATACACACACACACACATATATATATATGTTAACATTTTACATTCATTCGGAAGATCGGCCTTGAAGAACAACGTAACTGACGATATTATAAAATAAACTAGTTTAAATAAAAAAACTCATTAGAGAACAAAATATTATTATATGTCATTATTTAAATAAAAAGTACAACAAAAAATTGTGTTTGCAGGTTATCGGAAAACTGGTTGGCAGTCAATGTATAGGATTTAAAAAGTATAGGTTTCCGGTCTTTTCGATATCTATTTTATCAGCATAAAGGAAATATTCTCAGGCAATAACTATTATATTTATACAGTGATTAAATTAATATTAAAACTACCATTCAAATCTCACAGTTACTATTTCATTAATACTAGTATTTAAATTACAAAACTCTGAAACAACCTTGAACTACTTAAAGGATTATTGAATTTATAATTACCTCTTTTGTTTCGTTTTTGTTGCCAATTTTCTTGAAGATTTCAGATAATTGATCATGAGTTATTTTTGACAGACGACTATGAGTAGGTTTCTTATTTTGGTTATAGGATTCTTTTTTGTCTAGGTCTTCAACTGCATTTTCAACTCGAATATGCTATACAAATAACAACAATTTATAACATTCTACGATTAAATTTAATAACTGTTAGGAAATGAAATAATTAGTAATATACGAGTATAAGAGAATATTCTATAATTAAGTGCATATTTGCAAATTATATTAATGGTTAATTAACAGAGCAATATAATTTACATACATCAATATCACCAATTCAATTTAATTTCAACATTTCCACAAGAAGTATTGAAATTCGATAGACATGATGTTTTAAGCAAAATTAGTCATTGAATTTTAATTACTGAAATAGAGTAGACTGAGTAGTACAATTAGAATTGAACAAAGTAGCATAGTACAAGAGTGGCAAAAAAATTGTGAACAAAAAAAAGAGTGGACATTTTGCCAAATGAGTGGGAGTATTATTTTTGTCTGATTAGTTAGTATTATTAAGTTAATTAGAACTTGACTATTAAAAAGAATCACTGCTGAAGGCGACATCTTCGCCAAAACTAATCTCTATTAATGAATTATTGATCAGATTTTGAGTGAACCATTCAAATATTTAGCATTGAAGTTAGTAATAGATAATTAATTGGATTTTTTTGACTAGGAGACTGACAGACTTACCTTGGTAAGAGTCCACACTGTAGTCTTGAAATAGAAACACATAAAAGCACTTAAACAATGATATATTTCAACCACACAGTGGTCTTTGTCAATCAAAGAGAAAACAAAAAAGAAATATGAGAGAATGAAATAAAATAATTGTAATCACAGATTGTGTAGAGTAGAAATCAGATGTCACAGATGCACAGATTAAAGATATATATATTGTTTCCATGAACATATGAGTGATTATAGTTTATATAAGTCTGTCAGGGGAGAAGAGATAAGGCTATTTGGAAAAAAAAAAAAATGAGTGGATTTATCTGATGTTGAGGTTAGGGTATACCACTGGTATGATAGTTCCCACCTTCTCAATTCTGAGGGATTGCAATCAGGGGGGAGTGATTTAATTATTTTTGTGGTATAGCAGTCATCAAAAGTTGTGATGTTGTGACTCGCAGCATGTTGAGCTGTTGGTCTATCCATATTCATAATTTTAACATCATGTCTGTGGCCATTCATTCTGATATTCAGACCATCCGTGGTCAGGCCTATGTACTGTGCTGAGCAAAGTTTACATTGCGTAGCTGGTATATGACATTTTTCGATGTACAATTATGATGACTCTGTATTTTGAAGACCATTTTTGTTGTTTGGCTGTTGAAACTATTTGCTGAGGGGTGTATTGGACACGTCTTGCATCTAGGTCTATTGCATGGGAAGGAGCCATGAGGAAGTTTGTGTGGTTTCTCTGCATCAGGGTCTGGTAGTTTAGGATCTACTAGGATGTTTTTCAAGTTGGGAGGTTGCTTGTACCAAATTTGCGGTGGATCGGTGAAAAGATTTTTGGTGTGGACGGAAGCTTGAAGAATTTTGAAGCCATCTCTCAATATCTTGTTGAGTTTATGTAGACCAGGATGGTAGTCTGTTATTAAAGACAGTTTATTTTGTTCTGTTTGTGGTTTATGGTGAACCGAGGATTGTACTGAATGAATTTGGTTTTCAATGAGTTTTTTTTGGGTATCCTCTTCTCTGGAAGGCTGTTGATATCTTTCTATTAAAATCTTCCAATTCCCTATCATTCGAACAGATTCTCTTACCCCTGATTGCTTGACTGTATGGAATGGATCGGTTTACGTTTATTGGGTGGTTGCTGTCGAAATGGAGATATTGTAGGTGGTTTGTCGGTTTGATGTGAATTCCTGTGTTGATATTTCCATTCTGGAGTGTTACCTCTACATCCAAAAAGGTGATGGCTGATGTAGATTTCTCCCAGGTAAATTGAAGTGTGGAGAATTGTGTCAGGCTGTCTAAAAATGCCTCAAGTGTTGAAGCACCCTGTGTCCAAATTAGGAAAATGTCATCTATATATCTATACCAACATAATGGCTGGTGTGTTTGCCAACCCCGGAGTGTCTGCTGTGTGATGCCGAACACCTTAATGATTGCACAGCCCTGAACCGGGCCCAGGATTACAACAGTCCCATCTTCAGGGATGCCCATCTCTACGGGTCAGCGCGTCGCCAAGTGGCTCAACTGCCAAGGGTGGGCGTTGGCTAGTAAGTAAGTAAGTAAGTAATAGATTTCAGTTAAAGTGGTTACTTTCTTTAACAGCTCTATAGCATATCCTGTAGATTTAGCAGAACTGTTTTACATTTACTAATGCACTCTTACTTACAAAAAACAAAACTATTACTCTTTGTAGTACCTGCTACTATTACGGTTTTGTCTATTGTATTCAGAACTACTGTGTTCATGTATCTTTCAATTATCTGACTTCTTATTTGAGTTTCCCATCATTCGTCGATCTTGCTTTCTTGTTTTTCCTAATTTGTTAAAAATCAATTTTGAACTATGTCTTATGAAGTATTGAATCTAAATCAACCTTTAGTAATCAGCGAAGCTTTTTTGAGTCATATTTGTATCACAGAAGTCCAGAAATACTGTTGTAGTTCATAATCTGTATACAATTGAAAAATGAATGCAAAGTCTACAAAAACATTAGATTTAATCAAGATATTAAAAAAGAAACATATATGCAGAATGCACAAATAGGTATCAATTAGAACACATTTGGCTACGATTAGTCATGCCCTGCCAAGGTGGTAGCAAAATAGTTTTACTCAGGCTCTTTTAGTCACTTAGCAGAAATTTTTCCTGGTATAGCAGCTATAGCATTGTAGATGTTTATGGTAGGACTCATTCTGTTCATTTTCTTAACAATGTTATAATATTCTGTATGTTTTATTACAGTGGAACCCCTTAAATCCGAACTATAGCTTGTTTGGATTAGGGAAAGTTCTGATTTGCCAAAAAAGTTCGGATTTGCTGTGTATTTTCCATTTTACAAAAGTCGTTTTTTTAAAAATTAACGAACAATATTAAAGCATTCGTTGCATAATTATGTATCGAACATTGAACCGTTTTGCAGTGCTATAAGTGAAAAGCCTCTGGAACAATGCCATCAGGTGATAGTTTCTGTGAATGAAAAAGTTGACGATGCTGTATTTTTATGGTTTACACAAGAGAGGCAGAAAGGAGTTCCTATTAGTGGTCTATTAATACAAGAAAAGGCATTACAGTTAAATAAATTAATTAACTGTGATTTAGAATTTAGTGCTAGCAATAGATGGTTGGATAGATGGAAGAGAAGGCACAGAATTAGACAACTAATGGTGAAATTATCAGCTGATAATTTTGCCGCAACAGAATATTTAGACGAATTCACAGATTTGATTTAGTCTGAAAATTACTCACCCCAGCAAGTGTATAATGCGGACGAGACTGGAATGAATTTTAAAGCCCTTCCCACTAAAAGTCTTGCTTTTAAAGAGGAATCTTCTGAGCCAGGCTTTAAAACGAGCAAACAGCGTCTCACAGTTTTAGCCTCCAGTAACGCCGCAGGAACAAATAACCTACCATTAATAGTGATTGGAAAATCCGACAAGCCACTAGCCCTTAAAAATATGAACTTGAATGCTCTTCCTGTTCATTACAGAAATCAGTGTAAGGAGTGGATGACTGGTAATATTTTCAAGGGTTGGTTTAAAAATGAATTTGTTCCTTCAGTAACAAAATTTAATGAAAAATATGGACTGACACCAAAAGTTCTACTTTGATTCCATGGTCCTTCACATCCTTTAGACATGCAGTTGGTATATAAAGACAAAAAGCAATTTTTCTCCCACCTAACGTGACATTGTTGCTTCAGCCTATGGATCAAGGTGTGCTCCAGAACATAAAACTGAGCTACAGAAAAAAGATTCTCCAAAGATTACTTGAAGAAGATTGTTATACACCAATGATATTATGCTAATGCAAAGGTGGTGCAACATCGCATCTTCGGGAAGGTTTACGTCTCTTCGCCAGATTAAGATTTTAAGTGAAAAATATAATTAAGTGTTTGTGTCTTTTCTTTTTAAGTGAAACATATAGTTTAGTATGACTTTTTTATTTTTATTTTACTGTCAATAAATTCCATGTTAATGAAGTGATCTGGTAGTACAGTATAGGCCTTCGTATTATATAATGTTTTTAGTGTCAGTTCCAATATATTATACATCTCAGTCCTGTTTTACGTAAGTAGCAAACTTTTAGTACATACTTCATTAAATTTCAGATATATTTTTTAAATCTGATATTCATCAAATTATGTTCGGAATTTGTTGGGGTTCAGATTTGACGGGCTCTACTGTATTTCTAATAAGTTTCATCTCTACATTTATAACATCTTGGTAGCTCTTGAACAAGTCACTCACGTGAACAAATATGAATACATTCAAGGGGTTATTTACGTTTAAAAATCAAGGGGTTATTTATGTATGATAAAAGAGACTTGTCGTTTAAAAGTTTGACACTTGACCAAATAATGTTCATAGACCTATGTTTATAACTGATTTAGTGCAATTGTGAATAAAAAACACATTGCAAATTTTTTGTGAAACTGTTACTAAATCATGCCAAATTTCATAATTTTGTAAAGAACTTTCCTCCTTCTGATTAATAACTACTTTTTAACTAAAATGCTATGTCCAAAATATAAAAACTTATGATATTACACACTTAAGCCAAAGTAGATTCAGGTCTGTGAAAGAATAATTAAATCACTTAAAATATTTTGCCCTTAGAACAGAAAAATGTTGTTCTTTTAGTGTTAGATCTTTGGAAAACGTTTCAGGCTTTCACTTTATTTAAATTACAGTCTTTCTCAATAGCAAAATTAATCTGTACTTGTGTGTGTGTGGAGGCAGCTAAATCTGTCTCAAAGCAGCAGATATTGCATAAAACACAATATCTTTAAATATTATTTGAATCTTTAAAATAAAAATGCAGGAAATTGTTATAGCAGACCAGAGCAAAGCCAGAGGTTTGCAAACAAACATAGTGACCCTGTAATTGACGAGCATAATTTGTAAACAATAGGTTTCTAGTATAATTGAATAGTTTTAGTTTTACTCAAAATTAAAATAAAATTAATTTTTATTATTTAAAGAAAGTTAAATAAAATTCTACATTAATAAACCACCACAGGCCAAGTAAGCCTAAAATATAAAACAAATAGTTCCTGAACATTGTAAACAATTTTATAATAGAATAATTAAGGGTGAGCCGATTCCGATTCTCCATTGATTAAAGTGCAATCAATTCAGATTCTTGTTTTTTAACTGTTAAAATACATGTGTGGTGTTAAATATTGGAAAAATAATTAATTATCAACAATGTCTTATTTATGTATTAGTAGCTTTGAATGAATTAAACGATTAAAGCAAATGCTGATTCAAGATAATATTATTATTTATGATGCAGCAACATAGACGACTAAAAGTATTTTCAGTCTGTTTGTCTAGCTCCCACTAGTGCAGGCTAGACTCTCTCTCCCTATCTCTAACCGCCACTACTCCGCTACCTTCATACATAACAAAACAAAACACAAAGAAAAGGTAGTTCTGATTTCTCCAGTTAAACAAACTGAAATAGCTATTACTGAAGTTATATTGTAATTACTTTTATCCGATATGTTTATCATGCTTTCAAAAATTCCTATTTATATATCAAGGTTAAACATTTTCTGTAGTCTATTACGTTAAAACAGAACTTTTAAAATGCTTCTCTATATGACCAATATGTTAACTAAATTCATAATTAGAGAATATCATGTAGGCCTTATAGTTAATTTTGTATGCCGTTTGCACCAGGTGCTCGAGCACAAACTATGCATTGTTTAGTTGTTTGTTTTTTTTGCAGTTTGTGGTAGTATATTTGAAAAATGACCCTCGGTTAGCGTAAGGGTTGTTGGGGTTGTGCTAGGACATATATTCTTGAAGAAGACGAAAGAAATTTGGAAATGCGGCAAAATATTGGGTAAAAACGAGCATAAAAATAAACGCTTTCTGAACTAATGCAAGAATAAATGACGGCTGACAATAAGAGTGATTGAACCGACTACTGAAAATAAGGGTCAATGACAAAATGCTTGGACGCCCGAAAACCAGGTGTGTTCAAGGTAATATTGTAAACAATTGTCAGCTAATCATGGCTATAAATAGTCTGGAACATGATATAGAGCCTTATCTATGCCTGCGTTTACATTATTGATCGCTATCGCGTTGTGAAACAAATGATACAAGAAGAAAAAACATCCCGAGTTAACTCGGGTTAGTAAGTTAAATGGTTAATTTTAGTATGTAGTATATTTCAATAGTAGGTATTTTGCATTTTTATGTAAATTATTTTTTTCTCTGTCTTTTTCATTACATTTTAGTATTTGACATATAATAATAATTATATTGGTAAATATTTTAGTAAATTTCCTTTCTTTTTTTATTGCAACCCAAAAAATAAAACCCTATTTTAATGTCTAATACACTGTTTTGATGTCCCCAATAATCCTATTACGGTAGAAGGAGAATTATTGAGATAAAAGCAACAGACACGATCACTAAATGCAACGACAAACTATGCAACCCGCATAGCATTTCAATCATTCTACTGACAGGGACAGCAAGTGCACCAGCACGCTCCCAATTTTCACAATTAAATAGTGTATCCATTTTTTGTTACTCCAATTAATATAAAAGCGAAGATTTTAAAAGAGTAATCCTTGAGATTTATGTTTGGGAGCACAAGTATAAATTGTAATAAAATCACTAGGAAGTAATTTCACCTAATACTTCTAGAAATATATTTATGGACACAAAATTGTTTTGTAGAAATTATTATCATGTTATATTTAAACCTGTATGCCATTTCATGCGTGTAATTTTAAGTATAAAACTGAAAAATGTTGTCAAATAACGACAAATGCTAAAGAACTTTAAACAATAGTGCCAACATTCTAAAGACATTAAATTTTATTCAAATTAAATAGTGTCTTGTCACAATAATAAAAGATAACTGTGTAAAACATAGTAAATGTTTAGTAAAATTATTATAAATCTTTATAACATATTACGAAGAAAGGACTTTATTTTTATATTTTAATTTCAATTTAATTAAATTAAGATAGAAAAAAATCAATGTTTGAACTTATTATAATTTTTCAACCATCAACAAGACCAGAAGTCAAAAGTTAAAATAAAAAAATTGACAGATTACGCTTGACGCACCAAAGGTACCATGATTGGGTAAGTCAGGCGGGATCATATATTGACGGCGGTTGAACTGGCAAGTTTCAGACCTACAGTATCCAACATCACCATCAACAATTAATATAACAAATTCATAAATACGGTTAATGTTAATGCAGGCTGAACATGGTGGGCAAAGTTCGACAAGACCCCGATTTTCAGGGTTTGGCTGCGCTGTCGTGTGCTAAACACAAAGTTGTCATATAATGTACAACAAGGTTACCAAAATATTACTGTAGTTAAAAACTTTAACTGGAAATGCCCCCTTTCTACTCACTTTTAATAACTTTTGCACATATGTCCATAGTTCAGAATCTGGTGTGATACCTCTAACAGTTTTAACATTGTTCATTATATCAGGCCCTCGAAGTTTCACCATTGAATGTAGAACTGTTTTAACAGTTCTGAGAGGTAAGTCAGCTGTTTGTTTTTTCCACCAACTTGAAGGAAAATCCTGAAATCAAGGACAGTCTTTTGAAATGAAGTTAATAATAGTTTTCACTTGATTTTAATTATACAATTCATAAATATTTTTCAACGGTTATAAAAAAAACAATTCACTAAATATTCCTTTATAAATGAAATAATCAGTACTGTAAACAATAATTGTAAAAAATATTTATTCAAAAATCTCAACTATATTTTATTACAAGCTCATTAAAAGAAGTAAATAAAATAAATGTCTAAGAAGTAAGTAATGATTTTCTTTAAGAGGATATAAGCAAATCTCTATAATTTGGTAACATTTTATATTGTAAAATATACATACCCTAAGGAAAGCATGGATGTCTATGAGAACTACATCATAATCCAAATCATTATGAGACCACTCATTAAAAAACCTTATTATTTTCCAAACACATTTCATTGTGAGTTCTTGGTAGTGTATGCTGACTGCTGGGTTGTTAACAGTATCATATAAGGTTTTCAGCAAAGCACTGGAATAAATTTATAACAATAAATGCTGTGTACAATTTATTTTCTTAATTATTTAATTCTTGTTTCTACAAAATTAAATTTATGGGTTTGTTTTTATTTTTAGTTGTTTTTTTTTATACTTTAAATACCTCAAATTATTAAAACTGTGTTTAAAAAAATGTATAATGATGCAGAAGCAGGGTAAAAGCACTGTCAATATTCTGTCAAAGGGATTCCAAATCAACAAATGTCTCTCACCAATATCATTCAAGATTATACTCAACAGGCTCTAAAAATTTGGAAATGCCAATGCAAAAACATGGGATTACTGATTCAAAACAGTATTATAAATATGTTGTTATTTGCAAATTATCAACTCGTCATAGCACAAGAATACAAAAATATTGACAAAGAAATTAAAGAGATAGTAATTAGACCTTTAAAAAAATGTGTGTCGGTAAGAGAAAACAAGATCTGGCATTGGATGATCGAAGAATAATTACACATTGTGAAACATATAAGTACCTGGAGGTATGACCACAACAAAAGAAGATAGAAACAACCAGGAAAAGAAAGCAATTACTCTTCTTAATACTATCCTTTGGGATCAATTAATATTGAATAAGAACAAACACACAATATATAACACAATTGTTAAAAGTATTATCACGTAGAGCAAAGAAATAGGGCGGATAATGTTTTGTCTTTTTACCAGGCAAAAACCGAGTTCAAACATCACTGCCAATCAGAAATAGTTTCTAAATAAAAACACTGAAATTAGACTGAGATAAAACTACTTTAATAAGTAACCAATTATTATATGACAACAAACAAACAATAATAAATAATTAGAACCAAAACAACAATAAATAATAATTAACAATATAAAAGTACATAAATAATAATAGTAAATCTAAAACAATAAGTTTTCAACACAATAAACAACAGATATAAAAAACAATAAATGGACCAATGTGAACAAGAAATAAACAGTGAGTAAGCCTTGATCCATAAAACTGGACGGAATAGAAGCCTTCTTTATAGTACCCTTGCCTTCTATTGTTTTTTTTCTTTTTTTTTTTTGGTTGATAAGTCATTATCTACTTTTCAATTTGGGACCTTATACTTTGCACCCCATGCTGCATAGTCTACAGCTTTTCTCAGTGGTTTTGTAGTTTGTTGGTTGTGATCCAAATTGAGATTTGTAAACATTTTCTTCTTTTTAATCTTTAGAGTCAAACATAATTGACTCATATATTTTTTTAAATCTGTCGAGATGTTGAGAATTTTATTCTTTTATATACATTAATATATAGTAATATGTAAAATTTTCTATAGTAGAATTTCCATTTTGTATAAATGTAGTTTTTGGAAGATGAGTTAATTTGTGATTAATTAGAACCATAAGATACATTTTGTTTTAAGGATAGTAATGTGTAAACATGTCCCTACTCTAATCCTAATATGTAATACTATTGTAATATATGGTAAGTATGCTAAAATATATAATAATAAAATATTGCAACAATGTTAAAACTTGATATAGTGTACATACAATAAATGTAAAGTGTATATACTATACATATTCACTCAACATAAAAAGAATAATAGAAGAGCAGCTAAAGTAGAAAATAGAAACAAATAATGTTTTAAACTATTTTGACATTCCTAGAGAAATTGAAGCCTACATTTGTTTTCAGCCCAACAAGTTTTCTGTTCTCATGACGTGTCGATGTAGGCAAACAAATACTATGTATTGATTAATTATGAATTTATACAAAAAAAAATTAGTTAATAGATCTGTTATTATTTTACAAAAAAGATTTTATCTTTGTATTTTTTCTTCGAAGCAAAGATTTAGTCTTCTAATTATCCCTAAAAATATATTTGATGTTTTCATTTCTAACAGCATCTTATTAATTCAAGTTCTCACAACTTAAATTTCATACTTTCTTTAAAAACAAGAAACCTTTTTTTCAAATAACAATGTTATGTAACTTGTGTATGATGAAGGCTTATCTTGCTATAAGATAGTTTAGTTTACTTTTTATATTAACAATCAAATAGTAATCATTTTAGGATGATTGACTTGGTTAACAAATTTTTTATATGAAAAATCAGATTATAATTCATCAGTATATAAAGAATTTTTGTTTACTTGGGTTAAAAAGTTACAAAATCAATTAAACCTATCAAATGAAACAAATTGTTTGGAATTTGGATCTTTCAGAATTTTTGGGCATTAACGCTTGTAATTTTGATAGTCAGATCAATATTACAGTTTGTCACTGTGTATAATTGTGATAAATTTCTCATTAAATGAAAAAAGGTCTTAATTATAACAATTCGACCGATTGCGAAGTATAGTGGATGTGAAATATGTTAATCATGTTTTAAGTAAGAAAAACGTTGAGGGACAAGTTGTAAATAAATCACCTAAAAAACAAGTGCAAATAAAACAATTATGTTTCATACAATAAAATATTTTTTCAAGAATTTATCTTGATTTGTACTTGACAGTAAGATAGGGTTTATTATCCATATAAATGGAAGAAGAGGGACCCAATTTTATTATCTCTAGAAAATTGTCAGTTACCTTAATTCAAACATATTTTTGTAATGTAATAAAATCAGTCTTTTATATTTCTCACATAAAAAGCTACTTAAATGGTGTTTGACATTTTGTTTAAAATTCGGCTTACCAAATAATAGCTGTGTGATTTGATTTATCCAGCATCCGAATAACAATGTTGTTGACTACACGAACAAACATATCTGTCCGATCAATCATTTCAAGTCTTTTTTCAGCCAGTAATGAAAGGAACATTTCTAGAGCTCTTCGAAGAGTTTCTTCTTTTACTTTGCAACACAACTCTGGACGATCATAAAACTGTAATTACAAAAACAAATTTAGTATAATATATACACAATTTACAAATCACAAATACTTTCAGGACTTTTACTTGTTCATAAGAATAAAGAGATATTTGATATTATATAAAAGTTGTTACATACTCTCATCATGTCATGGAAGACTGGTATGGACAAACTGACAAGGAATTTCTATTTACAAATTTGAGAAGCAAAGAATAAAATACTTCTGATAAAAAAAAGTATGTGATGGTGATGATAGTTCTGAACATTGAGTTGTTGGTATTATATAATGCCAGTATTGGAATCCAGTACTAAAATTAACTTATTGGGGATTAGATCATTAATGATCCGAGCAATCTAGCATGCTCAAAATATTCCTCATGTCGATTGAATTGTATTTTCCTTTGAAAAATATCTAACTTATAAAGCCCTAAATATTACATTTTTATACAGGTGCAATTTTTAATCATTATTTTATAAATGAGTTACTTTATTATCTCTTAATTAATTATTATTTGTAATCACGATTAATTAGTAAAAATAAGTTAAAAGTTGTATAAGGTTTGAGGTTGTTTTTGATTTTAAGCCCCTCCTCCTTATTCATCTTCCACCCACACCAAAAATCTTTTCCCAAATCCACCACATATTTGGTTCAGACAACCTTTTAATTTGAAAAATATTTTAGTACATCCATAACTACCAGATCCAAGTACTGAAAAACCGCCTAAACTTCCACATGCCTCCTCTCCATGCAATAGACCTAGATGTAAGACATCTCCAATACACATCCCAACAAATAGTTTAATAAGAACATTTTAATTGGAAGCTTAACACATCTTTAATTAGAATTCATTAAGCTTAAATTTTTTAACAGAATGTTATAGAAAATTTAGGGGATCGAAGAAAAATAACATGTTATGCAGAGATGTTTCAACAAAGTTTGTTGGGCTGTATAAATTCTTTGTCTGAGTGTCTATTAACTGAAGTTATCATTTATCTGTGCGACTTATGTCCATTACACCAGATAATCAAAGCGCTTTTGTATAAAGAAAATTTTGAAATTCTATAGCTTTTAACATCCCCAAATTTTTATTCTATTAAGAGAATTGTAAGATTTCTTTATAAAATATTTAAAAATATTTTACAATTTTTGTATCCTGTAAACAAATATTTTGGATATTTACTATACTATAATTCATGACTAAACTTTTAGGGTTAAATAATTCAATACATGAGATCATGAATGTTTTGTTGTAATCTAGGTTTTGTCTGCACAAGTTCTAGCATGAAATATAATAATGTTTCAACTCACAACTTTATCAACTTATTGCTAAAAAAGACATACATAAAATAATACAATTTTCCATTCACTTTTAATGTTATTATGATGTCGACAGTTTGTACTTTTACCCGTTTAAAATTATTATTAGGTTTCTAAACAAATATTTCTGTTTTAAGAATTTAATAAAGTTCATAAACTTTTAGAACAAGCATTGTAAAAAAAAATTGTAAACATAAAAAAATTATAAAATAAATTTGAACTTTAACCTAACTTAAGGGTTTATAAAAAAAAAAAATTAATTTAACAAAACCACAACCGTATTTAATTAGTGTGAGGAAAAATACAAACCTCAAATTAAAGATGTGATAAAGGATTTTAAAATTCAATGAACGAACTGAATTAATAACACAAATATAATAAATTTTATAATATAATAACTCTTGTATTATAATGCAATTATAAAAGCATTGTCATGCTATTAAAAAGGATTGCTAATTAGAATGGGAAAAATTCAATTTAGTTAATTCTAATAAATTATTGCAGAAACCAATATAATTAACAAAATTTTATATCATTAGAAATCTGTTCATAATTATCAAAGTTCTAACAAAACAAATATCCAATTATTATTCTTCCTTAAATCTTGCACAGTACAAATATTGAGATATTTAATTGGTTACCTTCATAAAGAGTCCAAAGTTGTTTCTGTAGCAATTAACAACATCAGGATGGTTGCTCTGATTCAGCAAGTTAAGTTGGTTTACAAGTTGCTTTACTAGACTATCTTCATGTCCTTGCAAACGGTTATACTAAAAAGCCAGACAACAAATTAATACTAATGATATACTTTAGGTGATTAAAAAAAAATAAAGTACTATTTTTTAAACTATTAAAAGGCACTTACAAATATATGGTCTTGCCAAAGTAATACATACTAACCTGTAAACCCCAAGCCTTGTCATTTTTTTCCTTTTAATGGAAAAGAAACTAAACAAGTAAAATTCATAAAAATATTACCGCAGTGAATGGAAACGGTACTTATTTTTTAAAAATAATTTAGTGAAGTTCAAGGAATCAAATTTTATAATATAAAATACAATATAAAACTTGTTTTGAAATAAACTGCTTGTTCATTTTTGCCTGCAATGAGAGGTGTGGTTTGGAGATTATGTTTCAAGAATGAACACACACACTTCATATAATTTCTGTGTTGTTATTCCAGAACAGTATATGGTAAAATCTATATTATTTCCTCAGTTATGGACTAAAAGTGGCCAACAGTTTTTGTCATCTAGGCAGCATTGGTGAAAAAAACTTTCTTAGGCAGGAAAAAATATTTGGCACAACTAAAAATTAAAAACTATTTAATCAAAAAAACTTTTCAGGTGACAAAATTTTATTATGAATTTTTTATGATGTAAGTGATTAGTTAACAATTTAACATAAAATTAATGTGATAGGTTAAGGCACTTTGCATTGCCTATTATTTTCATAATATCTATTACAGTACATACTATAGTACTTGTAGTTGCTACTCTCAATAAAGCCTTAACTCTAATCATTCAATCTTGATCCTGTTGTACTGTTATTTACGTTAATAAACCCTTTGCGGATTAAATTATTAGTGTTCCTCATGGCTAGCTGAATCAAATTAATTCCAAATTCAATGGCAACTGAAATATGTTGCTCTAATTTATTATTATTAAAAAAATTAATTATGAGATAAAATATGAAAAATAATATATAATAATAAGTATGTAAAAAAATTAATAAAACGCTACTTATGGTGTAAAGCTTAGTACCCCCCCCTCCTGCATTCATATAACTAATTATTGACTTTACATTTGTGAAAATATTGTGTAACTAAGATAATTTAAAAAAAATATTCATACACAATAATAATATATTTTTAAAATTATTATTAATAACAATATATATTTTTAACAACACATAAAGGCAACAGAACAGATCTAGGGCCTAGATCTAGTGTCACTACATTCATCTACTCTCTGCAGTCTCTAACCCACAACTGAAAGATAAACAAGACTAGAGTAAGAGATAACCTAATTGGTCAATCGAGAAATTAATTATAGATGTTACGAAGGCAATAAAAACCTTACTTTATGTGTTCTGCCATTCCGAGAAAGCATTTATCCTGACATAAATATATTTCATTATGTTGACAGTTTCAAGAAGCAAAAACAATTGTTTAAACATGAGACTGTATTGCACTTATTACACCTACTAACCACATTAAATAACTGGTATTGAAAAATTAAACATGGGCCTCATAAATTCTATATGAGGAACATATGTTAACCATGATTTGAGTTTCTACTGCTCTAAAAGAGTTCAAAACGGTTTAGCTTCAAGATCTTTTGCAACTCTAAAAACTAGAATACTCATTTTTTCCTGGCAAAGTACCAGTTGGTAAAAAAAACACTATTCAAGTAAATAAGAATTAATTATTAATGAAGAAATAAACTTCAACATAAAACATAAATATAATAAGAAATAAATATGAATATTAATATTATTAAAAGAGTTTAGATGACTAAATGTTAAATGATATATTTAAGTGGTGCAAGAAAGCAATGACACGACATTGTCCCTCAGCACCACATTGTGATGGTATCTCCACAGAACAGACATAAAGGGCGATCCTCAGAACACATCAGATAACCATGAGTTAAACAAGTGGCTAACGCAAAGGCAGGTAACCACCACTTCCTCTTTATGTTTGAACGAAAAAAAGACTTTCATTGATGGACAGTATCCTTCATTTTCCTGAGCTATTTGTATTGAATCCATTGCCATTCGTCAATCCAGGCAGCAAGTAATGCTTGCTTTGCAAAACACACATATTCAGAAACCGTGATGTAGTTGGCACTAATCTTGTAACAATCTTTGCCACTTTATCTGTTTTTGTGTTTCCAGGTATTCCACACAGTGTCCAGTAATTCAGCAAAATGTTACCTAATTGAAGTTTGTGTACCAAAATATCCTCAACAAAGGGGTTTAAAGAGAACGTCATGAAGAACACTTTCTCCGATGCATACAATGGTCACCCAATGCCATCATCCAGTTTAGATCAGTGAAAATAACCACTAAATTGGTAGGATCTGTAAATTACCAAAAACTCCTAGTGGTATATCACATCAGGTGTAGTGCTTTCGATGTTACTGGGCAATGAAAAATCAAAGCATGGGGTTTTTATTATTTATGGAGGAGGGTAGCACATAGTAGGTGGTTATTCAACTCAACGAGGTTTACTATGTATGCGTGATGTCCTTATGCGAAGCAACTAAACAAACATCATAATACTTTATTTAAGGACTATTTAAAACTAAGTTGAAAGTTGAATATTTAGGTTTGCTTCGAAAACGAGAAATGTAACAAATTTCTAACATATGACATCATCTTAAAAGGGCAAGTCCCCCAGCCTCAACAAGATGACTAGGAATTGCACTTTATCTAAACGCATCAGTAGCAAGTCTAAGTCCAGAGTAGGAATGGTCGATCCAGTGACTTTAACGGATTGATGATTTTAGTACCGGTGACAAGGGATGCTGAGACATCTGTATGTGCCAATAACAGGCAGACATACTACACTGGTAACGAAAGACAGTGCCAGTGACATTATTATTAGGAGGTTACTGCAACACATACACTGGGTAATAAATTATATAAACTTATATAAAACTACAAAATAACAGTTTAATCACAACATAGGGTTTAATTACAAAATACAGTTTATTTATAGTATTGGATATTTGTATTAACAAAAGAGATTTTTCAGACCTTATCAAGTCTTCATCGAGATCTTCTGTCATTTAAAATGTAACCTCCCTAAGAGATGTTACTCTCAAGGTAGATATGGCAAGTCCACAAAAATGTTCCTTCACTAGTTGTATAAATTAGGATAATTACAGGAGTTTACACCTCGCTCTTTTTCTTTTTCGGAAAGCTCATTTTAAACTCATTTGGAATTAAGAACAAACTATAGAGTCTACAGCACACAACACTGTCACTGTCCTGAAATCTGACACAAATCACCCACTCACACACAAAGTAAATGACTAAAATCAGTAACAGCAACAAATCAACCAATGACAGCATCGGTAAAATATCAGTAACTATAAATTCAGTGACCGTAACATTTTCCCCAATCAAAAAAGAAAAACCCCATTCCACTTCAATCTACGACATTGAGCAATGATCCAAGCGGTTAGAGTAGATCCAGTGACAGTGATAAATAAACCAATGACAGCCGCAGTAAAATATCAGTAACTTTCCAGCCAATGACAACGAAGTTTGCCTCCGATCGATCCATTGTCATTGAAACTGGCATTTTCCATATTTTGTCACTGGTACCGCTAGCGACAATTGAATATCAGTGACAAAGTCATCGGGGAAGAAATCAACCATCCCTAGTCCAGAGTCCACAGGCTTGACAGTCATAATCTATGCATGACCAAAACAAAGCATAATAATTCTGTTGACTCACAAATTTATACCACTAACGACTCTTAGCATATTTAATATCATGTCGCATTTCATCTTCAAATCACACACATGTGGAACCTATGAAAGTCTCTAGCAAATAAAAGACGCAAAAATTGAACACTCTAGTAGTGTGAAAATAAATCCCTTCAAGATCAAAATTAAGCTTCTGGTGTTGCCTACGATGACTAAATGCTACACAAAGGGTCTTCGAAGCAAAGAATTTAAAACCTGTTGTTTTTTACCATTCTTTTAATTTGTGCATAACTATTTTCAAAGATCTTTCCTTGGTGACCATACTGTGAGCAGGGGCATAAATACCGAAATTGTCTACAAATAGAGAAATGTGTACCAGAGATAGTAAATTTTCAGTGATACTGTCAATGGCAACAGCAAATAATGAGATGCTCAAGACACTGCTCCATGGTACACCATTCTCCTGTTTGAATATGTGACTCCAAGACAAACTGGAATGTCCTATTTGGCAAAATGTTAACTATAATGCTAAGATGTTTCCTTACATACACCATGATTTTAAAGTGTTCAGAATTCTTATTTTCCATGCCATATTACATGCCTTCTTGAGGTCGAAGAAAACAGCAACGAGTGTTTGACACAAGAGAAATACATTTTGAATAGCCAATTTTAACAAAAAAAATTTCGGGCAGCGTGGATACACATGTTTTCATAATGGTCTTTTCAGAAGCATTCAAAATTCTCTTTATAAAAGTATTATTTCAATGGGTGTCACATAATCCATGTTAAGATACAAAATAATTTGAGAAGGCGACCCAGTTAGCTTTCCTTAAGATCCAACATGAATGTCGAGTGTAACAAGGAGAGGAGTTGCATAAACAGAATAATTCATAAAGTTGAACTGGTCATAAATCTAATGACTTGCTGATTTAATTATTACTTAATGGGTACAACTAGTGGCTCCACCATTAAAACATCACATGTCTGGCTACTATAATTAAAATGAGGAAAATGAGCTACACACTAACTTAAAAAAAGTTTTTTTTAATACACAGGTAATTGAAAAATTCTTACCTGATCTGAAGTGAGTAAAGTTTCTATTTGAGATAAAGCCTGTAATGCCTTCTCTATATCACTGCTAGCAATCTGTGTCAGATGCCATTCTAAAGTAGGTTGTGTAATTTTTGAAAGAGGAGATATTGTGAAAGTAGATGTAGGAGGTATTCTCGGTGGTGAACTTACACTAAAAAAAAAAAAAAACACACAGAAGACTTCATATTAAAATCTTTTACAATCTGCAAACAAAAGCATGTTCAAATTTTAACAAATATATTTAGAAATATGTTGGTATAAAAGTATCAAGTTCATGGAACAGTTACAAAAAGTGTGTAAAGCAATGAAAAATAAAAGTTTTCAATGATAATAAAAAATCAAAATAGAGAAAGAGACTAAAAATAGAGTACCTCTCAACAATGTTAACATTTTCTTCATTGTCCTCCATAATGAGAGGAGAAATTGTAGTGGATAAAGAGGATGTGGAAGATAATGAAGAGGATCCAGAATGTATGGAAGATGCCCTAGGTGATACAGGACGAATGTGTTGAGTTTCTGAACAGGGTCTAGGAATAATACAATTAATTATAAGTTTTATTAATTTGATAATTGAACATTAAAAATTACAGAAATAATTAATTAAATATCGAAAATTTAACATTATACAACACAAGTAAATATGTTTTGATTTAAAAAATGTACACCTTGTTTTAAAAATCAATCGAAGTTTAATCTTACAAAACTTAAACTTTATAAACATACGCCCATAGACAGACATTGCACAACTACGCCAACAATTACAACATTTTGATCTGTTTTTTGTGGTCAAAAAGTCTATTAGGGCCAAAATGCATCAGACTTTTGGTACAGTAAGGGAACAGTGTTTTGCAACAATGAAGTGTGTATGAATGGATTAAAAATTTCAAAAATGGTCCCACAAGTGTTACGCACGATGTCACACGAAGGAGTCGAGCAACGGTTTATCGCTAAAAACGAGGAAAACATCGAGGGTTCACTTGAAATGGTTCTCTTAGACAGTCAAGTAATTATTGACAAAGTGTCACATCATCTTCAAATAAGTCACAGTTCTGCCTACAAAACCATCTACAACAGACTTGGTTTTTATAAAATTTGTGGCAGAAGGGTCCCAAAACCACTCACACAGTTGCACAAAGGAACGCGCTTGGACATCTGCCAAAACGTTTTGGATCGCTATGGTAACGAACAGGACAGCTTCTTAGACAGAAGCAGTACTAGTGACAAAACACGAATCCCTCATTACAAGCCGGAGAGTAAACAGCAGTTTATGGAATGGAAACATCCAAATTCAATATGCAAGAAAGAGTTTAACACCCAATATTCCACAGGAAAACTGATGGTTATGTTTTTTTTGGGGGGGGGGCTCACACGGTCTAGTCCTGGAACATTTTGAGGAAGACACAACAATAAACAGTGTATGTTACAGTGAGATGCTTACTGCCAGGTTGAAACCTGCAATTCAAAGCAAAGGCGATAACTACTGTAAAAGGTGTTGTGTTCTTGCATGACAATGCCCGTCCACATACTGCTGCCTATACTGCTTAAACACTCCAGAAACTCAATTTGAAGTGCTGGTTCATCCTCTATATAGTCCAAATTCTGCCCCTTCTGACTATCACTTGTTTGGTCTACTCAAAGAAGCAGTGCATTCCTGGCTCGCAGCTCAATCGAAAAACTTCTTCTATAAGGGTATCAGAAAGCTTGTACAACAATGGACCAAGTGCGTTGAAAAGCAAGAGAACTATGTCGAAAAGTGATGTACATATAAGATTCCTATTTGATTACAATAAAATTTAATAATTACATTGCAGATAATAATTGACTTACCCTCATAATTTCAATAATTTTGTCTATTATAAAATATCCTAACTAAAAAATTGTTTAAAATAAATCACCCTAGGAACATTCTTTCCTTCTAATCTCAACTGAAATCTGTTCCTGTTGTATGTCCTATCTGGACTATTTTTTACCCCAGGATTCTGATTCCAATTCCAGTATTTGAAAGCTATGAGCTATTTCTGTATCCTATCTTTTTCGACATTAGGTAAGCGATCTTAACCCAAGAGTGTGTGTGTCATTTACAGATGATTGTTTTTTGTTAATTATTTATTTGTTAAAATACAAATATTTCAATAAAAAGAATATTTATGAAAGAGCACTTAAATCTTTTCATCAATTTTATATATTGATGTCTTCAAGACCTTAGCACTTGTAAACAGCTAAAACAAAGGTAATGCTACTGAATTACTTTTGGTCACACAAAGACTCATTTGCCAATACCAATTTAATTGCAATTAAAAACCAGTTACAACATCCAATATTCAAAACAAGGTATGTTGAGATTTCACCTGAGCTCAAGCATGAAATAAAAATGAGAAGAAATACTTTACATAGGCAGTGCAATGTCTTCTATATAACATTTTCAGATAGAAGTTTGGCATTGAAATTGTAATAGTTTTAGCAGATGTACAACAAATCTTTCAATATACATAATAAACTCAATATAAAGCGTGTGATAGACTTGTGTCCAGCTTAATATTTGTTGCAAACAATATTATAATTGAAAGTTAGCCTATTGTATATACTATTGTAATACAGTCGGCGTCGCTTATTGTGATCACGGTTAATGTTATCATTCGGTTATTGTTATCGTTTCATTGAAAAACAAACACGGACGTATATTAATACATTGTAATTAGGTCGCTCATTGTAATCATTTGTTCGCTTATTATTATCATTTAATTTGCCATGCAAAATCATATGCGCCAACGTATACTAGCATAGACAAAGTAAAAATGTCTACAAAGTAGTGTAAACAGCATGTGCAACACACAATGACACCCAATTCATAGAATGTTTATTTTTAGAATGACAGAAATACTTTATAACGGTTTCAGCACTTAGCACAGTTCTCAGAATGTCTCCCTTACTCTTTGTTTACGCAAACACCCTAGCCTCGCTTGAGTCGACTTTAGTTGTTTGTTAACATTAGTTGATGTTACTACTGAATCATTTACAGTACAGTCCTACTGTATTTTTTAACAGTGAATTTTTATGAACGTTTATTACAGTATTTCAGTGTGATTTTACATAATTAAATTTTTAAAGATCTTTTTCGTTTGTTTTGTAGAGTTTAGTGTCACTTGAAGTTTCAAAGGACAGTATAGCAAGATGTCCGAATCTCAAAAGAAACGATGCGATTTAAGTCTTAAACAAAAACTTGATATTCTAGATAGGTACAGTAAATTACCAAAAATGAGTCAAAGAAACGCTGCATCTCAACTTGGCGTTTCTCAACCTCTTTTATGTAAAATATTGAATAACAAAGAAAAAATCTTGTCATTATCAAAGTGCAATGCAAATGTTTAGAACAAAAGTCATCGTTCTGGGAAGGATCCGCAAATGGAATCAGCTTTGAAATTGTGGTTTAAAAATGTTCGCGAAAAAGATGCTTGAGTTGACGGCCCACTAATGCGTCTAAAAGCTGAGGATTTTGCCAAAAAAATAGGAAAACAGGATTTTAAAGCCACAGAAGGATGGTTCAATCGATGGAAGAAAAGGGAAAACATTGTTTACAAGAAAACGTGTGGTGAAAAAAGAAATGCTGATTTTGTTGGAGCTGAGGACTGGTTACAATACGAATGGCCAAAGATTTTGGCCGAGTATTCTCCTAGCTGCATATACAATGCAGATGAAATAGGACTTTATTATCGTGCTTCACCCGAACATACTTACTTATTTAAAAATGAAAGTGCTAACGGCTGTAAAATATGTAAACATAGAATAACTGTTTTGTGTTGTGTTAACATGGTTGGTCATAAAGAAAAACTCTTAATTATCGGTAAATCTAAAAATCCAGGGTGTTTTCAAGGTATCAAAAAGCTACCGGTTGAATATCATTCAAACTCCAATGCTTGGATGACATCAAACATTTTTAATGAATGGCTGACTAAATGGGATACCAGCCTCAAACGCAACATTGTCCTTCTACTGGACAACTGCACTGCACATAATGATATAAGCACTACGCTAAAACACATCAAAGTGATTTACCTTCCGGCCAATACTACATCAATTATTCAGCCATGTGACCAAGGCATAGTTATAAATCTCAAAAGTTTTTATCGACGAGAGATGCGTGCTAGAATTATAGAAAATATGGATAAATTTCAAACCCTTACCTCAAATGAATTGGCTAAAAAAACTTCTTTACTCGATTCTATTCATCTGATAGCAAAATCTTGGAATTAAGTTTCTGAAAAAACCGTGCAAAATTGCTTTAGAAAAGGTGGGTTTTTTGTTGAAGAAAATCAAGAGCAAGCTACATCTAAGGAAGACTCTGAAGAGAACTAGAAGCCTTTCGATTTGTTGTCCTTAAAAGAATATACTGAGTGGATGGAAGTTGACGATAGTATTGAAACAGCAGAGGAAATGACTGAAGACGATATTTGTGAAGTAGTTGCTTCAACATCAAAAGTTACTGAAGAAGAAGAAGGCATCGATGATGACGAAAATGATAAATGTGTACCGCAAAAGATCTAAGCAGGAAGTTCACCAAGCTCTTGAGATTCTAAGGCAGTTTGTTCAACAAAAAGCAGAAAATTTCAACAAACATTATGAATATGAACAATTTATAAACAATATTTAACGAGAAGACTACAGACAGTCACATATACAGGAATTCTTCAAGAAAAAGTAAATGTAAATTTGAAGTGTAAATAAGTTTGAAGTGTTTTATAATGAGGTTTTATGTGTTTAAATGTTTTGATCAAGTGTTTTATGTAGGTCTATATATTTTTTTTCAATTATGCTAGATTCAGTGTTTTAAAAAAATCTACAGTGGAATAACATAAACTGACATGATATACGCCCACTAATTTTAACAAGTAGAAAACTAAGTTACAGCAATTCTACTACTGTACATAAAACTGTCGTGAATAGCATAAAAATTTGGTAAGTACAGTTTAATTATAGTGTTACAGAATTAGAATTACTTAATGTAGTGATAGGCTTACATATCGTTCAGAACAAACATTTGTGTCCATAATACAGTGAGTTCAATGCCGTACGGCTGTAGACTACATCGTGATTAGGCGTTCGTTTATTGTTATCGTTCGGTTATTATTATCAAATATGCTTCTGACAAATAAGATCACAATAAGCGGCGCCGACTGTATATACCAAATGGCCCAACAGCCAAGAGTGGGCGTTGGCTAATAAGTAAGTAAGTATATTACTATTGTAAATACTTTTATCCACCACTAAGTGCAATAATTTTACCTTGTTGTGATGAGGCACCTTTCGGTCACTTGACCATTGTCGAATCACTGATATTTTTCTGATATAGATGTTCGGTCCGTAATGTAGGTATTTGTTGACGTTACACGCATTTTCTCTTGATTTGCGTGTATGATGTTTTTATATAGTATGTCTTCTGTATATGTGGTCTGTAGGCTCATTAACTTGTTGTGTGTGTTTTTATAAATGTGGTATTTTTCTAGTGAGTTTAATTAATTCTATTGGGTTATTATGTATTTCAAGTATGGTTAGGTTATTTTCGTAGTTTGTTATTTCATGTTTATGTGATATTAGGTATGCTGCAACATTTGATACTTTTGTATTTTAATTTTTGAATGCTCTGTAATGTTCTACAAATCTTATTTTAAATGATCTGGTCGTTTTCCCTATGTAAAATGCATTGCAGTCGTTACATGTAATTTTGTAAACTCCTGTTTATGTTTTTCTGTATTTGTTTTGTGGTTTGTGTTATTAAGATATTTTATTATTTTGTTGTTTGGTTTGTATGTTGGAGTGTAGTATTCTTTGTTGTATATATTTGTTAGTTTTTCTATTTTGTTATTGGTGTATCTATATTTTAAATAGATTTTTTTATTTTTATTATTTTTGTGTTCAGGTTGTAGTGTTGTGTTGAGGTTAGGGTTTTTTGTAAATTTATTGTATATGTTTTTTATAAGGTGATTGTTGTATCCATTTTCTATTGCTATTTTTGTAATGTTATCTAATTCTTTATTTAATTTTTGTTTGTTATCCTGTGTGTATTTTATTGCTTTATTTATCATGTTAATGTAAGTGTTAATTTTGTGTGTCTAGGGATGGTTAGATTTGTAGTGTATTGTGGTGTTGTTGGAAGTAGGTTTCCTGTATACTGTAGTTTCTATTTTATTATCATTTATATTTAATGTGATGTCGAGATAGTTGATTGTTCTATTTGTTTCTGTTTCAACAGTGAATTGTATGTTTTCGTTGTATGTATTTAGTTTGTTTAATATTATGATGTGTTCGTTGTGAATGGTAGGTTGGTATATTACAAGTATATCGTCTACATATGTTGTCCATAGTGAAATATTGTGTGTGTTTAGTATAGGTTCATTAAATTGTTGTGTGTGTTTTTATAAATGTGGTATTTTTCTAGTGAGTTTCTACTGGGTTATTATTTATTTCAAGTATGGTTAGGTTATTTTCGTAGTTTGTTATTTCATGTTTATGTGATATTAGGTGTGCTGCAACATTTGATACTTTTGTATTTTTATTTTTGAACGCTCTGTAATGTTCTTCAAACCTTATTTCAAATGATCTGGTAGTTTTCCCTATGTAAAATGTGTTGCAGTCGTTACATGTAATTTTGTAAATTCCTGATAGGTTATGTTTTTCTGTATTTGCTTTGTTGTTTGGTTTGTATGTTGGAATGTAGTATTCTTTGTTGTATATATTTGTTAATTTTTCTATTTTGTTATTGGTGTATTTATATTTTAGGTAAATTTTTTTATTTTTATTAATTTTGTGTTCAGGTTGTAGTGTTGTGTTGAGGTTAGGTTTTTTGTAAATTTATTGTATATGTTTTTTATAAGGTGTTTGTTGTATCCATTTTCTATTGCTATTTTTGTAATGTTAACTAATTCTTCATTTAATTTTTGTTTGTTATTTTGTGTATATTTTATTATCATGTTAATGTAAGTGTTAATTTTGTGTGTCCAGGGGTGGTTAGATCTGTAGTGTATTGTGGTGTTGTTGGAAGTAGGTTTTCTGTGTACTGTAGTTTCTATTTTATTGTTATTTATATTTAATGTGATGTCAAGATAGTTAATTGTTCTGTTTGTTACTGTTTCAACAGTAAATTGTATAGTAAAATATTATGTGTGTTTAGTATAGGTTTAATTACTATTTGTTCAAAGTGTTGTAGATATATTTCTGACATGACTGATGATATGGGTGATCCCATGGGGAGTCCTGTTGTTTGTTGATAGTATTTATTGTTAAATTGGAAGTAATTTTGGTTACAAATGTGTTTTGTTATAGTATCATAACACTAACACTAAAAATACCACATTTATAAAAACACACACAACAATTTAATGAACCTACAGACCACATATACAGAAGACATACTATATAAATACATCATAAACACAGATCAAGGGAAAATACGTGTAACGTCAACAAATACCAACATCACGGACCGAACATCTACACCAGAAAAATATCAGTGATTCGAGAATGGTCAAGTGACCGAAAGGTGCCTCATCACAACAAGGTAAAATTATTGCACTTAGTGGTGAATAAAAGTATTTACAATAGTAATATATCAACTTCATAAACTCAGTGCAACGGAAAAATAATGGACAACGTAAAATATCAAGAATATATATATATATATATATATATATATATATATATATATATATATATATATATAAAATAGAGACTACAGAGTGGACTCTTACCAAGGTAAGTCTGTCAGTCTCCTAGTCCAAAAAATCTATATATGTATAAATCTATAAAAATATATATATTTAGGTTAGTTTTGGTTGGTAAAGATTATTTAGATTTTTTGGACTAGGAGACTGACAGACTTACCTTGGTAAGAGTCCACTCTGTAGTCTTAAAATAGAAACACATAAAAGCCCTTAAACAATGATATATTTCAAAAACACAGTGGTCTTTGTCAATCGAAGAGAAAACACAAAAAGAAATATGGGAGAATGAAATAAAATAATTATAAATTGTAACCACAGATTGTGTAGAGTAGAAATCAGAAGTCACAGATGCACAGATTAAAGATATATATATATAGTTTTGGTTGGTAAAGATTATTTAGATTTTTTGGACTAGGAGACTGACAGACTTACCTTGGTAAGAGTCCACACTGTAGTCTTGAAATAGAAACACATAAAAGCACTTAAACAATGATATATTTCAACCACACAGTGGTCTTTATCAATCGAAGAGAAAACACAAAAAAAAATATGAGAGAATGAATATTTATTTTCATTTTATTCATATTCATATTTATTTTATTTCATTCTCTCATATTTCTTTTTGTGTTTTCTCTTCGATTGATAAAGACCACTGTGTGGTTGAAATATATCATTGTTTAAGTGCTTTTATGTGTTTCTATTTCAAGACTACAGTGTGGACTCTTACCAAGGTAAGTCTGTCAGTCTCCTAGTCCAAAAAATCTATATATATATATATATATATATATATATATATATATATATATATGAAGTTAATATATTACTATTTTTGAGTAATTTTATCCACCATTAAGTGCAATAATTTTACCTTGAGTGATGAGGCACCTTTCGGTCTTTGACCATTGTCGAATCACTGATTTTTCTCTGCTGTGGATGCTACGTCTGTGAAGCCGGTGTTTGTTGAAGTTACGCGCACTATTTCTTGATCTGTGTGTATGATATTTCTGTATAGTATGTAACATACCATGTATAGTAGTTACATACTATACAGAAATATCATACACACAGATCAAGAAATAGTGCGCGTAACTTCAACAAACACCGGCTTCACAGACGTAGCATCCACAGCAGAGAAAAATCAGTGATTCGACAATGGTCAAAGACCGATATGTGCCTCATCACTCAAGGTAAAATTATTGCACTTAATGGTGGATAAAATTACTCAAAAATAGTAATATATTAACTTCATAAAGTCAGTGCAACGGAAAAACAATGGATAATGTTAAATATCAAGAATATATATATATATATATATATATATATATATATATATATATATATATATATATAGGAATTTTTTGGACTTGATAGGAGACTGACAGACTTACCCAAAAGGCAATAGTCCAAAACTGCAATCTCTTGGAAATAAGCACATATAAAAAACACATATAAAACACTTAATACACTTTTATTTGAAATATTTCGATCAACATGATCTTCTTCAGTCAAGAAAGCAAAACAAAAGATTCTTTTGTTTTGCTTTCTTGACTGAAGAAGATCATGTTGATCGAAATATTTCAAATAAAAGTGTATTAAGTGTTTTATATGTGTTTTTTATATGTGCTTATTTCCAAGAGATTGCAGTTTTGGACTATTGCCTTTTGGGTAAGTCTGTCAGTCTCCTATCAAGTCCAAAAAATTCCTAAATAAGCTTTAAGCTCTACTAGAACTAACCTATAAATATATATATATATATATATATATATATATATATATATTGTTTCCATGAGCATATGAGTGATTATAGTTTATATAAGTCTGTCAGGGGAAAAGAGATTGGAGACGTCTAAGGCTATTAGGGGAAAAAAATGAATGGATTTATCTGATGTTGAGGATAGGGGATTCTCTGGACTTGGTATACCACTGGTATGATAGTTCCCATCTTCTCAGTTCTGAGGGATTGCAATCAGGGGGGAGTGATTTAATTATTTTTGTGGTATAGCAGTCATCAAAAGTTGTGATGTTGTGACTTGCAGCATGTTGAGCTGTTGGTCTATCCATATTCATAATTTTAACATCATGTCTGTGGCCATTCATTCTGATATTCAGACCATCCGTGGTCAGGCCTATGTACTGTGCTGAGCAAAGTTTACATTGTAGCTGGTATATGACATTTTTCGATGTACAATTATGATGACCCTGTATTTTAAAGACCATTTTTGTTGTTTGGCTTTTGAAACTATTTGCTGAGGGGTGTATTGGACACGTCTTGCATCTAGGTCTATTGCATGGGAAGGAGCCATGAGGAAGTTTGGGTGGTTTATCTGCATCAGGGTCTGGTAATTTAGGATGTACTAGGATGTTTTTCAAGTTGGGAGGTTGCTTGTACCAAATTTGCGGTGGATCGGTGAAAAGATTTTTGGTGTGGACGGAAGCTTGAAGAATTTTGAAGCCATCTCTCAATATCTTGTTGAGTTTTTGTAGACCAGGATGGTAGTCTGTTATTAAAGACAGTTTATTTTGTTCTGTTTGGGGTTTATGGTGAACCGAGGATTGTGCTGAATGAATTTGGTTTTCAATGAGTTTTTTTGGGTATCCTCTTCTCTGGAAGGCTGTTGATATCTTTCTATTAAAATCATCCAATTCCCTATCATTCGAACAGATTCTCTTACCCCTGATTGCTTGACTGTATGGAATGGATCGTTTTACGTTTATTGGGTGGTTGCTGTCGAAATAGAGATATTGTAGGTGGTTTGTCGGTTTGATGTGAATTCCTGTGTTCATATTTCCATTCTGGAGTGTTACCTCTACATCCAAAGAGGTGATGACTGATGTAGATTTCTTCCAGGTAAATTGAAGTGTGGAGAATTGTGTCAGGCTGTCTAAAAATGCCTCAAGTGTTGAAGCACCCTGTGTCCAAATTAGGAAGATGCCATCTATATATCTATACCAACATAATGGCTGGTGTGTTTGTGTCTTTAGAAAACTTTCTTCCAACAATCCCATGTACAGATTTGCGTACGATGGTGCCATTCTGGTGCCCATTGCTGTTCCCTTTATTTGAAGGTAGTTCCTTCCCTCAAACTGAAAGTTGTTCTTCTCGAGGATGAACCTGGTTAGGTTCACAAGAAAAGGTGTAGTGGGAGAAGGCTTGCCTGGGCATTTGGTTAGAAAATTCTCTATTGCAGATAGGCCGTGTGCATGAGGGATGTTGGTATAGAGAGAGGAGACATCTATGGTGACCAAAATAGTTACCGGGAGTAGAGGTACAGATATTTGTGAGAGTCGATCTATGAAATGATTGGTGTCCTGGGTATGTGATGGAAGGTTCTTTCCATCAACAGCCTTCCAGAGAAGAGGATACCCAAAAAAACTCATTGAAAACCAAATTCATTCAGCACAATCCTCGGTTCACCATAAACCACAAACAGAACAAAATAAACTGTCTTTAATAACAGACTACCATCCTGGTCTACATAAACTCAACAAGATATTGAGAGATGGCTTCAAAATTCTTCAAGCTTCCATCCACACCAAAAATCTTTTCACCGATCCACCGCAAATTTGGTACAAGCAACCTCCCAACTTGAAAAACATCCTAGTACATCCTAAATTACCAGACCCTGATGCAGAGAAACCACCCAAACTTCCTCATGGCTCCTTCCCATGCAATAGACCTAGATGCAAGACGTGTCCAATACACCCCTCAGCAAATAGTTTCAAAAGCCAAACAACAAAAATGGTCTTTAAAATACAGGGTCATCATAATTGTACATCGAAAAATGTCATATACCAGCTACAATGTAAACTTTGCTCAGCACAGTACATAGACCTGACCACGGATGGTCTGAATATCAGAATGAATGGCCACAGACATGATGTTAAAATTATGAATATGGATAGACCAACAGCTCAACATGCTGCAAGTCACAACATCACAACTTTTGATGACTGCTATACCACAAAAATAATTAAATCACTCCCCCCTGATTGCAATCCCTCAGAACTGAGAAGGTGAGAACTATCATACCAGTGGTATACCAAGTCCAGAGAATCCCCTAACCTCAACAACAGATAAATCCATTAGTTTTTTAATTTTTTTCCCTTAATAGCTGTTAAGTACAGGATCTTTAACCTCACTTTCAATAGACCACGTTTATTTACCTCTGTCATTATTTTCGTATAACCTAGAAATCAGCTAGTGTTTTACCACAGTTCAATTTCCACCGCCTACTAGACTTTCGTTGCCGGCCAGAATCTAGGCTTCTTTTACTGCAAAGAAGTAGTTTTACGATCCAGTTACCAGACGCATTGAGACTATTCATCTATGTTTTAAGACTTATCTACGAGTTTCAATCTAGTTACTCGTTGCTAGCCTTTTCCGTTTTTCTCAGTTACACACTCTCTTGCAATATGGCCTTTTACTAGTGCGGCTCTCCTGTTTTCTATTCAAGTGCTTTAACCGATTACATCGGGTTTAAACCGCGTTATAATATTACACCGCTTACTGATTATGTTCAGTTAATGTCTTAGATGCGTTCTAACTATAAATTACCGCCGTCAAACTTCAATAAGTCATTTTAACCGCCTTCTAAGTTTGATTGCCATTGTGTTAGGTTAACCGCGTGGTATTTCATTACACCGCAGACAATTAACTCTTTAACCTCGTGTGTAAACTATCAAGTGTTGATTAAAGATTTTATATTGTGACTATTGAAGTGCTTTTAACTTTCAATTAATTTTAAATAAGTTCTAGTTTTATGCCCTTCTTCGCAAGCTACGTTTCATCATTTCTGGACTTACCCAGGCCTGGGATAACCTCCGCATCACCGCTTCGCCTACCCCGTATAGCTTGGAATGGTAAATGGCGTAGACTTAACTCCACTCATAAAACTGAACTATTTCTTTTAATTAACGTTTAGTGTTTCATTTAAATTCAGTGTCGTTTTTATCATTAAAGCAGCCCTTGCACTGCTTCAACAAAGCAAGGTGGTCTTCCGGACGTTTTTAGTGCAACCTCGAATGATTTGAACTACTCTATTGATTTCTAATATTTCACATAATTTTTCTTTCTTTAATTTTGCTACCAAAATTATACAATAGCCTTAGACATCTCCAATCTCATTTCCCCTGACAGACTTATATAAACTATAATCACTCATATGCTCATGGAAACAATATATATATATATATATATATATATATATATATATATATATATATATATATATATATATATATATATTCTTGATATTTAACATTATCCATTGTTTTTCCGTTGCACTGACTTTATGAAGTTAATATATTACTATTTTTGAGTAATTTTATCCACCATTAGACCGAAAGGTGCCTCATCACTCAAGGTAGAATTATTGCACTTAATGGTGGATAAAATTACTCAAAAATAGTAATATATTAACTTCATATATATATATATATATATATATATATATATATATATATATATATATATCTTTAATCTATGCATCTGTGACATCTGATTTCTAGTCTACACAATCTGTGATTACAATTTATAATTATTTTATTTCATTCTCTCATATTTCTTTTTGTGTTTTCTCTTCGATTGACAAAGACCACTGTGTGGTTGAAATATATCATTGTTTAAGTGCTTTTATGTGTTTCTATTTCAAGGCTACAAAGTGGACTCTTACCAAGGTAAGTCTGTCAGTCTCCTAGTCCAAAAAATCTAAATCTTTACCAACCAAAACTAACCTATATATATATATATATATATATATATATATATATATATATATATATATATATATATATATATATATATATATATATATATTCTTGATATTTAATATTATCCATTGTTTTTCCGTTGCACTGACTTTATGAAGTTAATATATTACTATTTTTGAGTAATTTTTCCACCATTAAGTGCAATAATTTTACCTTGAGTGATGAGGCGCCTTTCGGTCTTTGACCATTGTCGAATCACTGATTGTTCTCTGCTGTGGATGCTACGTCCGTGAAGCCGGTGTTTGTTGAAGTTACGCGCACTATTTCTTGATCTGTGTGTATGAGGTTTCTGTATAGTATGTCTTCTGTATATGTTGTTTGTAAATTCATTAAGTTGTTGTGTATGTTTTTATAAATGTGGTATTTTTCTAGTGAGTTTAGTTCTATTGGGTTGTTATTTATTTCCAGTATGGTTAGGTTATTTTCGTAATTTGTAATTTCGTGTTTATGGGAAATTAGGTGTGCTGCAACATTTGATACTTTAGAATTTTTATTTTTGAATGCTCTATAATGTTCTTCAAATCTTATTTTAAATGTTCTGGATGTTTTTCCTATGTAAAAAGCGTTACAGTTGTTGCATGTGATTTTGTAAATTCCTGATAGGTTATGTTTTTCTGAATTTGTTATGTGGTTTTTGTTACTAAGATATTTTATTATTTTGTTGTTTGGTTTGTAAGTTGGAGTGTAGTATTCTTTGTTGTATATATTTGTTATTTTTTCTATTTTGTTATTGGTATATTTATATTTTAGGTAGATTTTTTTATTTTTATTGTTTTCGTGTTCCGGTTGTAGTGTTGTGTTGAGGTTAGGTTTTTTGTGAATGTATTGTATATATTTTTTATAATGTGTTTGTTGTATCCATTTTCTATTGCTATTTTTGTAATGTTATCTAATTCTTCATTTAATTTTTGTTTGTTATCCTGTGTGTATTTTATTGCTTTATTTATCATGTTACTGTAAGTGTTAATTTTGTGTGTCCAGGGGTGGTTAGATTTGTAATGTATTGTGGTGTTGTTGGAAGTAGGTTTCCTGTATACTGTAGTTTCTATTTTATTATCATTTATATTTAAAGTAATGTCGAGGAAGTTGATTGTTCTTTTGTTTCTGTTTCAACGGTGAATTGTATGTTTTCGTTGTATGTATTTAGTTTGTTTAATATTATGACGTGTTCGTTGTGAATGGTAGGTTGGTATATTACAAGTATATCGTCTACATATCTTGTCCATAGTGAGATATTGTGTGTGTTTATTATAGGTTTAATTATTATTTGTTCAAAGTGTTGTAAATATATTTCTGACATGACAGATGAAATGGGTGAACCCATGGGGAGTCCTGTTGTTTGTTTATAATATTTATTGTTAAATTGGAAGTAATTTTGGTTACATATGTGTTTGGTTAGCGTAATGATACTATCTATTATGTTTCTTTTTTCGTTATTGTGTATCAGTTTGTTTTTTATTATTTCTATGGTTTCTTCTATTGGGATACTAGGGTACAGTTAGTTATGTCATAACTTATTATTTTTGTGTTGCTGTTTGTTTTTATCGTTTTTATTTTATTAATTAATTCGTATCCATTTTTTATATTGTATGTGTTGTTGATGTGTATTTTAGACCTTATGATTTTGTCTAGAATTTTTGCGATTATGTAAGATGGTGCTGTTGTGAAATTTATTAGTGGTCTAAATGGTGTGTTTGGTTTATGGATTTTAGGTATCCCTGATAATACGGGTGCGCATGGTTTAAATGGGTATAATCTTGTGTGGTATTTTAATTTATTGTTATAGTTTAGGGTGTTACGGTGAGTGACTATTAAGTTTTTTATTGTAATAAGGTATTTGTTAGTTGGGTCTGGGATTTGTTCGTATTTATTTTCTTTTATGTAGTTAGTCATTGAATCGATATATTTGGTATTTTCTATTATTACTGGAGTATTTGTTTTATCTGATTTTAATATTAGTAACAAAAACCACATAACAAATTCAGAAAAACATAACCTATCAGGAATTTACAAAATCACATGCAACAACTGTAACGCTTTTTACATAGGAAAAACATCCAGAACATTTAAAATAAGATTTGAAGAACATTATAGAGCATTCAAAAATAAAAATTCTAAAGTATCAAATGTTGCAGCACACCTAATTTCCCATAAACACGAAATTACAAATTACGAAAATAACCTAACCATACTGGAAATAAATAACAACCCAATAGAACTAAACTCACTAGAAAAATACCACATTTATAAAAACATACACAACAACTTAATGAATTTACAAACAACATATACAGAAGACATACTATACAGAAACCTCATACACACAGATCAAGAAATAGTGCGCGTAACTTCAACAAACACCGGCTTCACGGACGTAGCATCCACAGCAGAGAACAATCAGTGATTCGACAATGGTCAAAGACCGAAAGGCGCCTCATCACTCAAGGTAAAATTATTGCACTTAATGGTGGAAAAATTACTCAAAAATAGTAATATATTAACTTCATATATATATATATATATATATATATATATATATATATATATATATATATATATATATATATATATATCACTATACGTTTATTAGGAGGTAAAAATAATTGTTTGATTGTGCTACATAATAACTATATTAATGAGTCGATAATCTACCATTAAGTTTTGAAATATGTTACATTATTTTAGATTTTTCAAATACAGTGAAACCTGTTTAAGCCGGAATCCATTGGGACCGGCTTTTTTTCCGTCTAAGACAGGTTTCCGGCATATACAGTAGTAGTGTACTGTATGATGATAACATCACGAAACGTTTGCCGAGACTATTTTTGGCGTTGGGGTGAGGGTAGGCCGTGGGGATTCTTAGCTAAAAGACTATTATTTCTACTGATCAGCTGTATGGCGCTGTATTAACACCACATAGATAACGGACAATTGTCATCGTGTCTACATTTGTTCTAATACAGTATTTAATTTAATTATTTTTTGCATATAAAGCAAGTGTATTTAAATCACAAGAAAACTATCACATTTTAACGTCTAAATAAACGTCATTCAACAGTAATATCAACAGTAACAAATGGTGACGCATTTCCGGGCTGTTAATACGTACCGCGAAATCTTCTAACTCACAAATTTTCGTTAAAGCCTCAAATGTTTTTATTTTGTTTTCTATGACTGGTCCGTTTTCAATATCTTCTTCACTTTCTATAATCTCATTAGTCTCCATTTCAAATATTTCGTAGGCTGGCTACTGTAAGTACGATCTGCTTACGCGGAAAGTAATGCGACCAATTGGCTGGACACTGTAACAAAACCGGAAGAAGCGACTGCCAACTCGGACATCAATATGTCTGGCCGCGGATGTTTGTAAACCATTCATTGCGTTATCTTGAAGGATACGAGTGCTGACAAATAGCCTATTGTAAATTATGGATGTTTGTATACCATTGTGTTGTTACATAGTTCTCAGAAATAAATACGATCCGTTACAATTAAGCAGACCTATCTGTGAATTTTATTATGGTAAAAAAATATATTATAAACTGTATTTTATCTAAACGAAAGTCATTGTAACTTTATATTATACAGCATGTATATGATCAGATTTTCCGGCTTATACAGAACTAAGACGTAGTAAATACGTATCACTCATCCTTTTGCTTATTCCGTTTCCGCGTTAGACAGTTTCCGGCTTATGAAGGTTATTAACCAGGTAAATTAAATAGGCGACAGTCGGGACTTTTAAAGTTTTCCGCAATAGACGGGATTCCGCCTAAGACAGGTTTCACTGTATAACATTATTCCTGCTAAAAAATTAATAAATACTTTAAATCTTTGTTATGCTTATTTCGTGTTTTAATAATTAACCTAATATTCAAAATTACAGAAAAATATACAATATATGCCATCATTATTTTTTTTTTAGTTTCTATTATCCTGTTATTTTTAGAGTAGAAATCTAAATAAATTAATTAAAATGTTTAACTAGAAAAATATAATAAATAAAAGAAGGCTTTTCTTGTTATTTTTACTGAGGTACCTGATTTCAAAATCAGATCCTTTCGTCTCATCTACTGGATCAGGAAAAGGATTATTTTTAAAGTCAGGAAAAATCAATGCAGGATTCACTGTAGGGCTGAGAGAAAAATTATAAAACAATTACATAAAAAATATTAACAGCAAAGAAAGTGGTACTTATGTATTATATGGAGGCCACTATTGTTAGAGTGATTTTTCTTACCAGGCTCCAAAAATGACTACATATTTATCAGAACAGACTTTATTTGACTTTATACAGAACAGACTTAAATTGACTCACTGTGAGAATTACACGTCATTATGACGAGCGGTCCTTGTTTTCTGTCTCACAAAATGAACCGAGAATGGAGTTGAACACATCGCCGCAACTCCTGACCTGCACATAGGACTCAATGTAATGACAAGCGGTACCCTGATGCCTCTCGTTCCTTCATTTAGCACTTCCCCACATTCGTTCAACTCATTGGGTATCTGTGCCAGTTTCTAGATCCACGAAGTGACCCTTGTGGTTAACTGTTAAATGAACGAATCCAGCTTCACCGAGTACCTCAGAACTATACCCCTTCCAACAATCAGAAATAATTTTTTGATCTGGGTTCAATAAGTTTTTTAATTTCAGTGGTCAATTTTTTTGCACCACGGTTCGGAACTTGGACTAGAAACCGCTGGCCAGCTTTGTGGCACAAACTAGTGAAAGAGATTACAGGTTTGTTGGATATACCCACCTGTTTCTGACAGATTTTCACTGATGTTAGTTCCTCAGCCCAAAAATAAATAGAACTTATAATTATTGTGTAGGGCAGTTTACTATTTTTGAACCAAGTACCTGCTCTAAGACACATTTTTTAACAACACGATCGCAAATTACCGGTTAACGACCTGACCTTGGCCAACCACCGCACCACACTGTTCAATACTAACCTCCGTATAATATGTAAGTACCAAGAAAGTACAGTGGAATGATGATAATCTGACTCCTCTTAGTTTATTAGCCATGATACAGTTTTAAGAAAGACATTTATATCTTTTGTCATATATGTAAATATTGTGTTCACTTAACTTCTATATATTATAGGGTAAGGCAGCATAATTTCCTTTTCTAAAACTTACCAAAACCAATTGTATGAAGGAGAAAATCTTTATTTATTTTTTATAGAGTATGTACTTAAAGTTTTGTTTTACTTAGTTTTTTTTAAAATCAAATCAGGTAGCCCCTCATTTTCCAACACTCTGTAAAACTATTTATGGGATTTGCCATAAATCTTGCCAGCATTGCAGACATTATGTTGGAAATTTGGTTACTGGATGTTGACCTTCAAATCTTGTAGGGTCCTTGGACAGTTCACATAGACATGGGATTTCAAAAGAAAAACCATAGAATTAAATCACAAGGGCTCACATCGGGAGAATGGGCTGGGCACTCCAAATCGCCCCTAACTGAGATGAGGCGCTTTGAAATGAACGAAAACTGAAGACACATTCAAAAAGCTCCTGACCACTTTGCCTTCTTGAAAGGATGTAAATGAATATCATTATGAAGAATTATTATCACAGATTGATCAGAAAGTGAGAGAGCAGACAAATGTTTGTGCGGAAAACACCATGGTATTCTCACTAGTCCAAGCTCTCACTACTTCGATGTTCTCAGGTGATCTAATGGACCGAGGGACTCCAGTTATTCCTCTTCTCACACTTGCAGTCTGTCCCACATGACATGTAACAATTGATGTTCGGTCCGAGACAGGGGCCAACGGGGGTAAATTAAATGAATTCTAAAAGGTGTGCCAGATTGCGATCACAGAACATCCGCTCAAAAAGTAATTTTCAACAGCAAAAATCTGCTCCTCACTATTCCAACGTATGATGGTGAATGAACTGTGACAGGAAAAACCCTCTGGCTCTTAGACAGAATTACCCTCTGGCTCTTAGAAGAGACAACTGGCACTACACTTTGCCATCAATCAACTGACTGGCGCACTTTTTAAAAAAGGAAGTTATGCAGCTGCACCCAGTTAGTCTACTAGTAAGTGCTATTTTATTATAATTTTAACTAACCCTATTAAACTATTAAAAAACCATTACTATTAGTATTGTGCCAACTACTTATAAATTTTACCACATTTTTATTAATATCCTGAAGCATTAATGAAACACTACTGTAAATATAGTTGTCTAATCATTAGTATTCACCCACATATTAAAATTGATAACACATAGATATTAAGTTTTTTACAACTGATCATTATGACTATAGGGGAACTAGTGTTTTATTTTTATTCATACTTACATCTCATCCTAATAATTTCAACATCTAAACTGCCCACAAATGTTTTTAGAGCATTATACATTATCTGGTCCTTCTCATTATGAAAAAACCTTTTCTGTACTCACTTCTCAGTTCATACTGTTAAAGGACAAAATTATATTTGTTTATAAGAAAACGTCTGTTACTTTAGACTTGAAGTCCATATGGCTATGCATAACTTACTTGTCTCTCAACTAGGATCCAAATACAAACAAGAAGACTGTTGTGCTAGATAAGAAAGTTGTGAGCCACTTTAAAATGCTGATATGTATCTGCAAGACTGTTGGTTGATCTAAACACCAATGATGTTAATGGAACTTTTATCCATTAATGAGCTCTACTCGATGAGCTCACTAATAAACACTGCCCAGAATATAAAACTTACATCACAAAATCTTGTTCACTACGAGTACCTCCATGAAGGCTCTACAGTCAACTAGATTACCTACATTGAAGTACTGAAACGTCTGAGGGACGCCGTCCGACGCAAAACGCCAGAACTGTGGAGAAGTGATAACTGTTTTTTCCATCACGACAATGCTCCAGCTCACTCAGCACTCAGAACTCGTGAGTTTTTGGCCAAACACTTGATCACTGTTCTTAACCCCCCCCCCCCCACTCACCTGACCTTGCTCCTTGTGACTTTTTCTTATTCCCAAAACTAAAAAAATCCCTCAAAGGAAGAAGATTTGAAACAATTTCTGAGATTATGGCAAATGCAACGAAGGAGCTGAACGCCATCTCAAAAGAAGCGTACCAGGACTGTTTTAACATTTGGAAACACCGTTGGGATAAGTGTGTGTGTTGGGGAGAAGAGTACTTTGAAGGAGACCCAGACGTGTAACTTCTAAATAAAGTACATTTTTTTTTATGACCTCAGTCCGCGTATTTTTTTAACAGACCTTGTATATCGATAAAATTGAATGAAGAGGTAGACAAATATTGTTAATTTTTACTGCTTGAAGAATAAATGATTAGGCCTCATCATTTGTATTAATTTGCTGAACCAAATAACAATCTGGATGCACTATTTGATATATTAAACGCTTTAATTTGATCTTATCTAGTTATTGGTAAATTATGCATTCTATACAATTTGTTTACATTTTTAAGATTGTGTGACTTTTTTTTATTAATAATTATTTCATAATTTCATGTTTTTTTTATCTTTCAGTATTAAAAGTTAATTTTTATTTATTTTTTTTATTATGAGACATCGAAGAGGAGTCAGAACTAATGTTTAATGCATATCTACTGAATGTAATGTAATAAGACCTTTCAAATTTTGATTAAAATTTTAAGATTTTTTCCTACTTAAACATTCACACAAAAAAACTTTTACATCTGTTGAAATTTATTTTTCACTTCATTTTAAAATTTGGTAGTGAGAACCATCATTGATTCTTCATAATTATTTTTAGATAATTAATTCTTGTTATTTATTAAATCTGTAATATTAATACAATCAGCCTTAACTAGTTATAAAATTGTTTTATATTAATAAAGTGTGTACTGTGTATGTTGTCATTATATCACTACTAAAGAATATTATATTCAATTTAGTATATGTTTATTTATTTTGTTTTATTATAATTTTTAATTCATTTTAAAAATATATGGCGATTTACATTTTAATTTTAAATGATATATTTCTACTACTGCTATCTTTCAGAATTTCTTCCTCATTATTAATGAATTTAATATTCACTAAAGTAATAAAATTAGGATGAAAATCATGCACTATTTCTATTGGTTCTTCTTTTTTTATTTCAATATTAATATATTTTATATCCTTATGTCTAGATATTATTTTACTGATTTTATTACATTTGTACCCCCTTTTAGTGAATGTATATTGTTAGCTAATATTAAACATAAGTTATACTTTCTACCACTAAACTGTTTTAATTAAATATAATTATTGTGTTACTGAGTAAATATTTTTCAACTCATTTGTTGACGAGTTTCGAATTAATCATTTCACTGACGAAGCTAACCTGCTACTCCATTGTTCTAATTTGTTTATTAATTTGTTCAATTTTATTTTTTATATAGAGAATATTTGGTGGTTAAGGAGTTATTTGTGCTACATTACCATTATGTTGTACATTTATTCTTGCATGATTAGAGGTGATATTTTCATAGAGATTACTTGATAATCATAGTGATGTTACTCACTAATGTATGTCTTACATAAATCACTAAGGTTTAAGAAATTATTAATAGCTTATCTGCGAATAATTGTTTCCTCATGTGAAAACTAACATTTATATAATTACATAAAAAACCTTCTAATTCTCAGCCAATAATTTTTAGATATATATTGAAACCCCTCAATTCCGAACTAATGAAACCTGTTTGGAAAAAGTTCAGGTTTGCTGCGTATTTTGCATTTGACAGAAATGCATTTTTTTTATTAACAAACAATATTAGAGCACTCATTACATATTTCTGTAACAAAAATTGAACAGTTTTGCAGTGCTACAAGTAAAAAGTCTTTGGAATAACGCAATCACTCGAAAGTTTCTGTGAATGAAAAAAATTGACAAAGCTGTATTTTTATGGTTTACACAAGAGATGCAGAAAAGAGTTCCTATTAGTGGCCCATTATTACAAGAAAAGGTATTAGAGTTAATCAAATTAATGAACGGTGATTTGAAATTTACTGCTAGCTAAAGATGGAAGAGAAGACGCGGAATTAGACCACTAACGCTAAGTGGGGGAAAGTTATCAGCAAATAATTTTATTGCAAAAGAATATTTAGACGAATTCACAGTTTGATTTCGTCTGAAAATTACTCACTACATGTGATTAATGCAGACAAGACTGGATTGAATTTTAAAGCCCTTCCCCCTAAAAGTCTTGCTTCTAAAGAGGAATCTTCTGCGCCAGGCTTTAAAATGAGCAAACAGTGTCTCAGCTTTAGCTTACAATAACGCCACAGGAACAAAGTAGTTACCATTAATGTTGATATAAAATCTGCCAAGCCACAAGTCCTAAAAATATGAACTTGAGTCCTTCAAACATGCAGTTGATATGTAAAGACATAAAAAGCAATTTTGCTCCTACCTAATGTGATATTGTTGCTTCACCCAATGGATCAAAGTGTTCTGCAAACAATAATTGAAGAAGATTGTTCCCTTTGTATTCCAGAAAATCTTATGACGATTACAATAAAGCGTGTAATTTACTGGATAGCTGACTCCTGGAATAATATCAGGAACACTTTACTGGAGAAATCTTGGAAGAAACTCTAGCCTAGCCTTGAATTTGTGGAAACACCACTTAGAACAAGGGATGAAGAAACTGAGCTCTTTCAGCTCTCATTCAAAGAGTACCAGGATGTGAAGATGCTGAAGAAAGTTGCCTGGAAGAGTGGACAGCACTAAAAACAATGAAGAAAATACAGAGTATGACATCGTGTCTATGTTTCAGGATCAACACGTTGACAGTGTAGCAGATCGCGATAGCCTCTACACTGTTGTTGTAACAGTGTTGTAGAGGAAAAAGACGTCTCCACAAATACTATTACACATGATAACGCTCTCGACATTGCATTGCATTACGTAGAACAACATGCACCTGCAACACCTAATGATGATATACTAATGCGATGGTGGCTCAATACTGCATCATCAGGAAGGTTACGTCTCTTCACCAGATGAAGATTACTAATTTTAAGTAAAACATATAGTTTAGTGTTAGGTTAAAAAAAATTTTTTCAACTGCTAATAAATTTTATGTTAATGAAGTGATACAGTAGTACAGTACAGGCCTTCGTATTATAGCGTGTTTTTACAATGTCAATTCCAATATATTGCACATCTCAGTCCTGCTTTACGTAAGTAGTAAACTCTCAGTACATACTTCATTAAATTTTAGATACTTTTTAAAAATTTGGTTTCCATCAAATCATGTTCGGATTTTGCGAGGGTTCGGATTTGAGGCGTTCTACTGTATTTGGTTTCCCTAAAGTGTAAAAGAAATTTAAAGTTTTACAAAGGTTATTTTGTTCTTCCATGAAATAAATACTCATGTAGTTTAATCATTTAAATGGTAGGGAATACACACACATACACACACACACACATACAAAATAGAACAAATTATATTTATTAGGTGCAGAAAAGCAATTATTTTAAAAAAATATGTGTAACGGTTTAAACTCACCGAGAACAGGGCTCATTTAGATAGTGTAAGTCAAACTCTGCCAGTTTTGGTGCCGAGTAATGGACATATGATGACTCAATATTTTCAAGGACAGCAAGATCTAATCCATAAGGACCAGCAATTGGACTAGGCCTATCCAGCACAGACATATGCATCAGTAAATGTTTTAAAATATTATAATAAACATTCTTAATAAAAGTACACTGTAATGAAAATAATATAATATTTAACAAAAGCACATACTAACACAAGCACAGATACACATATTTATGTACTATACAGTTATTTTGATTAATTTTTTAAATTCAAATAAATAAACCTTCTAGCCACCAATAAAAGTTTATTTTAACTCTTATGTACATTTCCATTGCAAAGCAATCATCTTTAAGGAGATTATTACAATTACTACATTTGATCTGCTACAAATTTTTTATAAAAATTTTCAACTCCCTCACCACACCCCTTACACTATCCGACCAATCATGTTGCAGCAAAGTTCCCCTCTCCCCTATCAACTTGGCTTGGTTATTATAAAACAGTGAAAGTGAAGATCTGACCTGAATGTGAAGAATGTTAAATATAGAAAAAGTTTATTAAAATAAATAAACATAGGACACTTTTTCCAACATATAGTTTATTCAGGAGCATCCTGAACAACAAAATTAAATACTTTTAAAATTAAATTATTTACATACTTAAAAGACTACAAAACTATTGACAACAAATTAGTGTTAATAGCAGTTAGTTAACACAAATAACGAACACAATTATAAATGAATAATTACTAACTCCTGATGTACACTTTGTGACATTATGGAGTCATCTGAGTCCTCATAATTCTCCAGGTTGTACCTTTCTATGGTGTATGATCTTCTAACTCTGTTAAACCATGCAAAGCAGATTCATGCATAATAAGCCTTTTAAGCATATTATAGTAACTATGAGCTTATATATTGTTCATTCATCAGCATATAAAAAATAATGAGCATTTTTATAAAACATTACTAACACTAATGGATAAAGTTTGATTTATAAATAGAAATTAATGGGGAAAATCACAATATGAATTTCTCTGCATAATCAACAGGAAAATTATAACTTGAATAACTACTGTTATGTAACTGCATATTAAGACCAGAATCTACAATTCTGTACAAAGGCTACAACTCTGTAATTCGAATTGTTACAATTTTAAATAGCATACTGGACTAGATAGAAGACTTATCTTACCTTGGTAATTGTCCAGTCTGTAACCTTAAGATACATACACATTAACACTAAAATTATGATACTACATACGTGTCTATTTTAGGATTACAGACGAGACTATTATCAAGATAATCTGTCAGACTCCTATCTAGCCAGATCTAGAAAAAGCTTGTTATACTTGAACTAACTTATCTATAATACCTTAGTCTAGCTTTTTTTTTGTCTACGACAGTTTTCAGGTATTGTGTCACTAATCTAAGTTAAACACTATAATTTGAATAAGTAATATAATTAGCCATAAGGGATTTATAATTATTAGCAGTTAACCCATTGTGGATCTGATTATATGCACGCTGCGGACACTAGTAGGTACTAATTAATTTCTCATGTCAATTTAGTTTTATTTAACTAGAAAAATATTCTCACTTATAAAGCACTAAATATTATATTTTTATGCAAGTGCAATTTTTATTACAGGTGTTCCACTATTATGGTTCATTTCCTATGTAAACAAGAATACATTATAATTAAAGAATAAAAATATGGTACAACTCACAAATATACAATTTTTTTATTTCAAACGCGTTTCAACGACTAATTTGTCGTCATCCTCAGTGAAGATACACAAATGAAATTAACTAAAATATATATATATATATTAAACATAACCTATAAAGTTTTAGGAAAAGTAAAAACAAAAGTTTTTGTTGCTATAGCATAAAAAAAGTACTATAGCATAAACTATAAATCTGTGACATTTGGATATTTATACACATCTGTGGTTCACTTCAGTCTTTACTTTTTTTTTTTTTTTTGATTGACAAAGATCATTGTGTGATTGAAATATTTTAATAGTGTGATAGGTTTTTATATGTGTCTATATTTATTTCCAAGAGATTGCGGTGTTGGACTATTGTCACTAGGTAAGTCTGCAGTGGCGGACCATGCAGTAAGCACGTGCCTATGGGCGCGGCCTCGAGTTGGCGGCAGGCAGCAGCCGTTTTTTTGTACCGATAAGTTTTAATGACAAAAACTTATATATATATATATATATTCTTGATATTTTAAGTTATCTATTGTTTTTCTGTTGCACTGACTTTATGAAGTTAATATATTACTATTGTAAGTAATTTTTCCACCATTTAAAATTGATTTTTAAAATTACTTACAATAGTAATATATTAACTTCATATATATATATATAGGTTAGGTTTGGTTGGTACAGATTATTTAGATTTTTTGGACTAGGGGACTGACAGACTTACCTTGGTAAGAGTCCTCTCTGTAGTCTTGAAATAGAAACACATAAAAGCACTTAACCAATGATATATTTCAACAACACAGTGGTCTTTGTCCAATCAAAGAGAAAACACAAAAAGAAATATGAGAGAATGAAATAAAATAAATATCGTGATATTTCACGTTGTCCATTATTTTTCCGTTGCACTGACTTTATGAAGTTTTATTATTACTTGTAAATAATTTTTTCCACCACTAAGTGCAATAATTTTACCTTATGTGATAAGGCACCTTTCGGTCACTTGACCATTGTCGAATCACTGAATTAATTTTCTCTATTTTTCTGGTGAGGATGTTCGGTCTGTGATGTTGGTATTTGTTGATGTCATACATGTTTTTTCATTGAGCCTCGTGTATAATGTTTTTGAATAGTACGTTCATTGCATATGTTGTCTGTAGGTTCATTAAACTGTTGTGTATGTTTTTATAAATGTGGTATTTTTCTAGTGAGTTTAGTTCTATTGGGTTATTATTTATTTCAAGTACGGTTAGGTTATTTTCGTAATTTGTTATTTCATGTTTATGTGAAATTAGGTGTGCTGCAACATTTAATGCTTTTGTATTTTTATTTTTTAATGCTCTGTAATGTTCTTCAAATCTCATTTTAAATAATCTGGTTGTTTTTCCTATGTAAAATGCGTTGCTGTCGTTACATGTAATTTTGTAAATTCCTGATAGGTTATGTTTTTCTGTATTTGTTTTGTGGTTTGTGTTATTATGATATTTCATTATATTGTTGTTTGGTTTGTATGTTGGAGGGTAGTGTTCTTTGTTGAATATGTTTGTTATTTTTTCTATTTTGTTATTGGGGTATTTATATTTTTTAGGTAGATTTCTTATTATTATTTTTGTGTTCTACGCTTTTATGTGGTAGCATTTTACATAGGAAAAACATAGCTTATAAGTGAGAATATTTTCATAGCGAAACGCAACCTAATTGATGTGAGGATTTAATTTGCACCTGCAGTTATTTGGACGCAAATCATTTAATCCATAAATAGTTAATAAACTCAGGCAAAAACGAAAGTGGTGGTCACGGTTTTTATTTAAAAATGTATTTCTGCCTATAAAGAAAGTAAAATGGAATTAAATATTCCAAAATAGATTTAAATATCTTTGAATTTTGTTAAATCACCTTATATGGACACAGTCCTCAATTATATAAATCATTACAAAACTTTAGTCATTCAAAAAACTTTGTATGTATGTTTTTAAAATTTATATTTCACACATTTTGAAATACTGTACTGATCTAAAACACTTGTAGTGATTCACTAGTTTATAAATTTTTAATAACTAGACACTAAGCTAAAAGTTTACTTTTAACAAAAGTATAGAACAGTATGTCTGCAGTAGCTCATTGAGAAAAACTGGTCACTTTTCATTAAACAGTAGACGACGATTTTTTTGTATATGATGCTAAATCTCTTACATGCTTTAATAAAAGGAGTTGGGCCGCACAAGATTCTGTCTGTTTTTTATAACAATTCATAGAGTTTCAGCTGCAGCAAAAAAGGATTCACGTGTCAGCTCTTTAGAACCAATTAAACATACAGAAACCAAAAATAAATTAGTATAGTCAACAAAATAATGCTGAAGTAGGAATGCAACCAAACTACGTATACAGTTAAATATCCATTTTAAAGGCAGCCTAGTGACTAATGTTTCTCAGAAAGATGACTCAGGTAACTGCAAAATAGGTTCTGACTATTGAAGTTTCAATAACAAACTCTCTAATAAAATTTGATTAAGAGCATCTTGAAAAAGAAATTAAATTAGTTTTTTTAAATGAAATTATTCATAATTTATTTAAAATACTATAAAACTATTTTCATCCAACTAGTGTTAAATTACACACACATATATAATAAAAAAGTATATAATAATTACTAACTCCTGGTATACACGTGGTGGTATGGAGTCAGCACCCTCCTCATAACCATCCAGGTTGGAACTTTCTATGGTGTACGATGATCTACCTCTGTTAAACCACGGAAAGCAAGACTCATGCATAACAAGCTTCAAGCATATATTACAATAACTACAAGCTTATATACTACTACATAATCAGCATCTAAAAGTAATAAACTTGTCTAAAACATATTAGTAAGACAAATATATATAGTTTAGACAGTTATTATGAGATTATATAAAGGAAGTATTTTAGAAACATCATTATATGAACCACTCATATATTCCTGAGAGAATATATATTAAAATTCAATGAAGTGATGTGTAACTTTGCCATAATTCATTGTAGAGGTATTCAAATCGTTCTATTTAGTGTTTAAATAAATATAAACATCATTTGAAGACAATAAAATAAATTCTTGATACAGGGTGCGGCAGCATAACTTCCTTTTTTTAAATGCTCGCCATTCAGTTAGTTGATGTCATAGCGGAGCGCTAGTGGTCTCGTTCAAGAGGGGGTACAGTAATGTTTTGTCTCGACACGTTTCAGTCGCCATCATGCGTTGAAATAGTGAGGAGCGTGCCTTTGCCGTTGAGGCCTACTTTTCGAGCGGATGTTCGGTTATTGCAACACAGCGCGTATTTCGGAATCGCTTTAATTTAGCCCCGTTGGCTCCCGTCCCAGACCGCAAATCAATTGTTACATGGGTCACTACATTCAGACAAACTGCAAGTGCGACAAAACGAAGAACTGGAGTCCCTCTGCCCGTTAGATCACCTGAGAACATTGAAGCAGTGAGAGCGTCAATGTTGCAATCACCACGGCGTTCTGCGCGCAAACACGCATCTGCCCTTGGACTATCCGATCGTTCTGTGAGAAGAATTCTTCGTGATGATCTTCATTTTCATCCCTATAAGATGGCGACAGTGCAGGAACTTTCAGAACGTGACTTCAATTCTCGGATGAACGCGTGTGAGCTTCTTCTTGATGTCGTTCCCGAGGGTGCTATTGTTTTTTTTTAGCGATGAAGCCCATTTTCATTTGTGTGGGTCGGTTAACAAACAAAACATGCGCTACTGGGCTGACAACAACCCTCGAGAATTGCATCAAAGGCCTTTGCATTCACCCAAACGCCAGAAATCGGTTTACGCAATGTATGGAGAATGAGGGACGTCACCTAACAGATTTGATCTTCAAAACAATGTAAATAAAAACTTTAGACATGTACCTACATTATAAAAAATAAATAAATATTTTCAGATGCATACAATAGTTTTTATAGAGTTTTCAAAAAAGGAAGTTATGCTGCCGCACCCTGTATTTTACATTATCCATTGTTTTTCCGTTGCACTGACTTTATGAAGTTAATATATTACTATTGTAAGTAATTTTATCCACCACCAAATCATTGCACTTAATGGTGGATAAAATTACTTACAATAGTAATATATTAACTTAATAAAATAAATATACATCAACTAATGCCTCCAGTTAATTTAATAATACATAAAGTCTATATTTTCAGTTTTTTTATCAGACAAATACTTTGATATATTTAATACTATAATTAATCCTTCAAACATAGCATTATAAGCTAAGGATATACTCAATGAAAATAATATCAGTGTTGAATATATGGTTTCGGTTGAATTTAATGTTCTCTTTTGTCTTCTGATATTAAAAAAATAATATTCAATCCAAGACATTTTACTTTCCCAAAATAAGACCCAAACAATGACAAAATGTTACAGCAGCTCTAGAAACTCAGATTTGGTATTGATTTCTACAACTGTTTGACTGTGCATAGAAATCAATATTGGATGACTTTGATGATAAATACTACAAAACAAAAATATCACTAAAGTTGAAAATACGTTTTAAACCAAAGTAAACATTTCTGGTATTTCAAAAATAGGACTGATAAATATATCATCATTAATGAACTGACTTCAAAGTTAGTTTATTTACAATGTGGAAGAACAAACTAAAACCTCTAAATCAGGAGTTCTCCACCTTTTAGACTCTGCTTCCCTCTTCTAGGCTGAATATTTTGGCAACCCCCTCCCCAGTTTTAACATTTAAACAATTAAAAAACTACAATAATTGTTTAATCATAAAAGCACTTGTTACTAATATGATTAAATATTAATTTTTGTCACTTTAATTCTTTAATAACACAAATCTCACTGATTTTATACACTTTTAAGCAGTAGTTTTATAAAAGTTTTTAACCTCATACTAAAGCTCTAGCATTGAATTTAATACATGCACTGATGACATTGCTTTAGAGGCTTCACTTTAGCATAGCCTCACCTTGACTACTATTAAGGCTGTGTGCATACTCTCTGAGTATTTCAAGCTGTTACAGTTACAAAACAATGGGTAAGTTTGTAAAAAGAGCGTCTTCAAGTAGTAACAGTAGTGAATTTGTGAAAACAAAGTTCTGCAAATATGACCAGTGATACGTACAGTTCCCTTTTACTGATCTTGCAAACAATCCTCAATGCATTATATGTAGCAGTGTTGTCAACCGAAAGCGTGAAGCCTTCAAAAATAAAACACCCTCTTGAAACTAAACATTTTGAGCTCAAAGACAAAGCAAGACAAACAAGGCAAATTTTTCCAAAGAAAATTGTTATGCCTTCAAAGTGAACAGGTAAATATTAAAGGTCTTGCTGGTTTTAGTTAAAGTGCTTTTAAAGCTACATACGAGGTACCGCTTAAGATTGCTAGAAAGGGAAAGCTAGATACAATTGGGAATTAATTCTTTTTATCACAATTGATATGGTGTCAAATATGACCATTCCTCAAGATGCTTAAAGACTAAAAATATTCTATTATCAAATGATACTATATAAAGACGAATATTCAGATATTTTAACCATGAGCATTAGATGGTGGTGATTATTCAGCCATGTCAGCATAGTTAAAGACGTTCAGAACCAGCTAAAGAAGCAAATAAAAAAGTACTTCTTTTGCAATTCAGTTTGATGAACCAAAAGAAATTGCCAACTGTGCTCAGTTTTTGTACTATATCCAGTATGATTGCAGTGATTCTACTCACACAAACATTATTTTGTAAGCCTCTGACTGAATAATAAAACATGTAAAAGTGTTTTTTGTATAAGGTGTTTGATGAAGAAACTAAACCTTTCGAAATTAATTGGAAGAAATTATTTTCTATTTGTAGTGATGGGGAGAAGGCCCTCACAGGGGAAAAAAGTGGCTCGATTGCCAGGTTCAAATCACTTATGCTGAATGCAAGCCAGGTCCATTGCATTTACACTTGCTCAAGAGTATTTATAGCATACTGACACAACACCCTTTGACACTTCATCTCTTTCCATACTCATATCATCTCATCTCGAAGACTTGATTGAACAATTGACAGGTTATATTCTAGTTTAGGATATAAGTAGGGTTTTGTGGGTAGTCAAACAGTTCAGTGAGCAAGTCGTAAAAAGAGCTGAATTAAGTGCTTGTCTTCATGATGAACTGATAAAGATTCAAGTGATACTAACTTTAAATAATAGTGTGATGACAAATTTTGGAAGGGTATTAAAAAGCAATTCCCAGAACTGTCCACAATAGGGTTAAAAACTTTAATACCATTTTCTATATCTTATAGCTATGAACAAGGGTTCTTCGTAATGGAGAATTTAAAAACCAAATCAAGAAAACGTTTGACACTGGAAAATGACATTGAATTGTGTTACAGAAATAATTCAGACATGTCATTCAAAACCTGCACAATCTTTGCAAATTTATAAAAATTCAGAGCTCTAATGAACAACAATAGGCCATATTATGTAAATAGTGTTTATTGAAATATATTTTAAAGAACTGACTACTTTTACAAAACACATCTTGTATAGTAGAATTTCATGTTTCTGTTTCTTTAATTTTAGCCTCGATAATGTTAATTCGGCTATATAATTCTGTGAATGGCTGAACTGTAAACAATAAATTGATAAATTACTACTTACATATGGTCTTGTGGATTCAGTAGATTACTGAATTTATATATTACTAAATACAAGACATGATATACTTCTATTATATTTTGCAAATATATGTTATACTTTTTTGAGTTTTGTAAAACTTTTATACAGAAATGCTGTTTCTTTATAGGATTAATTTTAAAATAGTCAGAAAGCAAACAATTGTAACTATTTTTCAATCAACATATCCAAATACTTAGATAAAATTTTGTTCACTGTCTCAGGTAACGCTAATTACTGCTACACCACACCTCTACAACTGCTGTCTAGATAGCAGTAACAAATTGAATATTTTTATTACAAGTGTGTGTGTATGTGTGTGTGTGGTGGGGGGGGGGGGTGAGTGTGTGTGTAAGTAAGTTAACAAAGTAATAGTAAGATAACTTTTTAATTTTTATTTCACAGGAAAAACTGGAAGTAAAATTCTGTACAAAATAAAACTTACCTCTGCAGTGGAGGCAGTGGTGGAAGTTCTTCTTCTTCAGGTTGTGGTAGCACTGTTGGTGCTGGTGGAACAGGTTCGGGTTGAAGTTGCTTTGGTGCTTGAGGATTAGATGGTGGCATAGGTTTTACACTTGCAACAGGTCTGTTTTTGGCTGCTCGTTTAATTCTTTCCTCCAACAATGACATATCCTTGTCTGATATCTTTAAAATGAATAAAAACATTCTTACAAAAGTGATATTTTATGCACATTAAACCAAATAATAGCTAGAGTTATTATATGTTAGCCAAACCATTTAGAATATGCAGTAATTTTCCAATAGGTAAAATAATTATTCTAATCAAACATAAAAAAACTAACATACACATGAAGTATATGAAGAAAAGATTGTTCACATGATGCCTATCACTGAAAGTAATGAGTTGTAACAGTTGGTATGGCCTAAATACATTAATAAACATTACCAACTGATGTATTGTACTATCAGAGAAGCTATTTTACACACTAATTCTCAGCAAATAAATAGCTTAGGAATGAAGATTTTTTTAAAAACTATCAATCAAGGTATTTTGTAAGAAATTCATAAAATCTCTAATCAAAATATAACAAATGCTTAAGCAAGACCTGGAAAGAATGTATAAATCAATCACAATTTTATAAACGGTTCAAACAATTGAAAAAAAACAAAAAATTGATCAAGATCAAAACAAAATTTAGAAACTATATAACATTCAACAATAAAACTATTAAAACAATAAATTACAAAACCAACAGAATAATATATTTATTAATAAGACTTCTTATATTCTTATGATGTAGACAAGACCCCGGCACCCCTGCAGCATAATAAAATGCCCCCAATTTGTCACCTCCAGTAATTCCCTTTTCTATACCTCAACTACTTATATTTATTTGTTCACCTACTACATCTTTAAATTCGGTGTGAAGGGAGAGTTTGAGTTTTTTTTTTTGGAATTGACACTAGCAAGAAATTATTGGTAGACCTTATTTTATCTAAGCATCTATAGAGTAAAGTCCATTTCTACAAAATGTTGCCAAAACCCAACAAACAGATTCTCAAACACAAAAAAATCTTTACTTCTCTTTGTTGGAAGTTTAGATGATGTATAAGTATAATTGTATCTTAAAATTAAAGTTCATATTTACTTATTGTTTTTGTACTCCAAATTTGTAAAAGCAGGTTTTCGTAATGGTTTTAGGATATGAATATTGTTCTAGTATCTCCTACTTATATTTCATCCAACTGTTAAAAGTAACAAATGTTGTGACACTAGGCTAGATTTTTAATAAAACTTAATTTTCACATCACTTTATAATTTTATTCATACATCTCCGGGAACGCCCCTTGACCTGTTCCCTTATACATTGTGGGGGTATTATTTACACCACTGCACCGCACCTATCTTCATGGCTGATCCATATTTCTTCTTATATCTTGTTAAGACACCCCTTTTCCCTCTGGTTAAGAGCACCGATCAGAATGAGATGGTACTGTTATCCCCTCATTCCCAGTACAATATCTCTTCTTTAGTCATACCTAATTTAAGGTACCCTTCATCGTCTTTAAATTACAAAAAGTTTTTTTGTACATTTTAATAAATGTAACTTAATAAACATTAAATTTTATAGGATTTTAGAAATTTAATCTATAATTAAATAATTTCAGGAAAAACTATTGTACTACAAACCTGTCCAACCATTTTGAGTACTTTATCACCATTTTCAAGGAAATATGCAGTAACAACACAATTTAAAGCAGCATTCCTAACTGCATTATCTCTATCTGATATCTGCTTAGCAATCTCTTTCAGAGCAGAAGCTGGTGTAGGGTGACAAACACAGATTCCATAAGATTCTATTAGCCAACCAAGTTGTTCTAAGCATTCTGAAATACGTATGAACAAATTATTAACATATTACACATAAGACCCATCATACATAATACTTTTTTATCCCATAGAAAAAATTAAGAAAGTCAAATTTTGTAACAATTCTACCATAAATCCAAAAATAGAAAAGAAATAATTTATTTTTAATATTCCATTTTGTAATAATCAACAGAAATTCATCCAATCATTGATCTCCAATTCTAATAAGTAAAAACTAATGCGAAGATTTTTAAACCTTCTTACATTGAAGACATATGTAAATATTATATTGTGAGAAATAGTCTCACTAAACAAATTTGATAAAAACCAGATGACTATGAAATAACTCTATAGCTTTTAATATTCACACGCAAATAAAATTATTCAAATATAAACCTTCTTTACCATTTGAGTATAGTTCTGTCAAATGTCCGATTGATGTAAAACTATAAGTAAAATGAGGCTCCAAGAGAGCACAACAGTTTTAAAAGTTAGATAACTACACAAAATCTTAAGGTTTCACAGATAATCAAAATAAATGTTCTTAATTAATCCAAGTACCCAATGCTTGTCACACAACCCTTATTCTGATTATAAGATATTTATTAGCAGTTTCTCTTTAGGTGGTTGAGACCACTTGACTCCTCGAAAGGAGCCATGGAAAACCACACAAACTTCCTCACAGCTCTTTTCTATACAGTAGACCTACATGTTCTTAGATGTTCAATACATCTCCCAACAAATAATTCCAATAGCTTAATAACAAAAATGTACTTCAAAGATTCAATCATCATACTTATAAATCAAAAAAATGTCATATACACACTCCAGTGTAAATTTTGCTCAACGCAGTACATAGGCCTAATCGCAGACAATCTAAATAATTTGTTGTAAGCCGACAACCTAAATTGTCCCTGCAGACAATCACAGAAATAATGGCCCCAGACTTGACATTAGAACCACGAATATAGACAGGTCAATGGCCCAACAAATTGCTAATCACAACATCATGTCTTTCAGTTACTGATATATGACAAAAATAATTAAACCCCTTCTCTCTGATTTCAACCTCTCAAAACTGAAAATTGGAAGTTATCATTTCAGTGGTACACCATGTCTAGAGAGCCCTTTAACCTCAATATCAGATAACTCTATTCACCCTCCCCTAACTTCAACATCAGATGACTCCATTCACTTTCCCCCTAATTTCAACATCAGACATCTCCATTCCTTTATCTTGTGACAGGTGACTTGAAAATTTCTTGAAACAAATACCTAAAGTATAACTACCAAATGATATAACTTTCCACAAACAATATATGAAGCAATTTACTTTTGTACAAGATACAGCTGTGCATCTAATACAGCTGTGCATTTGGATATTTGTAGTTCTATACACATCTATAACTTACTTTAGTTCCTCTGACTGACAAAGGATGCATGCGACCGAAATATATCATTATTTTAAAATTCATGCCTGTCTTATTTTAAGATTACAGACCAGACTAATACAAGTTACATTTCCTACCAAGTCCAGATAGGACTTTACCTTGATTATAGTGAACTCTGTAATCTTGAAACCGACACTTGTAAACACTAAAACAATTCTTGAATTTTGTAGTCCATTACGTTCGGTGAATCTTATTAATCACTTATTAAACAATAGTTTATGACTATCCGAACTTTAAATTTTGTAAATTTGTTAAACGATTAAAGTGATTACTAAAACAATTAAATATTTTGGCTATATTGTAATCTTTATCAATTAAAAAGAAACTGAAGTGTGAAAATTTCAGGTTTATTTGACTACTTCAGGTGTTAAGTGGTTCTTTCTTTTTCTTTTTATCTATATACCTTACATTAACTAGAGTCTAATAAAAGATAGTTAAAAAAAACTACCAAAATAGGAATTCTGGAAATCCATCTACTTCACTAAAAACTCTAAACTTTTCATATTGTTGTATATAAGTCAGCATATTCTCTTATAATTAACAATTAATATATATTTTAAAACATTTGTACTTTTACCTGTTCGTTGTCTGGCATTTTTTGACTTTATTCCATCCATTAAATAAGCAAATAATTTTGTTACTGCATATACAGAGCCAATCTGCTTAAACAGAGCTCGCACACTATTCCTCACTGTATCTTTGGGATCACCAACCTGAATAAAATGAACCAAAATTTTAAAAAAAAATTAAAGTCCAGTAGAAATCACACTATTCAAACTCAGACTATCTGAATTGCTTTCCCATTTTGGAAAAAAATTAATACAGAAACGTACTGAGATTTCCGAAATAATGATTCTATCACATATGCTATTGGCCTTAAAGTTTTGCATACAGTTTTCTTCGATTGCAGGGGCGTGGTGCATCAAGAGTTCTTTCCACATGGTAAAACAGTTAATAAGGAATAACCTGCAAGTTATGCACAATTTACACAAAGCAATCCGCTAGAAACGCCACATTAGTGGAAGAACAAAAATTGGCTTTTACCTGCTCACATATCTTTACTTGTGTACCAATTTTGGCCAAAAACAACACAATAATGAAGCCACAGCCCCCATATTCCCTAGATCTGACCTCCTGTGAATTTGTCTTATTCTCAAAACTGAAAAGGTCCATGAAAAGACGACGCTACGATATGAATGACAAGATAAAGACTGCATCGAAGGAAGAGCTGAACAAAATTTAAAAAAAAGATTTTTTGAAACACTTCTGTAACTTTTGTAACAATTTATAATTTCTATTGACAGTTTTTTATTCTATTGTACTGAATTAAAATCTCTAAAACAATATCTGAAATGATGAAAAATTCTAAGTAATTTGCTGGTTAAAGAGTTTTACTTTCCTTAAACGAATAACCACACTTTACAGTAAATAAGGAATATAGTGTTCATTTTATATATAATAAAATCAAGTTTTCATTTTAACATCTAGACTTAATGAGCTTCTATTTTTGTACACAAATTTATTCTTATATTCATGATTAACATATACAGTACCTTCAAAATGAGATAAGGAATGAATGATGCAGCTTCATTTTCCAGCATTACATAATCATCTTCAATTAGCATGTTGAAAACTGTTTGTAAATATTCAAGACCCTTGAGTAATACAGAAGGATTGGTATCAAAAAACCTCAGAGTCATCCAACGTAATATCAGGTCTAGATTCGCCATCAAAGCTGCACTGTTGTTGGCCAGATCCTAGACATAATGTATACAAATAAGTAAAACTTTATTGTTAAAAATAAACGGTTTTTTTGTTTAAATCATGTGATAAAGAAGTTTTAAAACTATTCGTAAAGGTAGACTTTAGAGGGAATCAGATGAAGTTTATGGTTTAAATTTAATATCGTTTCAAATTAATTTTTTTTATATAAATCACCTACAAAATAAAATAATGTAAACTAATTTAAACATTTTTTTTTATCAAATCAGTGTAAATTTAGTAACTATTACCAGGTCTAAAAAACAACAAAATATTAAAACAAAGCCTCTAATGATTGTTTGGATTTGAATAAAAGTACAATAATCTCTCAACTCCTGCTAGTATTTATTATCCAAGAATATAAACATTTAGTAGAATTTCACTGCAAAAATTAGATATTTGATTATTCACAAAAAAGCAACAATGAAACAAAAGTTTTACAGGCTTTTTATAACCGTGTAAACATTTTCAAGTGTACTATGAGGTTAACTCTGAAACCACCAGAACAATTCTGCAAATAAAATATCTCAAGACTGTTTGTTTTTCTCCACCTTGTTTCCAGCAAGCAAATTGAACCACTTCTGAGTTACAATTTGGTTTGCAAAGTCTGTTATTGAAATGGAGAAAATACAGTTGTGTCGCTTGCGTAAAAAGTTATATTGTTAAAGGAAAATCTGTCAGACAACTTTTCAACTTAAATGAATTTACTTTTTTATATTCTAACAATTACACATGTCTTAATTAATAAGGAAGTCTTTTAATCAGTGTGGAAATATTCGAACTTTGGTTGGAGGATATGTCTCAAAAGAATGTTTTGGTCAATTTCAAGCAGCTGAAAAGGCAAATCAAAAAAAAATACTTCATAAAATTCACAAAGTTATGAATCTAATTTGACTACCAAGTGCGTAAAGTCACAGTTTAGAAATTTCAAAAAAGGCATATTTTACGTAATATAAAACTGGTGGATGAATTGATTGATCATGATTTCCTAAAGAAATTCACAATACCATTAAAAAAGGAGGTTATTTATCATAACATGAATTAAATGTGGATGAGGTGGAACTATTTTGAGAAAAAGTAGTTTCTACCACAATGTTTTTTCTTCTAATTTTCTTTAATATATGTTGTGAGTCATAATATGTTACTAAGTTGTAAGTATAGAAACATGACTACAAATTGGCAATGAAAACATATAATTTAAAAAATTAAAACAAGGGTTTAGTTTTTTGTTATACTTTTTTTTCAAATAACTACCTCTATAATATATTACCATTCACAAGTCTAAAAAAAATCATACTTTATCAAAGAAACTTTTTTATTGTTTTTAAAACCTTTTTTGTAGATTTTTTGTATTTAGTACTACAGTCAGCGGCGCTTATTGTGATCACGGTTAATGTTATCATTCGGTTATTGTTATCGTTTCATTGAAAAACAAACACGGACGTATATTAATACATTGTAATTAGGTCGCTTATTGTAATCATCTGTTCGCTTATTATTATCATTTAATTTGCCATGCAAAATCATATGTGTCAACGTATACTGATTTTGCATGGCAAATTATATAGCATAGACCAAGTAAAAATGTCTACAAAGTAGTGTAAACAGCACGTGCAACACACAATGACACCCAATTCATAGAATGTTTATTTTTAGAATGACAGAAATACTTTATAACGGTTTCAGCACTTAGCACAGTTCTCAGAATGTCTCCCTTACTCTTTGTTTACGCAAACACCCTAGCCTCGCTGAGTCGACTTTAGTTGTTTGTTAACATTAGTTGATGTTACTACTGAACCATTTACAGTACAGTCCTACTGTATTTTTTAACAGTGAATTTTTATGAACGTTTTGTTACAGTATTTCAGTGTGATTTTACATAATTTAATTTTTAAAGATCTTTTTTGTTTGTTTTGTAGAGTTTAGTGTCACTTGAAGATTCAAAGGACAGTATAGCAAGATGTCCGAATCTCAAAAAAAACGATGTGATTTAAGTCTTAAACAAAAACTTGATATTCTAGATAGGTACAATAAATTACCAAACATGAGTCAACGAAACGCTGCTTCTTAACTTGGTTTTTCTCAACATCTCTTATGTAAAATATTGAACAACAAAGAAAAAATCTTGTCATTATCAAAGTGTAATGCAAATGTTGACAACAAAAGACATCGTTCTGGGAAGGATCCGCAAGTGGAATCAGCTTTGAAATTGTGGTTTAAAAATGTTCGCGAAAAAGATGCTCGAGTTGACGGCCCACTAATGTGTCTAAAAGCTGAGGATCTTGCCAAAAAAATAGGAAAACAGGATTTTAAAGCCAGAGATGGATGGTTCAATCGATGGAAGAAAAGGGAAAACATTGTTTACAAGAAAATGTGTGGTGAAAAAAGAAATGCTGAATTTGTTGGAGCTGAAGACTAGTTACAATACAAATGGCCAAAGATTTTGGCCGAGTATTCTCCTAGCTTCATATACAATGCAGATGAAACAGGACTATTATCGTGCTTTACCCGAACATACTTACTTATTTAAAAATGAAAGTGCTAATGGCTGTAAAATATGTAAACAAAGAATAACTGTTTTGTGTTGTGTTAACATGGTTGGTCATAAAGAAATCTAAAAATCGGTAAATCTAAAAATCCACGGTGTTTTCAAGGTATCAAAAAGCTACCGGTTGAATATCATTCAAACTCCAATGCTTGGATGACATCAAAAATTTTTAATGAATGGCTGACTAAATGGGATACCAGCCTCAAACGCAACATTGTCCTTCTACTAGACAACTGCACTGCACATAATGACATAAGCACTACGCTAAAACACATCAAAGTGATTTACCTTCCGGCCAATACTACATCAAAAGTTTTTATTGACGAGAGATGCGTGCTAGAATTATAGAAAATATGGATGAATTTCAAACCCTTACCTCAAATGAATTGGCTAAAAAAACTTCTTTACTCGATGCTGTTCATCTGATAGCAAAATCTTGGAATGAAGTTTCTGAAAAAACTGTGAATAATTGCTTTAGAAAAGGTGGGTTTTTTGTTGGAGAAAATCAAGAGCAAGCTACATCTGAGGAAGACTCTGAAGAGAACTTGAAGCCTTTCGATTTGTCCTTAAAAGAATATACTGAATGGATGGAAGTTGACGATAGTATTGAAACAGCAGCGGAAATGACTGAAGAAGATATTTGTGAGGTAGTTGCTTCAACATCAAAAGTTACTGAAGAAGAAGAAGGCACCGATGATGATGAAAATGATAAATGTGTACCGCAAAGATCTAAGCAGGAAGTTCTCTTGAGATTCTAAGGCAGTTTGTTCAACAAAAAGCAGAAAATATCAACAAACATTATGAATATGAATAATTTATAAACAATATTTTACGAGAAGACTACAGACAGTCACATATAGAGGAATTCTTCGAGAAAAAGTAAATGTAAATTTGAAGTGTAAATAAGATTGAAGTGTTTTATAATGAAGTTTTATGTGTTAAAATGTTTTGATCAAGTGTTTTACGTAGTTCTATATATTTTTTTCAATTATGCTAGATTCAGTGTTTAAAAAAAATCTACAGTGGAATAAAATAAACTGACATGAAATATGCCCACTAATTTTAACAAGTAGAAAACTAAGTTACAGAAATTCTACTACTGTACATAAAACTGTCCGGAATAGCATCAAAATTTGGTAAGTACAGTTTAAATATAGTGTTACAGAATTAGAATTACTTAATGTAATGATAGGCTTACATATCGTTCAGAACAAACAGTTGTGGCCATAATACAGTGAGTTCAATCCAGTACGGCTGTAGACTACATCGTGGTTATTGCTATCGTTCGGTTATTGTTATCGCTCGGTTATTGTTATCGTTCGGTTATTGTTATCACATATACTTCTGACAAATATGATCACAATAAGCGGCGCCGAATGTATTACTTTTTTGCTACATAATTAGACTATAAAAAATTTTTAAATAATATTTCCCATATATTTCTTAATTTTATATTCTTTTAAAAAAATGGAAATCTAACAGATTTAGATAAATTACTGTCTTGTTAACCCTAAATTCACAAGTAGCACTATTTAATATCATTTGAATCTCCTCAATTAATGCAAGTTGTCTGTATTTAACTTAAAGACAGAGAGATATATGTATATTATCAAAGTACAATAAAACTTGTATTAATAGTTGCAAAAGGTTCATTTCTTTATATTTTAACACTCTATTTGTGATATATATAAGAAAACACAAACAAGTATACAGATTTGAAAAAAAGGTATGCTTGGCAAATGATAGTAGGCCGTAAAATAACTTAATTTTAACTAATGATTGGATACAAACTGTTATACGCATTAGATTTCCAGCTATCCACCAATGGTTAACAAGTGTTCTTTACAGTTGATCAAATTACAATGACTTATATGTTTTGGTCAATTTACAAATATATTTGAATAGACCCTTTCAATAGTCAATAGATTAATAATAACAAACACAATTTAATTGTTTTTACAGACAACTGCTTTGTTATTTATTGTTGCCACCCATGTATTGTTTATTGGAATCAAGGCATTATTACATTGGGAAATACTTGTTTAGAATTGCTGGGATATCTACTTACAGCACAAATATTGTTGTAGTAGAGAAAGAATATGTTTTTTATTCTAAGCCCATTCCTTACTTGGGACACACTTTCATGTTCTTGATTCAAAACACTATTCTTCATAATCAGCTTTTTATTTTATGTAGGAAAGCTCAACATGTTATTGTGGTTTGTGTTACTTTAACTTTGCACAAAAAAACCAAAAACTTGAAAGATAAAAAGAAATAAAATAAAGAACAAAGTTAAAAAGGCTCAACAAATTTGTAAAAATCCTGTTAGCAAAAAATGCCAAACACTCAAGTCAAGCAAAAATTTAGCACTACAAAGTAACAATAAAAATAAACCACTCATATTAGGAGCTAAGCTCGGTCTCAAGATTATCTTTGCACTATAAATCGGAGATCCAATACATCTGCACGCAATCTTTTAAGAAAGACAATTTAATAAAAATCAGTTTAAATTCGGAAATATGTATTTTTTCAACTAAATAGTGTATCTTTTGGCATCAAAAATTCATTGTAAAGTTCACAATTTACCCTATCAAAACTAAATACCTCAGTAAGTGAGTCAATGGCACGGAGATGGTATCTGAAGTCAGCATGAAACATATTAGCGATGAGTCCTTTGTTTACGTTTGCAGTAATCATTTGTTCACGTAGTAACTCCACAAATTCTTCTCTGGGAGTAACAAAGTTCCACTTAAGAGTCTAATGAACAAAATGAAAGATTAATAAAGTGAGTCCATAAAAACTATATATATCTTTAACAATAATGTAGCAATTACGTCTGGATGCAATAGTCTAAAATTATAGACTTTTAAATATCCATTTAAACCATTTTAAAGAAACTTTTTATTCAGAAATTATAGTATTTAAATATATTTAATGACATTATCTAAGTCTACTCAAACACATTAAGAACCAAATTTTATTCAATAGAGTTTGGCAAGACCTCCAGCAAAAATATATACTATGAGACATTTTAGCTAATTTGATTGCATTTTCAGGTTTTAATTTTTTGATATAAGACTGATATACGAGGTGTGGCTAGAAAAAAACCGAACTGATGCTATAAAAAAATTTTATTTTCCATTATTTACAATTTGATGTTATCTCCTTCAATGTACTCTCCTCCTCGGTCTATACACCGCTCCATACGAATTTCCCACTGTTCAGAGCAATGCTGCAGATCATTTTCGGTAAGTCCATACATTACTTCCGTCGCTTTTTCTTTTACTGCTTCAACACTCTCAAATCTAGTTCCTTTCAAAGCTGACTTGACTTTAGGGAAAAGAAAAAAATCACAGGGCCAAATCAGGTGAGTAGGGTGGATGGTCTAAGATGGGAATGTTGTGATTGGCTAAAAACGTCTTCACTGACAACACATTGTGAGCTGGGGCATTGTCTTGGTGCAGGATCCATGTCTTTTTTTTCCACAAATCGTTCCGTTTTCTCTGTACTCGCTCACGTAGGGTAGTCAGGACGCTAATGTAGTAATGCTGATTCACTGTTTGTCCCTCTGGCACCCAATCAATGTGTACAATCCCTTTGACATAAAAAAAAACAATCATCATTGCCTTGAATTTCGATTTTGACATTCGTGCTTTTTTTTTGTCGTGGAGAATCAGGAGATTTCCAATCCATCGATTGGCGTTTGGTTTCGGGATCGTAAGTAAAAAACCACGATTCATCACAAGTAATAACATTTTGTAAAAAGGTGGGATCACTTTCAATGTTTTCTAGGATGTCAGAACAAATCATTCTTCGGCGTTCCTTCTGTTCAATTGTGAGACACTTTGGAACCATTTTGCACACACTTTGTTCATGTTGAAACTTTCATGAAGAATCTGCCTAACACTTTCCTTGTCAATTCCTGTCAACTCAGACATTGCTCTGATTGTTAAACGGCGATCTTCTCGAACAAGTTTACCAATTTTTTCAATGTTTCCATCAGTTTTTGCTGACAATGGTCTGCCAGTGCGAGTGTCATCACTTGTGTCTTCGCGGCCATCTTTAAATCGTTTAAACCACTCAAACACTTGTGTTCGCGATAAACAATCATCGCCGTACACTTGTTGCAACATTACAAACGTTTCACTTGCAGATTTTCTAAGTTTAAAAAGAAATTTGATGTTAACACGCTGTTCTTTCTGTACACTCAACATTTTTCCGACGCACAGAGAAAACTTCAACTATTTAGAACAGACGCCACGGGCAGACTGAGTGCAGGAGGCAGATGAAACTCGAGCAGTAGGCGGAGCAAGAGTCACATGACAGGCCAGGCGACTTTCAGCCTTATTGCATTCGTTTTATTGTTTCACCTGTGCTAGTTCGGTTTTTTTCTAGCCTCACCTCGTACATTCATGCCTATAATTAAAAGAATTAAATATAAACATTTTTAATATAATCCCTACTACGTTTATCCCTACTATGTGAGCGTTTATGTGATTACATACTACATATTTTCATAAATCATTACAAAATAATTATATTGAATAAAACAGCACACCATATAAACCTCAAATACTATTGTGATCCAGCTGTAGAATATTAGGGAATATATTAAACTGTCCTATCACAAAAATTATGTATACAAATGACACAGTATTACTTTATGTTTTAATATCTGGCTACTAGAGTAAAACTAATGCAAGTGCAACTGTAGTTAATGTTCATTGCATTAAAGGGGATTTATATTACACAGAAAATAATTTCCTCTCTTGTCCGTATCTCAGTTTCTCTATTCACTTCACCATCTAACTGTACATAAACTACAAAATATTTTGATACCAAAATTATTTTTTATAAGGTAATCTATAAAAGAGGATATTCAGACTGATTCATCAACACAAAGCAGCGATTCCCAAAAGCGTGTGTCAGGAACAGACAAGTATGGTGTTGAATCCAGAATAAAAAATAATAAACTCAAACAACAATAATGCTTAGTGAATAAAGTGAACATTAATGCAGAAGTGGAGATAACTTGTTGGATAAATGGGGCTGAGGGAGACAGATCACTATTTGAATATGAAGGCAAAGATTCTTTCTCTGCTTATATGAGAGGAGCTCTGCTATTTCTCTACATCAAATAAAGAGACCCCCTCGACCTCAGCTATCGAATGAAGCAATGGTTCCAAATGAGCTCAAACATAATTTTACAACTAAACATAAATTTGCAGCCGATATACCTCCGAAATATTTTTAAAGAATTTTGTCTAGAGTCAAGCCAGGATGAGGTTTCCACTAAACAATAGCGAATAAAACACAAGAAACTAGCTACAAAGTTGCTGAACTTAGTAGTTAAACAACAAAATTACAAATTTCTGCAGAGATGTTAGTTATGCCAGTTTGCTGTGAAATCTTCAAACTATTACTGTTTGGTAGTGATTATTAAAAACAAGTTAGGAAGATACCAACAATACCATTTCTCAGAGAATCAAAGAAATAACTGAGGAAGGAAATATCTGCCTAGGACTACAAAAGGTAGACATTTTAAATTTAGTTGATACATACTTTCAAAATTCCGAAATATCCTGAAAGTCAAGTTTCTTGGAGTATTCATTAATGGAAGGTCACTTGATGAACTTTCTCAGTTTGGCAAAAAAAAGAAAAATCCTGATATAATTTGTACACACTGTTTTCTACACAGAGAAACACGGGTGGGTAAATCTTTGGTTACTGAACTCAGAGAAGTATTTGACAGAGTTGTAAAAATGATTAATTATGTAAAAAGTATGTACTGCTATGAATTCTAAACACACTCGATTCCTTCTCCACTAGGTAAGATGCCTATCTCGTGGACTTGTTCTGAACTGAGAAAAGATTTATTTACTTGTGAGTATCATTTGAACATGTAAATTTACTTAGTGACGAGGAGTGAACATAAATGTGCAATGAAAATGTGATGATTTATTCACTTCTACTGACAAAATAACATCATTCAATGACAAACTATTATTATAAAAGAAAAAACTTCTAAAAAATTAATCATGCAAAATGTTTAAGCTAACTGAAAAATTACATTTTTTTATCAAAATAATTGATATGATTTTTAAAAAGATTTAAACTTTTGAGTGAGAACGTTAATAAATATTTCTCTTTCGTTGATACATAAGCATTAGATTGGATATAACCAGTTTATTAATGTGGGAGACAATGAAGTCTTAAGTACAAAAGAAGAAGAGGTCATTGAGTGACATTAAAAGTGACCATGACCTGAAAGTGAACTTCGGAAAACTGGATCTAGAGGCAGATAAAGTCCAAATGTTAAAAGAAGAAAACCCGAAAGCAGCATTTCTATTAGTAAAGGAGCTTCCTACAATAACTAAATAAGCCATAAAGGGTAAAGGTTGTTACCCTTTCCTAAAGTGTGTTTTTTTGTGAGACAGCTTTTTCTGTTATGAATTAGATGTCTCATTAACAATTATTGCTGAATTTTCATGTGCTGTAAAATGAAGTTTTTTCAACATTTAAAATATAATGGTTTTATTTGGCTAATATAACTATATTATTTATCATTAAGATATTTATCAAAAGATTAATTAATAGGTTTAAAATATTTAGTTTTTTCAATTACTGGAAAGATTAAAATACTAGAAATGTTGTAATTATTAGGCCTAAAATAAGGCATTTAAGTATAAAAATTTTAAAATGTTGGCCAGACCCCTCTTATAATGTGAGCGTCACCCACACCCTCTTCATGGCTTTCCATAATTATAAATGTGCAGTGGTCACTGATAATTTTTGTAAAGCAAGCCAAAGTTTGGGACCATAAACTACAGATTTGAAATTTGCAATATATCTCCATTGCACAATGGAACCACACAGAAAGAATATGGTATGCAAAAGTTTTATATTAACACATTGAGTGTGGCGCACGGAATATCCCGCATTCACAGAAGGCCCATCGGTGCTGGGTATGGAATATCTTGAGCTTTAACCCGACCAAAGTTATTGTGTCATTCGGTTGCTTTTAAGAATACTATGAATTTTCAGCACTGTGCAATAGTGCTAAAATATAATTTAGACTTTGAACTGTTTTTGAACATTATATTTTTCATCTATGAGGGTAAATCTTTGTTTGTTTAATAAGTAATATTAACACCTAACAAATGTTGCATTTCTCGCATGAAGCAGTCAATGTGTTAAATACCAAAATTCTGTCTATTTAAAAATCAACATGGGGCCTCTAATATAAAATGTAGACTTAGAACAAAAAATTAAAAAATTTGAAACTGTAAAGGAATATTTAAGAGTAAAATACATAATTACTTTTTTTAACACGTTTATTGCCAAACTGGAAATTGCAATTTTGTCTGTTGGCCAATTTTTTTCATTATTTATTTAGTTATATAGTGTTCAAAATAAGTAAATATAATATTTACAAACTTTTATTATTATGTACGTAGGAATTATGGTCTCTAATATCCATCACGCGATTGGCCATACATAATGCAATTTTTGCCCATATGGCTAAAAACCGCGATATCGCGTGCTATATAATTCAGCCAAAAAGGGTACATAGTTTACAAATAAAAGCCATTTAAACGTATTAAGTGTGATGACTTTAATTAGCTGACTTTTATAATCAGGCAAAATTTGAATTGTAGGCAATCACTCTAGATTGTAGTTCACTTATACATTCAAAATTTACAAAATAGTTTCAAAATATAAAATTATTTAGCATTGCAATCATGCAATTAAAAAAAAAAACAGTCAAAACATAATAGTGGAGCACCTGGACAGTTTTTACACTCAGTTGTGGTGTTTATCCTCTTTTCGTTACTACATCAATTTCTGTAATCTTTTCTATAAGTTACATTTACTGTTTTGCCAGTGCTGAGACATCGTGGTTTGGCTTTTTCAATTTTAGTTAGCTAGTGTTGGACTCGGTCTCCTTGTGCCTTCTGTGTTGTTAGTGGGTCAGATGTTATTTCTGGCAAATGGGATTCAATAATTTGTTCCCTGAAATCATAAAGTGTCATGCTCTTCTAATTAGAATATTTGTTATAACAGTACTCGGGGCGTTTACCAGACCCATCATCAAAGTATGTATAAAAATTTTCATATACCATCATAAAGTTTTCTTTTCGCATGGGTAGTAACTTGCATTTGATCTTGTAAATCAACACCAGACATGTTTTTCTTGTAATTTATGATGGCTCTAGGTTTTGTCACCACAGTACCACGTTTTGTAGTCACTTCTTGCATTTCGTCAGGAAATTCAGTAGATATGCAATTAATCTCTCTTTTGTCCTTCCATTTTCCCATATGGACACTGTTACGACACTGCGATACATTTTCGCCTTTTTAAAGTTTTTTGTGATGATGTTACTTGGGTTATCTTTATATTTCTTGTTTAATGTGCCAGTGTAATATGTATTTTACTCCAAGAGTTTTGCAGCTAAACCATAGCTGTTATAAAAACGAGCACTACATGACCAACATTCAATTTTCCCTCTAATAACTTTTCCACTATTTTTTCGGTGTGGCCTTTCCCTGCAGTTGGACCTAACGTACTGGCAAAAACATGCACTTTTAAGATGGTACCATTTGGTTCCGCAAGTACATACAACTTAATTCCATATTTGTGTCTTTTCTCCTTGATGTACTGGCAGAAAATAAGTCAACCACGCCATAAAACCATTGATACGTCTAGAGACAAATTTTTACCGGGGTAATAAATACACTCCATTTGCAGTTATCTATGCGACTGTCATTATTTTGTTCAACAAAATGGAGGCATCTCAGAATTGTTTGAAATCTATTTCTCAACATATATTGAGGGAAAACCGATTTATATAGCCGATGAATTTTCCAGTAATCAACAACATGATTCATTTTTGCTGTACTAGTGTGTAATAGTAACCCAATAAAGATTTTCAGTTCTTCTAGGGTGAGCGACTTCCATTGTGTAATTCGAGACCGAAGTTGACTAGAGGAATTCTTTAGGGATTCAGCGTATCTATTTGAGTAATCAACTATTTTTTGTAAATAATTTTTGCTGACAAATAAATTAAAATAATCCCTTGGATTATTGGGTGCTGGCACTAGTAGTGCATTTGTCCGAGTAAACGCAATATCCTTCATAGAACTAAAGTCAACACTCCAACAATTTGTGGAAACCGATGTTTGTATAGCGTTTATAAAGTCATTATTTTGTCTCACCTGCAATTGCAAATCCTTGTCTTCATCGGATTACAAATCACTTTCACTATCAACAAATTCATAGTTTATATCATCGGTCCTGGTTGGTCACTCATAATTAAAAAATCCAAATCAATACTCAAGTTAATAAAAACCGAACTTCAAAATGCTAAATCAACGAATAACTAAACAAAATTATTAGGATGTTACTTTATCCTAACTGTGTGCACTGGCTAATAAGAACAAAACAAAATGGCTGGTGGCTATCTCCACTACAATAAGGTCAATCCTTTGCCTAGTGGCCAATATAAGTATTACGCAAAATTTTGCGGTGGCCGCTATAATAATTCACTTAGAATTTGGATAGCAATGACCACGTGATAACCAGTGACTGGCCATCCGGTAAGAACAGGCAACACGCGATATCGCATGATTGGCAATGAACGTGTTAAACTACAACTTGAAAGATCATTTATCTATACTTAGATTCTCGAGAATCTAACATTATATTTGAACTAAAAATCAGTTATCATTTTTTTTTGTCACAAGAAAATGGGTAAAATATAATAAAATTGTATCAACATACTTTCCAGTGGAGCACATGCTTATGTGTTACTTTGTAGTGTAAATTGAAGTTACTTCACAGATATTTATAGTTCTTGATTGTTTATAAGTTTATATTGAATAAAAATTATTTATTAATTAACTTTAAAATTTCTGGTAAATTTTTTAGTATGTTTTAAACTATTTTTATTGGAATATAACTAGTAAGTAACATTAAGTTGTATTAAAAATACAGGCAATAAAGTTTCACATCAATAAATTTTCCAACCCAGCATTACAAAATACTTATGTAGAATGTACAAGGGAGCAAAAACATATGTGACATAATCTCTTACAAATCCAAATAACAAAAAGAATTAGTCGATAAGTTTACAATTATTACACATGTCTATCTTTTTTAAAATGTTTATGCTTGAGTTAGAATAAATTCTTTATCTGTTTTTATTCTTTAAAATAAATGTTATTAAAAATAACAAGTTGAATGCTCTGGTGTCTGAGGATGTTTTACCAAACTTAAATGTCAGTAATAATACAAAATTACAATAATTATAAATTGTAATATAAAATTACAATACTGTTTACCATATTATCAGATCTGTTTTTGGAATATAAATTCGCTTTGCAATATATTTTATATAGATCATAGTATTTTATCACTTTCATATTCACTATGTTTTTTTCCAAAGATCTTTTAAAATGATAAATAAGATTTCACAGTACAATTAACTCTGTGTTAGCTGTATTACATTATAAATCTATGAAATTTATAAGTACAGCACATATTAAGACTGGAATTGAGCATATAAAAATCTTTACCTCTTACTAAATGGGAAGGTTTTATATTATAAATATAATAGAAGATAACTATCTAAAATACTCTAAAATTGATCTCACCTTAAGTTTCTGCTCATCAATAATACGTTGGTTTTTCAACTTATTTACTTCAAGCAATGGCGAGACATCCACATCTTCTTCTTTCTTGCGAGTTACAGGTTTTGCATTAACAGCAGCAGCTGTGGCCTTTTTAAAAGTAAATAGTACATATTATTTGTATGATTAATAATAACACTTTAGTACAATAAACTTCAATTTTAAAGTTTGTTTAAATGTATTTATAGACTAGAAAGATGTTTTTTGTCAAGAGAGATATAAATATATTTAAATTTGTTTCATGAAAGTATCAAGAAAGTAAAAACAAAAGCTTCTAAAAATTGAGGTTCTCCAGAACATGTCTGTATATATGGTAAAAAAAATTAACTAGTAACAGTAGATATTTAAAGTTGCTTGATGTAATCATCTTGAATTATATCACTGACTAAACTATAACTAAAAATACCTAATTAAGTGAATACATAGGACTTACTTGCTGACACGTTTTGAAACAATCGTTCCTATTACGAAGCAAAGCCTCTAACCTTGTTAGATACCTACGTATTAACTTAGTTAAGTATTTTTAATTATAGATATAATTACTTACATTAGTAATTATTAATACTGTGATTTTTTAAAATTCTCAAATCATCATAAATTTTATTTTCATATTACAGAAATTAAATTATACTTGGCAAAAACCAAGACAGTTAAATTATCTTCAACAATTACAAAGTACAGATAAATATATAATTATGATACAAAAAATCAAAAAAAAGAAAATTACAACTGTGAAACTATAAGGGAAATATAAATGTTAAAATCAAGAAACCTCATAATAAAGGTTTCCTTATCCTCAAAAAACCAAATAAGGTTATCCTCCAAAAATAAGACCTAATAAACATAAACATAATCTAAACCTAAACAGTTAAAAACCTAACAAATAAATACTCAAATCTATGATAAAATAATAAAATTTATATTAAAACAAAATAAAGAATATTGATAATAATATATTAGAAGTATATAAAGGGTTGAAAATAAATAAGTTGAATTAAAAAATTAAACAAACTGAAATCTATCTTTGAATATTGAATTGCCGTGAATGGAGGTCTAATAAAAAATTAATCTTTTCACTTACTTTTGGTTTGGATTTGGTAATGGTTGCAGATGACCCTGGAGCCAACTTCACCGTACGTCCAGACTTCTCACCAGTGCCACTTGATGGTGCACTCTTTGATTTTGGAGCAGGTTTCTCTGGTAAACTTCCTCGAGCATTATCAAGAATTGCTTTAACAACAGACTGTGAACCAGGCTGAAATACCATATGTTTTTTAAAGAATAAGAACTTAAATTACATGATTTAATTTATAATTTCAATAAATTGATATTTCTAACAAATTCAAAAAAAACTATAAATTTTAATAACTTCTTCCCCTATAATATACAACATTATTACTACACCCCGGTAAATCACTTCATTACTATTATTTTATCAAGTATCAGATTGATTGCATAAATTGTGGAAAAATTATGTATGACAGACAAAAAGACTTTAGCACAAGATGCAATGAGCAAAAAAATAAATTCTTCATAAAACAAAAAAAGTCGTTTCATCCAAACATTCGACTGATACATGTCACCAACTTGATTGGCATAATGTAATATTACACAAATAATTTAATCTCTTGAAGTGAGGTACTGCAGAAATGGTATACGTTGAAATAAAAGAAACAAATATATTAACAAAATTACTGATTTAAATATTTTCCAATGAGTTGTTTGTAATCAAAGATGAAATTTAATTTGGTTGGATGATTGCTAATATTGATAAAATAAACAGTGACGATTATGTTTTTGTATAGCTTTATTGGTAGCTTCACTCTGTGACAGTTTTTGGTACCACGGCACAGGTAAATCTTTAGAATTTTTATATATTCTAAGTATCCACACAGTCCACAGCCCGAGGAGGGTTAATTGTCAAAATTCCTTTTAAGGGGAATTCTAAATTATATTTTGGGGAACGATTTCGCTATTTAACGCCCCTGTGGTGATGTGTAACACAATATTAGTAGAGCATTGTTAATTGTTTATAAACTCATTAACAGCCTGGTTTATAAGGTCATTTCTAAAGTGGGTTAATAAATCAATTAATAAAGTAGGTTGTTAAAAAAAATGTTTCATAAAAAAAAATAACAAAATAAGGATGCGGAACTAATGTTAAAATATATATCTATTGCCATAACTTTGTGGAAGAGTGTATTAGTAACAACAATAGCCTACTGAATAATTTCATTTTTTTTAAATTCACTTAAAAATATACACATGCTAACTAAAATACTTAGAAATATTCATAGAAAAAATAGTGAATAAACAGAATAAATAAAACTATAATATTTTATTGTATTACGCGCCTATTGCATTCCTGCTTAATTACTGTGTCTGTTTGTGTGTTGAGTAAAATTATTCCTCGCTAGGTCAAGTTGTTGGTAAATCCAAAGAAATTAGCTAGGTAGCAATAGGGATTCCCTTAATAAATATATTGATCAACTACGGAAATCAGAAATTTCATTTGAACTCACTATTAGGCCAACGTACAGGATATGAGATCTCAATTAAGAGTTTTATTAAAAAATAATATGTGTGTACCAAACATACAAAATTTAAAGTTTTCAAATATTTTAATTCCCTACGCTATAGGTGCTGAAGGAGGAAATAGAGTCTCCAACCCACTAATAAGGTCAAAATCAACAGTGCTATGTTAGTGCATCCTACTCCTTGCAGCATGTATTTGGTTCTTCTCAATATCATCTTTTTCATTGTACTTTTAGGTGTTACTATATCTTAATGAAAGCGAGGTAAAAGACTCGTTAAGTTTTTATTATGATATTATTTTTTGAAGTGCAAAATATACAAAGTGTCAACATTTTAAGAACAAATTCCATTATTTTTATTATTTTTTCGTAGTGTACTGTTATTGGTTGTTGTAGTCAGTTAAAAATGAAAAGATATTATTGACTCTATCATAAGGATTTAAAACACTATACAATAACAAAATATGTAGAATAAGTTACAAGTTTTGTTTATTATATATAGGAAGTTATGTTTAAAAAAATTAGTTCTTTAAAAAAAGTTTTTAAAAATATTGTGTGTTATTCAGCTTCAATAGGGTTTTGCAGTTGCTTTAAAAATAACACTCTGTTTATTACAAAAATAACTTTCTACTTAAATATTTATTAGACTTTAAAATAAGTTAAACACAACTGAAAATTAAATTATGATTTTATAAAAAATTTATGGAAAATTAAGAATGATTCAGATTTGACATGACACACTGTTGCTCAATGAAATGAATCATTTCAAAAGATTTAGATAAAAAATTTTGACATGGAGAAGTATAAAAATATATATTGCATTGATTTTAATTTAACCCTTCAATGCATGATTTTTTATTTTGAGGCAAAAAAATTACCAGCAATAACATTTAGTGAGTATAAAAGGGGAAAAATGTTTAAAAAAATATACTTTTAATATTAATGTTATTAAATGATAATTTATTGATTGTAGCTGATCAGCTACATCATGCATTTACACATACTCGCTACTATCTCATTGATCTTAATACTACCTTATTACTGAGACAGTTATTATAACTTTTTTTATACTCTCACTAACACATATTTATAGGAACAACTGAAAACTAATAATAGTATAAAATTAAACCTTATGTCTCAGCAAAAGTACAGCTATTATGATAATTATCGTTCACACACACACACGCGCGCGTGTGTTCATATTTTATATGACTAATTATGTCTTATGGATAGTTTCAAAACAGTTCTTCTTCTTATGGTAACATAATGCAATTCTTCACTTTTTGCACTGTACCCAAGAAAATCCCTTACAACCAGGTACTTTGCACCTCTGCCTTACTTCCAGATACAATGGGAGGTGACCAACCTCATCTTGCCTTACATCTCTTGGAGGTTCATGTGCTGCAAGCCCCTTCGTTTTTTTCATTTGTATTCTAGGTCATTACTCGGTCTTCCCCTTTTTGGACAGACAACCCCAGAAGCACTGAGCAACCTCTAATCGAAATTGGGAAAGTTCCATGGTGTTTGAGTTGCCCTTGTTCTCTGCTACTTTTCTATATAGAATATAGAAGTTCACTATTCCCATTTCTAAAAGATGATAAAATAATCTAAGATACCATTTTCTAGATCTCATTAGAATTTTGTGTCTATCCATGATGCTGTCAAACAAATCGACTCCTCCCATGTATTTATTATACAGTTTTATTAGTTCCGGCCAGGACATGTTTACTCTAGATTTTGTTTTCCGGTCATATCTGCTTTATTCTTCAAATGGTTGTCCAGCTAGAGTAAAAAGCAACATAACAGTTTTACTGTTCTTCCATACTAGCCCCTAAATCTTCCTTCCCTGACATTATTTTTCTGGAGCATTTAACTGAGATTCAATTTTCTAATAGAACGATTCATGACAGTTATAATCAGTTAGTTTGATTAACTCAAATTGAACAAAGTTGTTGATAGGTTATAAAGTCTGTTAGGAATATCTCTACAAAAATTCACAAATTAAATTTTATTTATTTATAATTTTTCTGTTGATATAAATCAAGAAGCATCTATAAGCTCAAGCCATTTCAAAACAAAATGAAAAATGTAAATGCATAAACTAATTGAAAATTCTTTTTATGTCAAATATGGGTGTTTCATACTACTTTTGTGTTTGTAGGTTGTTTGGTAACATAAGGTATGCCAATCCCTTGTCTGTTATAATCTAGGCATTATGTTGTCTATTAACTATTGTAACCATTAAAAGAATTTTAAACCTTTGATTTATTTATTCCTTATATTTTGAAAATGCTAATACATACAAGTTTTTCACTAGAAAGTTCATTGTAATCTGTACTGAATAAAGGTAATCTTCAATTTTGGCGACTTTTCTTCATTAAATTTAATTTTTTAAATTTTCTTTTAATTTCAAGATTTAAATTTTTAATACAAACACATAAAACTTATGCAAAATAAATTGCAATTCTATGGAAATAACAGTCAAAGTGATTGATGTTAAAGTGTTTAGGAACACTTATAAGTTGAACATATCAAAACAATTAAATGTATTTGAGAATCTATTCTTTAGCTCATATATCAGGAATACAATACTCAAGATAAATCTGAAAATATATAAGAAATATTTAGCAACAAGAAAAAACCCAACAATAACTTTTTTTTAACCGAATAGCAAATTATCATATGAAACACAATACCTTGAAAAATTTAGTAATTATTTTTGTTTTTTTCATATCTGTTTCTGTAGTGGCAATTATATAATGTTAATAATAACCAAAATTTCTTGTTGTTTGGAAAACTTACTTTTAGCTTTTCACAAACATTTGCCATAGTGCTGAATCCTACGTGAATCATTACACCCAGTACAGCTTCTGATGCATTCTTCCTCACTTCAGCGTTGCGATCCTCTAGATTAGAAAACAGCGTGCTGATGCAAGCAACTAATTCCTCTTTAGGGATGGTTTTCACAGGGACTAAGTGGGAAGAAATAAACACATACAATAGGATAAAATTATTTGTTTACTTTCAAAGTAAGCAGTAACAAATAAAAGCAGAACAAAATGTTCTAAGTTTCTTGGATCATCAGCAGAAATGTATGATAGGATTTGTTATTTTTTTAATACTGTGGTAAAATCAACGATGTTAACTGAATAATTTCAATGAAATAATTGAATTATATATTTAATTCTATTGAAATCTATGAATTATTAATATAGATGCTATTAATAATAAATAGATGGTGGTGATTATTTAAATTATACGAAAACATATGATTTCACACAACAAATGTTTTTAGGTTAGTTTAGACTAACAGGTGTTTATCACACATTATATTACTCTATTTATTCATTGTAAACAATCAAGTTACAAATGTTATTGAATTGAAAATTTCTTTAATTTATGAGTAATCATCAACAATTAAGTGAAAGATTGTATACTAAGTAAGCCCCTTACATATTCACTTAGTTAAGTATTATTTAATTAAAGTAGAAGTAAATGAGAGAGCCTTATTAGCAGCAAAAAATATCGATGATGATCCTATTATTATCTGAATTAAAAAGTATTACAGAGTATTTTACAACCAAATCAACTGATAGTTGTTGGTGAAAGTGAAAGAGTTTATTAACCAACAAATTATTTAAATTTATTGGATTTACCAGGCCTACACCCATACAAATTATAATTAAAAATAGGTTTTATCAATTATTTTATTGCTCAACTTAAATCCATCACCTCTGCTTTATAATGCACAAGATTAGTTGTGAAAACAATTAGGCATAAAGTAATCAAAGCAACAATTAATATAAAAATGTTAAAATGAACATGTTTGATTACCAAAAATTCCATTGAAACCTAAAAATTCACAAAATAAATATAAATTATTTCAATTTTTGGAATTTTCTGGAACTAAATTATTGCCATAACAGTCAAACAATGAATAAATGTTAAAACGATTTAGAAAAGACATGATTCTCACATGGTCAACAGTATGTTACCTGCTCTTGCATTGTAAGGCCAAAGACATTATTTATTTTTCATAGAACGTATTTAGAAAGTAGCTAAACTAAATATAGCTTATTAATTAGTATTACAATAAACTGTTATTACCTATATTTCTTGTTTATTTAAAAGTACTACAGTTGACTACCAATTCAGCATAACTATTTTTTAGTTATTTTGATTTAAGTAAAAAAGAACTATTTACTATATAACCAATTGTATATAATTATACTAATATAAGCTAATATAAGACTGTATTTATTATACTAATAATTATATTAAGCTAATACAGTATGAAGAGAACAGTGATAAAATGTATTACAATGAAAATATTGAAAAGAACCCAATGCCACAAAAATAATAAAAAATATAACAAATATTACAATCAGCTGAAGACTTCAAATTTTCATTTGATTTTGAATCAGAAATCTTAAAATATTAAACTGTAAAACCAACACATTATTCTTTAGAAATAAAAAATAGTTGCTGAAGTAATTCAATGATTGAAAAAAAATCAAATAGAAGATAGCTTATTAGGCAATACAATTCAATATGCTCAAAGAATGATATAGTAAAGTCTCAAAATTCTGATTCATGATTTTTCGACCTTCCGTTAAATCCGAGTCGGGCTTTGAGTCAGCTAAGCCGCGGGAATTAATCAGCTAGTCGTTTAAAAACATTTCCACGTCAGCATTGCCAGTTTCATATAAGAACTAAAGTGCTGATTGGCTGGTTAGAGAACTTTTGAATGACTAGTTTTTAATGAATTTGTGCCGAAAACTGAAAAGTTTTGAAAAACAAACAATCTGCCTCGGAAGGTTATTTTACTGTTAGACAAAGCATCGTAGCATCCGGATGAATATCAATTCGTGCTCTCCACTTACTGCGTCCACAATAGAGAATCCCCCCCTGCTGAATTACTTAAGTTAGTTCGGTACTGCAGGGAGAGGAATATAGGATTCTTAGTGGGCTGTGATGGCAATGCTCATAATGAGGTGTGGGGTAGCACAGACACAAATGAGCAAGGCAAGGAGCTCCTCGCCTTCTTGATTGAAGAACACCTTGTGGTTTTAAACACAGGTGCCGAGCCAACATTTGTCACTTCAAACAAAATGGAGGTACTAGATATCACCTTCTGTAAGACAGATGGTAAGGTGGGTGCATGACTGGCAGGTTTCGGATGAGCCCTCCATGTCCGATCACCGGATCATTACAGCTACGATGAGGGGAATAGTCCCCCATTTGGAACCCGAGAAGGACAAACTGGGAAGGTTTTAAGTCCTCGGTGAGGAGGCGGATGTCAGACTTCCGAGATAAGTATGGTACATCAAACGAACTGGAAAATACTGAGCCCTACATCAGGATGGCAATTTACACGTCGTTTGAGGAAAATTGCCCTCTCTCACAGATAAACAGTGGGCGTGGTAAGCTTAAGTGGAACAGTAAGTTAGAGGCAAGACGGAAAGAGACTAGAAGGCGTTTTAATAGAGCAAGGAAGAAGAATAAGGTGGAGTCCTGGCAGGCATATAGACATCCAGTTCCTCTATAAAAATCTTATAAAAGAGGTTAAACATGCTTCTTGGAAAATGTTGTGCTCAGAGATAAGCACACTGAGTGACACTGCTAGACTGTTTAAGGTGTTAGCATATGGACCGAGGGGAGAGCTTAAGTTTGTCAAGAAGGCTGATGGTAGCTTTATTGACACCCCGGAGGAAACCCTGCGTCTGCTTATGAGGAACAGTTTTCCCGATATTAGACCAGTAGGGGACAGTGCTCAAAACCTCCGCCATACTATGCTAAGGGTGGACTAGAATATTGCTGGGCAGGTGATCTCAGCGCAAAAGGTGAGAGAGGCGATTCTGTCTTTTGAGCTTTTTAAAGCTCCTGGATTAGATAATATTACTCCAAAATTGCTACGAAATTGCTTGGAGGATTTTATAGGGCCACTGACAAGATTACTCAAGGGCTGTGTTGCCCTAGGTTACACGCCCGGGCAGTGGCTCAAAACAAAAGTTATCTTTATCCCCAAACCGGGAAGGGAAGGTTACACAGAGGTAAAGGACTTCAGACCTATCAGCCTTACATCTTTCTTGTTAAAGACACTGGAAAGGCTGGTCGACCACTATTTGAAGGAGCGACCTCTGAAGCAGTATCCGCTTCATTAGGACCAACACGCCTACCGAACTGGTAGGTCAGTGGAGACTGCGCTGTTGTCGGTTGTGGACTTTATTGAGAGTCAGATCAACAACAAGGGATATGTATTGGGGCTTTTCTTGATGTGGAAGGGGCTTTTAATACTACCTCTAGACTGGCCATCAAGAGAGCAGCTGTGGATCACAGGATTTCTGATGGAATTATAAATTGGATTATGAGTTCCTTGGAAAACCGTATAAGTACTGTATCCTGGATGGAGTGTACGGTAAATGGGATGGTCTCGGAGGGCTGCCCGCAGGGTGTAGTGTTATCCCCTCTGCTGTGGAGCCTTGTCGTGGACGGTCTACTAAGGACGCTCAGTGGAATGGGTGTCAAGGTGGTAGGATATGCGGACGACGTAGCTATCCTTGTTAGGGGGCAATTTGAAGAGGTCCTCAAAGACCTGCTTCAAGAGGCACTCAAGGTAACAGAAGCATGGTGCAGGGAAAAAGCACTATGCATTCAATGAGAGAAATCTGTGGAACTCATCATCACTGGGTGATATAAAGCTAAATCGCTGGAGATGATGGAAATTGGTAATACCAAAATAAGCTACGTTGAGAATCCTAAATATCTGGGAGTTATTCTGGATAGGAAGCTACTCTGGCGAGAGCACTTGGAGGATAAGTGCATAAGAGCCATAGCTACGTTCTGGCAATGCAGAGGAGCGATAGGCATGAGATGGGGTTTGGGTCCAAATCAGATGAACTGGATTTATTCTGCCATGTTGGTGCCGAGGTTTGTCTTTGCCTCAATCATCTGGTGGGACAGGGCACAGAAAGAAACAAGTAAAAGAGTGCTGGACCGTGTGCAGGGGCTCTTCCTTAGAGGCATAACAGCTACAAGGAGAATCACACCATGTGCGGCCATGAGGGTTATGTTGGGTTTTCCATCCTTGAGTCTTTTAATTAGGATGGAGGCAATGAAAACTGCATACCGGCTAAATTGTACCGGGCTGTGAAAGGCAAGTAGCAAACGTCATAAACAGTTATTTGGAGGAGATTCCAATACAAAATTGGAAAATCTAGGTCATCTGTGTGCAAGAGATGCGACAAGGACCAAGAGAAAATCCTAATCCATGTACTCTGTGAGTCCCCTGCTTTGAGAGCTACAAGGAGAATGAGGTTTGGCTGGCCGGTATGTACACCAGAGGATATCAGAAAATTTAGCATCAGATGGGTACTTGATTTCTGCAAAGAGGTAAGTATCCACTAAGCTAATCCTGTGGTAGGGATGGGAAGAGAGTACAAAGGCCGTAGCTAAGTGCTCTACACCAATAAGGTCCCTCCGAGTTTTAGTAATAAGTAATAATTATGATTTATATGTGGGTGTGGTAAAAATAAAATATACTTTCCAGCTGCTTAAGCAATTTAGGTGATCAGCAGTAACATGTTGAAACCTAAAATTTACATACCTACTTAACTTACACATAACTTTTTTTTTTGACTTTACACCAAATGTCTTTGAATTTCAATTATTAGAATTTATTAGTTCTCTGATATTATTTTCACAGACAATTTAAAGATGTATATTTTGACAACTCTGTTTCTACTAGCAGATATATTCAAACAAGGGGCATTGTAGTAACCAATATTTAATATAGTGATGTCAAGAATGTCATGTCTGATCATCTCATATTCATGGGAAATTTGGTTGAACAATTTAAAACAAAGGTATGTTTTCTTGGGGTGGTTAGAGTTCAAATGTTGATCTCATCGCCTGTTACATTTGGAAAGGAAAATTAACTCACCTAATAAAAGTTGTCAAGATAGGTACATTTTCAATAATTAGTTCTTCCGTTTAATCCTTGCTCACACTTTTCAAAAGACTGGCTACATCTTCAATGTTAATGTCTTCAGATCTATCACCATTAATTCCGTGCGCTATTGAGACAATATCAATAACATAGTTGTGAACATCTGTTGTGACATCGCCCTGGTAAACACAGTCTTGCCTCAGCTTCTTTTAGCATGCACACACTGATGATGGTTTTTCTTCTCTACGGATTCTTTGATTTTAGAAATGCTATTCGCGATATATTTTTTTTCAACATTGGCTCCCTGTTGAAGTTTTGATATTTTCCATTTCGTTTAATAATACGGAGAAAGAACACTGATGATAATAGGCTTTAAAAATGGCGATGACACCCTAATTTAGAGGTTGAATCAAAGCTGTTGTGTTTGACGGCAGGAACAACATATCCTTGTTGGATGTAACGAATTTAGATGAGCGGGAAGGCTAGGCTCATTGTCTATTATAAAAACTTCAAAAGGAACAAAATTCGATTTCAAAACACATTCAGCTTCCATAATATAAAAAAGTGGAATCATTATGTTAACAGTCCGTCAGTTACACATGCCTTTTTAACTATTAAATTTAACTAAAAACACTTGTAAAAATGTTACACTTGCCTATAGTAGCAGTTACTTTTATAATTGTAGAAGACGGCCGTTTTGGGAGATGTGTCCCATTGTCAACTCATATCCACAAACCATAACATTACAAACATAACATCTAACCTACAAATTCTTCACAAACAAACAAAAATAACAAACGATACACAACCGAACAATATGAGGTATAAAAACATTTCAAACTACACCCTACACACAAACTCAACACACAAATACATCATAACTCTCACTTTTTGACATCTTAACTACTAATACTCACCAAAATACACCTAAATCCCCACCCTAACCTACAAAAACCTTGAGGTTAGTTACGTTCTGAGTTGACAACGGGACATATCTTCCGAAATGGCCGTCCTAAAGTAAGTGCTACTATAGCCAAGTGTAACATTTTTACATGTGGTTTTAGTTAAAAATAGTACCTCACGTGAAGATGGAATCAACTAACACTAGATTTACTTTTCTAATTATTATTAGGTAATAATTACCTAATTTAATTGAGTAATTAATATTTTTAATACTATTATTTAAAATAATACTTATAAAATTATTAAAATTGGTATTTAACACAATTCAGTTGGCGTGACCATCGAGTTCAAAATTAAATTGTGTATGCTAGATCGCTAGGAAAGAGAATCATTTAACCCGTAACAGGTTAATGTGTTTAATTGCATTTGTGTTAATTTGTACAACTGCATTAATGATACATGATACAATTACAAAATGATTTTGTCCAGTAAAATTCCTTAAAGGTGTTGCATTACTATTTCAGTTTTACAATGTTTTTCTAAACAAGTAATATAGAATTTTTGTTCAAGTCAACTCCTATTAAATCAACAAAGAAAGTTTTTATTTTTGTTTCTTTTTTTATTAATACAATTAATAAAAATATGTATATACATATGTCAGAATAACAATATATTAGGTGGCAAAATAGAAAGTGAATTTCCTTGCAATTTTCCATTTTCCTTTCTATGTGTGGTATTGGACTACTATTTTTATTTGTTGCTATTTACATGCTTTCTTTTTTTGTCGCTTGCATTGTGCTGAAGTTTTTTTTTCGCATTGTCCATTTGAGAAACAAAGTTTGTTTATTTTATTCTTTTTCAATCATTTTTAATCCTAGAGCATTTTTTATGATATGGTGTGGTAACCATGGCAACAATTTAAGGTTATACAATGGAAGTTGTTCATATAGATCTTTGAGAAAATCATTTTAAGCTATGGAAAGTTGGCTCAGTGCCAAAAAGCGCTAGACTTCGAACATGAAGATACTCACTCAGTTTGATCACTCACCTAGACCCTCAAATTTAAATAATATAATTATTGAATAAATATTTGTAAACATAATATACTTACTAGTAGGTAGATTTTTAGCCAACCAACCCCATAATTCAGTACGTAATGTGGGTGATCCCGATTTTAAAGCATCTGCAATCATTTCTCCATCAAAAAACTCTTTGTACCCACATGTTTCTGTCCATGTGTTAATGCACGTCACTGCAGCAGAGCGAATCCATGTCTGAAAAAATATCAACTGGAAATTATCTGGTATTGTACATAAACATAATTAAATTTTACATAATAACTGTATGAAATTTAATATCTAAAAATATATACACTGTAAAACTACAAAAACCAAACTAAACTGCTTAACTTGGGTTAGTTCTGACAATGTCAACAGCAAATAACTATAACCAATCACCAGAAGCGATCTTTTTTTTATACCTTGTTTTTGTGGTATATAAAAAAACAAGGAAGAAATGCATTGAATAAAATGAAAGATTTAAATGATTTTCCTTCTGCATATGAATATTTAGTAATGAAAATATATGTGAAATTTAACATTTTTGTATATTTTTTGATCACTAAGGGTATTGTATATATTATAATGATTGTGATGTTTAAAATTTTCAAGTGTTGACTCTGTTATTAATAGTATGATGAGTTAGTGTATGTGTCTGTGTTTCGTCTGTTTTATTATGATAAAAGTTTTACTTGTAAATGAGAAGATTTATTAAGAGTTTTGTATTGTTGATTTTTATTATGATAAATGTAGTTTTATGAATTTTATAATTTGTTAGCTATGTTGTATATTGGTTTAATAAAAACGAGCTCTTGAAAAGGAATTTCTCTGAGAAATTTGAAATGTTGAGTGTTAAGAAAAGAATGAATTAATTGTCTGTGATCTGTCATTAACCTATATAAAAGATTCAGAATGCTTACGAGCCATGACTATCTGCAAGCCCACCTATAGAAAATAGGATTAGCAGCCTCTGATATTTGCCCTCTGTGCAACCGTCAAAAGATGGGCACTCCACATCTTCAGAATTGCACACCATTGCAAGGTATGGAAGAGCAAAGCCAGCATAGTCTCTACTGGGAGGCTAGGAGGAGAATGGCAGAAATGCCTAGATCTGACATTGGATAGGGTAAAGTAAGTACATATACTAGCATAGAAAATATTTAGAGTATTTTTATTTACCTTGCTATCTCCCAACCCTTGTAAGAAGCCTGGAAAGAATGTGCGTACATGTTGCTTACATGCAGGCCCCATTGCTGTACCTAACGACTGACACAATGCAAGTGTACTAGCAGCTATTTTACTATTAGAATCAACTAGTCTTGCAGCTAACTCAGTAGGAGCTTCTCCTAAATTACCAGTAATAAACTTTACTTCATTAACCATGTTCTGAAGTTTCTGCACAGCTTCAGCTCTTGTCTGCAAAATATATTGTTTATCTTATTCTAAGCTAAAAGATACATGAGGAAAGAATTAAATGATTACATGATTTTTTTAAATGATTATTACATATTTTAAAAAAAAATAATAATACAAAAAATTAGTTTTCAACTTGTGATCTTTAAAATCTGATACCATATAAAAACGATTTGTAATATTTTTAAAACTAGAATTTAATTTGTTTACTATGACTAACTTTTCTGAATCATTCTGAATTAATAAAGTACGGAGACTCTAGTCTTGAACATATGTTTAAAGGACATTGTTATGGAGGTCCCTAAGAGACACAAACATTCAAGTCTTACCTTGGACACAGAACATTCCAAGTTAAACGACATAAGGACTATACCATGTTTAAGGACTGGAGACTCAGGATAGTGTCCTTGGCTCAGTCCTGTACCTTCTCTGTTCAAGAGACAAACATGAGCACCATTATAGTGACCTACAATGGAAGGTAAATAATGCAAAGGGAGACAACATTGCTATCTTGAACGTCGCATAAAACAGAGCCTATGCAACAGCTAAATTGTAGTATACTGTGGTCCTACAGACCTTTCTTCCTTGTTCTAATCTGAATCCATCAACTCGACTTGATCAGTCTGGCCAGCTATTTATCTTAACAGTCTTGATCAGTCTCGTCTGGCCAGCTATTTATCACCTTCCAACTCTAAGATGTTACACCACACCTTGTCTGTAGGAAAGTAATGATCTAATTTTTGGGTTAGAATTCTGGTCCAAAACCTGTCTCCTTAGAACAAACTCCTGAATTTATAAAAAAAAACAATTAATCACCTTTAGGCTTTTGTCGGGGTCATGGATTCTTTGAGACACTCTGGCTTAAAGACTATTTTATGGTTAAAACACTAGTGACGCTTAATTATTGAAAAAGAAAAATATATTTTTTATTTTTAAACAATTTTATAATTATTTCCATTATTGGAAAAATGTATAGGTTTTGATGTTACATACAAAAATAAAGAAATTTAAACTGAAGTTATAGGGTTCTCAGTTTTAACCAAATAAATCACAATTACTTCAATTATAGTTAACTATTTAATTACCCTAGTCATTTCTTTATATATTTTAACATTTCTTATTTGTTTCCTTAACTCTTAACCTATTTGCTAATCAACTTTGATTTGATGAGTATGTAGTATATTTCTCCTTTCCATCAGTGTCCCTGACCCATATTCATTGTATGGAACATAAAGATGCTATTTTGTTTCCACTCATGATAACTCAATTAGTTTCCAGAGTTTGTTATATTTCACAGTTACAGAAAATTTATAGATTCAGAAAACATAGACCTTTTATATTTCTCAGTTACAGAAAATTTACAGATTCAGACAACATAGACCTTTTAAAGGTTTTTCATAAGTATTTTTGTAGAATTTCCAAGGTTATTTACCTTATCAAAGCCATGACTTGTGTACTTAGATAACTATAGTATTCTCAAATTTCAACAGCTTAAAAAATTCTCAGATTGACTGAACTATTATTTTTGTTAACATTACCCCCCAATCCTGCATATTCAAAATACCTACTGCCAATTTGTAGCCAATTATGTTTTTTTTTTTAAATTACTGGTAAAGTTTAGCCTGTGCTTACTGGACTGATAAATTTGTTTGAACTCCCTATTATTTTTACAATAAAGCTACTTGCTTAAAAAACTCTCATCTGATATTAAAATTAAAGTTAAAAGTATTACAATGAGGAACAATGTAGTTATTTTAGTGTTTGGATTTTGAAACTAAATATATTTAAATTTGGAAATTGCACATAGTTGCTAACTTAGATGTGAGACATTCTACATCAGTTACAATACTGAGATTCATATTTGCTAAATAAAACTGGTTCATATTCTATTACATTAAACTGATTAAAATACACAAAATTTTTACGCAAGTAAAACCAACAAAGTACGGCTGGAAATTTAAGAAAATAATGTTAAACGATTAATTTGTAAAATTATTACTTTAAGACAATCATACCTTCCAATTTTTGTCCCCTAGTTCTGAAACCAGAGCGTCAGTTATATGTACTGAGATGTCAACTCTAGGCATAATATCTTGAATATTAATATTTGATACTGCTGCTGTCATGCAACCTTCTCCATCATCAGTTTCCATTCTTCCACTTCCTCCATCTTCTTCTGCATTAACCAAGTTACATTTTGCCTTCCGTTTGCCATTTCGTACAGGAGCTGCAGGAGTTTCTCCAGCATGCTGAATAGAATAAAATATCAGTTTATAGTGATATGTAAAAGATATTATTAAAACATTTATAATTTTTCTCTTAAATATACTCACAAAAATATACATTGACAAAACACAATATACACTTTATACAAACAGTTGGGTCAAAAACACCTTGAATTCAACATTTATAGTTGCAAGGTTTGTAAACTAGATGACCACATCATCCATCAAAGGGCCCTACTGCAAAATTACAATCTAGAATACAATAATTTATTAACTGGGCTGACCTGAACAAAATTTAATGAATAGAATTACTTATTTTCCTAGAATTTGGTTAAGATATGTAGATGATGTATTTGTTATTTTTGATACTAGTAAATGTAATGTGATGGTTTTGTAAACCAAATTAACAGCATGCTCAGTTTTATCACGTTTACTCATGAATTTAAAATAATAATTGTTTACAATTTTTAGATATTTTACGTATTAAAAACCACCAAAAAACAGAAATTGATATTTATAGGAAACTTACTACCAATAACAGATATGTTTTAAATAGCTCCAACCATTGTAACATAAGAAAGCACCAATTAAGTTTGATTTACACAGCAATTAATATAAAATTTGATCCAATACATTTTTATAAAGAAATTAATTATTAAAAAAAAGTGGCTGGATGTAACGATTTGTATACTAAAATTGTAATTATTATTGTTAGAAAACAAAGATCAAAATATGTTTTAAGCAATTCCACCACTCTACAAAAAGATGATAAAAAATGTAATATATTCGCTTACCTTTTGATAGTAAAAGGATTAGACTCTATTTTTAGAAAGATAAATGTATAAATAACTTTTAAGCGTCAAAATAAAGTTAAGCATTTATTAGGTAATCCTAAAGATAAAATTCCAATACTTATATTGGGAAAATCAGGAATTTGTAGTACATGTGATGAGACGTATATAGGCAAAAAAAAAAAAAAAAAAATTGTAACTAGATTTAAAGAACATCTTGTGCATATTCAATATGACAGACCAGAGAAATCAAGTGTAGCATTACACATCCTTTATAATCAGCATGTATTGGATCCAAAAGTTATACAATATAACTTAAATAATTAGACAATGAAAATTTTCAAATTAAAAAATAATTTGAATTATGAAAATTGAAAAATACCCTATTAGTCAAAACAGTTCAGCTTTTTTTGTATCGACCATGATAGATTTCAAGTATTGTGTTACTGGTCTATGTTAAACACTCTAATTTAATTAAGCAATAAACTTAGGTCTAGTGGACTTCTAAAACTCATTTGTATAACATATACAAAAACTTTCACCCAACATATTGTTTTACCAGTGCTCATTTGGGAAACATCTTAATTTGGCTTTTTAAGTCACTCACACATTTAATTAGATGCTGATAAAGATAACTAAGGACAGAGACTAAAACGAATAACATATACTAACGAAATATGAAATGATGTGAAAGATAACTGCAGTTTGCTTAAGGCAGGAGAATGTTATGGGAGTGTGTTATTAAAACTGTAACATTATTTTAAGTAATGGTACATATTACAGCAGCTTCAGAAAACAAAACGAGATATTAATTTTAAAATGTAAAATGTTAAAAAAAATTGTGTTATAAAAATAAATTGTACTGACTGAGATAAGAAATTCACATAAAAACCTGATATAGAAAGTTGCGCTGTAACATTGCACGGAAGTTGAAACACTTGCGTAGTTGCTGTAATTAATTCTCTCCTTGGTGGAACGTAGACGGATACAGATGTCGCAAGATGTGGCAAGCAAAAAGGAGTGTTATTTTAAAATTTTAATTATGTAAAAGTATTATTACAATTTTATTTTGTTCGAAGAAATGTTGCTACACTAACACTCAACACTGGGCGAGGTTCCAAAACTCAAACAACGCCAATCCAAAATGCTGAATGGCAAAATCTGATTCAAGAGCCATGTTCTACCTCATGTTACAGTTCAGATAAGTTGTAATTTTAAACATAAAGTGATGGAAAATCCTAATTTAACTTTCAAATTTTAACTGGTCATGGCAAAATATACAAGTTTCTATATTTTTGAAATGAGGGAAGTGTTACTTAATTTGAATGGTTCAATAGCAATGTTTTAAATGTCAAATAGCTAAATTTAAATGTATTTTAATTTATGTAAAGGCAATCTCTTTTGGATATCATGTGCCATGCCATAGTTTTAAAAATAATATAAAGCTCTTATAAAATCATAATATGTAGAACAATTTAATGCCAAACATTGAGTAGTGTAAACATTTCAGATGTAATTTTGCTTTTGTATTGTATATATTTTTGTGCAGTAAAACTTGATTTATTTAAATTTAATATTTTTTGGTTAAATTATTTATTGAATGCACGATTCTTGAATTCAATATAATTCTTGACTCTGCAGGTCAAATAACTAATTATGTAACAAAGAGCTGCAATATTAAACATCTAAATTCTTTAAGAATTTATATCATACAAATTATATACGTTACAAAACAAGCTACTGTGTCATCAATATAAAAACCTATTAAGGGAGTGTGCAGGGAAAGGGGCATGAGGCAACAGGGGCCCTTGCAGTGTTTGCATACAAACTCATGAGGACAACTTACATACTCCATAAATACTTTTTAACTGTGTTACAACTAAAACAGATTAAGGGTATGAAATTTCTTGGTTTCAAGAAACTTTATTAACAAATCATACTATATATTAATTTAGGAATTTTTGGACTAGGTAGGAGACTGACAAAACTGGCCTAGAGGCAATAGTCCAAAACTGTAGTCTTTTGGAAATAAATAAATAGGCACACATAAAAAACATATCACACTATTGAAATATTTCGATCATAAAATGAGCTTTATCAATAAAAAAAAGATTCTTATCTCTTGGTTTTCTTAAGACTCTACAACTAACATGAAAAATATATATTATTTGGCTTATTTATAAAAAAAATTGAAAAATCAAAGAAAGTTTTGTGTGTTGTGAAACAATTAATTATTTCCAACATCTGAAAAGATGTGATGAACGATGAATTATTTATAACATTTAAACTGTTTTAACTAAAAAACCATTTATTTTAAAATTTATTACCTTCTCAAACTCTGCATTAATTTGCTGTACCAATGCTGGCTTCTCATTTTCAAAGAATATACTCAACTGAGGACCCATGTATATATACAAAGTACCAAGGAAAGAAATACCAGCTGTTCTTACTGCAGGATTTGTAGCTCCCACAGCTTTTTTTATGTTTTCCATCAGGAATTTGGGCTGAACTCTAAAAAGCAAACAATTTAATGTTTTTCTACATAACTATTTAATTTCAGATGATATAATATTGTATTTTTTTTAAATTTATATTTAAGATTTATGAAATCAGAAATATTTTTAATGTGTATGTTTCCATTTTTATTTTCAGTTTCTAAATTTCAATCTTACAAATATATACACTTTAAAGCAGCATTTACATAATGCGTTTAGCTGTTACAGAAAATCTATCATTACTGTCTCACACGGATTCATATATACTTGGACACCTCTTTTTTACAGTATAGGTCAACAACACGATTACTTTTATCACATTTCTCTTTACTCCAAATACGAGACAGTGTACCTTCCTTAGTCATACTTACGAGAGCTATTCAGAAAGTAAGGAACCTTTCTGTCTGACGCCACTAGGCGCGCGTCGATCTCGTACATTTTGGTGCGGCGCACTCGGCAACTCAGCCGGCGTCCAGCAGTGACAACGGAAACATTTCCGCGTTGCCGTTTTTTCGCAATTTCAACTGAAGATGTGCGCTGCAATTGAAAATCCCGCCAGTTGTGAGGTGCGGTCAGTGATACGGTTTTTGTTGGAAAAAAACTTAAAACCGATAGACATTTATCGCCAAGTGTGTGAAGTTTACGGAAACAACGTAATGAATGAAAGTTCTGTGAGAAAATGGTGCATTCAGTTTAAAAATGGCCGAACTGACGTTCATGATGAAGCGAAGAGCGGACGCCCAAGCATTGTGACTGATGAACTGGTTGCTAAAGTTGATGAAAAGGTTCGCGAAAACCGCCGATTCACGATAACGGAGCTTTCACTTTGTTTCCTACAAGTTTCACGGACTTTGTTGTTTGAAATTGTCACACAAAGGTTAGGCTACCACAAATTTTGTGCAAGATGGGTGCCGAAAATGCTCACTGACCGCCATAAAAGTCAAAGAATGAAGGCGTTTGACATTTCGGGATGCCTACGACAAACATGGTGATTCACTACTGAATTGCATCGTAACTGGTGATGAGGCATGGGTAAAACACGTTAATTATGAAACGAAATTACAGTCCATGGAGTGGGGGCACACAAGCTTCCCCAAAAAACCAAGAAAATGTTTGCAAAGATTTTCAGCAAGGAAGATTATGGCGACGGTTTTTTGGGACAGGCAAGGTGTCCTTATTCACTTTTTTGAACGTGGTGCAACATAAACTCTGAGCGGTACTGTGAAACTTTGTGCAACCTTAGGAGAGCAGTTCAAAACAAGCGCTGAGGGAAATTGACGTCAAAAATTTAGTTTGTGCATGACAATGCCCGACCTCACACAGCAAACCGCACCAGAGAACTCCTTGAGTCATTCAAATGGGAGGTTTTTCCTCATCCAGCCTATAGTCCTAACCTAGCACCAAGCGATTTTCACTTGTTTCCAAGAATGAAGACCTGGCTAGCAACACAGCGCTTTGACGACGACACGGCACTCAAGGCACGCGTCACTGAGTGGCTGACATCGCAGGCGGCAGATTTCTATGATGAAGGAATTTCAAAGCTTGTCCACCGCTACGATAAATGTCTCAATTTTTTTGGCGACTACATAGAAAAGTAGTATTTTAGTTGCTCTTTCAGATGTATATAATAAAAATTTTTTATTGTGCTTATTTTTTTTTATTCAAAAACGTTCCTTACTTTCTGAATAGCCCTCAGTATAGGTCGACAACACGATTTCTTTTGTCACATTTCTCTCTACTCCAAGTACAACGAGACAGCATACCTTCCTTAGTCATACTTATATTACCCTTCAATTTACTTCTTCCATCGTGGTGGTGTGATAGGTAGATATTTCTCTGTGACATACACACAGAATAGATTTACTATAGGATACAACTTTGCACAAGACATCTTGTATGCAACACCAGGAAGTTTTATACCCATATTAACATTCTTTTTCATAACCTTCTTAGACAATAATAGTTACTGTTTTCTTTAATAAATCTTTTCAGGTGTTCAGTAATGAGTGTTCAATATACAGAAAAAAGTAATTATAGTAGATTCACTCAAAGATCAGTAATAATTTATCTTATTAACTAATGAACAAAACTAACAATTCTGTTCATGAACCTCTTTGTTTGAAAGCGCTTGATTATTCTGATTTCCAAGTACCAAAGAAAGTCATTGCAATGATCCCTTTCTTAAAACAGTTTGATCAAGACATTTTTAAAGATGACTAAATCAATAACTGTTGTCTCAGCTGTTTGATTCTAACTATCCATCAGGAAGCTTGCTTAGTAAGTATTTATTACTAAATAGTTATAAATCCAAATGAGAATGATTCTGTGTAATAAAATTGGACATCTGTAACAGCAGCAACTTCTGTATCCAATTCCCTATATTTATATTGATATCTGTGAATTATCTTTTTGATAGGTATAAAGTTGAAACCCTGTTGGGTCAAAGAAAAGTGCCTTCTTCAACAATTGTAATCTTTGTAATTGTTTGTTTATCAAATTTTTGTTTACAACTTTTTAATAAATACCACTCCACCTACGATAGATTTGTTTGTAAGGAAATTTGAGAAATTAGTTGGGCCACCCAAATTTGATTCATTTAGAAGATGTAAGCAATTAAGAACTTTAGAATGAAAAACTGTAATATCACCAACATTCAACCCTATTTAAACAAAACATTTGTTTTTTAAACACAATATTATCTGTTTCTTGTGTTCTCAATGAGATTTTTATTAATTTTCACTTATTGAGAGCTCATATACCATAAAATGTTAATTTTAGAATGGCATACTGTGAATGCCAACATATACAGCAGGGGCATATCCTTATATGCCACAACACCTGATTACATCAAGTATGCAAAAGGAATCAGATGAGGCTAAATGCTAATTACGCCCTCCTATTGGCTTGATTGCCAAGAGCGACATTATGTATATTATTTTTTGGACTAGGAGACTGACAGACTTACCTTGGTAAGAGTCCACACTGTAGTCTTGAAATAGAAACACATAAAAGCACTTAAACAATGATATATTTCAACCACACGGTGGTCTTTGTCAATCGAAGAGAAAACACAAAAAGAAATATGAGAGAATGAAATAAATAAATACAAGTTGTAATCACAGATTGTGTAGAGTAGAAATCAGATGTCACAGATGCACAGATTAAAGATATATATATATATATATATATATATATATATATATATATATATATATATATATATATATATATATATATTTTGTTTCCATGAGCATATGAGTGATTATAGTTTATATAAGTCTGTCAGGGGAAAAGGCTATTAGGAGAAAAAAAAAAAAAAAAAAAAAAAAAAAAAAAGAAAAAAAAAAAAAAAAAAAAATGAATGGGTTTATCTGATGTTGAGGTTAGGGGATTCTCTGGACTTGGTATACCACTGGTATGATAGTTCCCACCTTCTCAGTTCTGAGGGATTGCAATCAGGGGGGAGTGATTTAATTATTTTTGTGGTATAGCAGTCATCAAAAGTTGTGATGTTGTGACTCGCAGCATGTTGAGCTGTTGGTCTATCCATATTCATAATTTTAACATCGTGTCTGTGGCCATTCATTCTGATATTCAAACCATCCGTGGTCAGGCCTATGTACTGTGCTGAGCAAAGTTTACATTGTAGCTGGTATATGACATTTTTCGATGTACAATATGATGACCCTGTATTTTGAAGACCATTTTTGTTGTTTGGCTGTTGAAACTATTTGCTGAGGGGTGTATTGGGCACGTCTTGCATCTAGGTCTATTGCATGGGAAGGAGCCATGAGGAAGTTTGTGTGGTTTCTCTGCATCAGGGTCTGGTAGTTTAGGATGTACTAGGATGTTTTTCAAGTTGGGAGGTTGCTTGTACCAAATTTGCGGTGGATCGGTGAAAAGATTTTTGGTGTGGACGGAAGCTTGAAGAATTTTGAAGCCATCTTTCTCTTTTCTGTGTTTTCTCTTCGATTGACAAAGACCACCGTGTGGTTGAAATATATCATTGTTTAAGTGCTTTTATGTGTTTCTATTTCAAGACTACAGTGTGGACTCTTACCAAGGTAAGTCTGTCAGTCTCCTAGTCCAAAAAATCTAAATAATCTTTACCAACCAAAACTAACCTAAAAATATATAAACATATATTTAATCTTTCCATTTTCATATTCCTTCCCTATCTTTGTATGTGTTCTTTCCTCCTTTCCTATCTTATATATAATGAATCTTCCTAAGCTGTATTTGAAAAAGGTTAAAAACCTGGCTTTTAAAATCTCAAAAATAAACATGCATATACTGTTTTTAGAAGCATGTCTAAATCTAGGCATTACACCAAAGGGTTTAAATATGAAATCACCACTGTCAGGTATGCCCCAATATATCAAAACTGTTATTTCTCCAATTTACAAAAACAACTCTTTCCAAATTACAAGTTTGGTCTTACAGTGTCACAAACAAGAACAAGTCAAATTATCTGAATTACTAACCTCAACTGCCAAATTAATTACCTCCAATTTTCCATATCTAATACAACAAATGGAAGATACTCTCAATAAAGCATACATACTGCAAGACAATCTTGCAAAGAATAAAATACATAAACTTTCAAAACTCTGCATTCAAGAAATAAATCTTTTTGGCCAAATCAAAAAATATGATAATCCAGTTTTACCTGCCGACAAACCACCTCTTGTTTGTGACAAACCTAGCCTAAGTTCTCTCTTCAAGATACCAGTACCCTGTGGACAACTCCCTAAACTGCCAACTCAATCATTATTGCTAAATAACAAAAATAATAATAAACACAGTCCTGATATAAGAAATAACCCTTCACCAAAAACAGTTGCCGTGCACAATATTTCCAACCACACACTCTCGGAACATGAACTACAAGTAATTTCTAAAGGCCTGTCATTCACACCAGCTAAGGAAATAGACCAATTCAAGTTAGGAAAAGATGTTTTCAGCTTTGCCAGAAAACTTAGGATAAAAAATTATATAGCTCAGACACCAACTTTCAAAACGGATACAAACATAGACGTATGTCTTGCAAAATTCAAACCACCCTCCAACTGGGATCCACCACCACTACCACCTGATCACCCCATTGAACTTTACATCAACTTTATCATGCAAAGCATCACCGATATAAATTTCACTAAAAATCTGAAGACCAAACCTAACCTTACCAAATTAGAAAAAGCGGCAATATTTTCGTTGAAAAACAATAAAGATATTATGATTCTTCCAGCAGATAAAGGTTCAACCACTGTCATTATGAACAAAGAAGACTACATCAAAGAAGCAAATAAGCAACTGTCAGACATCACAACATACAAAATACTTACAGATAACCCCACTACAGAATTCAACAATTTACTCTCGGACCTACTCAAATATACAGCTCCTGAACAAAGTATTTCAGAAACATCTCTAAAATTATTATATAATGAAAACCCCTCTACTCCTCAATTCTATATATTACCAAAGATCCACAAAAACATAATCCCTCCACCTGGTAGACCAATAATTGCTGGCTGCAATTCAGTAACGGAAAGAATTTCAGCTTTCCTCGACTCACACCTTCAACCCTTAGTAAAGAACCTTCCATCACATACCCAGGACACCAATCATTTCATAGATCGACTCTCACAAATATCTGTACCTCTACCCCCGGTAACTATTTTGGTCACCATAGATGTCACCTCTCTCTATACCAACATCCCTCATGCACACGGCCTATCTGCAATAGAGAATTTTCTAAACAAACGCCCAGGCAAGCCTTCTCCCACTACACCTTTTCTTGTGAACCTGACCAGGTTCATCCTCGAGAAGAACAACTTTCAGTTTGAGGGAAGGAACTACCTTCAAATAAAGGGAACAGCAATGGGCACCAGAATGGCACCATCGTACGCAAATCTGTACATGGGATTGTTGGAAGAAAGTTTTCTAAAGACACAAACACACCAGCCATTATGTTGGTATAGATATATAGATGACATCTTCCTAATTTGGACACAGGGTGCTTCAACACTTGAGGCATTTTTAGACAGCCTGACACAATTCTCCACACTTCAATTTACCTGGGAGAAATCTACAACAGCCATCACCTTTTTGGATGTAGAGGTAACACTCCAGAATGGAAATATCAACACAGGAATTCACATCAAACCGACAAACCACCTACAATATCTCCATTTCGACAGCAACCGCCCAATAAACATAAAACGATCCATTCCATACAGTCAAGCAATCAGGGGTAAGAGAATCTGTTCGAATGATAGGGAATTGGAAGATTTTAATAGAAAGATATCAACAGCCTTCCAGAGAAGAGGATACCCAAAAAAACTCATTGAAAACCAAATTCATTCAGCACAATCCTCGGTTCACCATAAACCACAAACAGAACAAAATAAACTGCCTTTAATAACAGACTACCATCCTGGTCTACATAAACTCAACAAGATATTGAAAGATGGCTTCAAAATTCTTCAAGCTTCCGTCCACACCAAAAATCTTTTCACCGATCCACCGCAAATTTGGTACAAGCAACCTCCCAACTTGAAAAACATCCTAGTACATCCTAAACTACCAGACCCTGATGCAGAGAAACCACACAAACTTCCTCATGGCTCCTTCCCATGCAATAGACCTAGATGCAAGACGTGCCCAATACACCCCTCAGCAAATAGTTTCAACAGCCAAACAACAAAATGGTCTTCAAAATACAGGGTCATCATAATTGTACATCGAAAAATGTCATATACCAGCTACAATGTAAACTTTGCTCAGCACAGTACATAGGCCTGACCACGGATGGTTTGAATATCAGAATGAATGGCCACAGACATGATGTTAAAATTATGAATATGGATAGACCAACAGCTCAACATGCTGCGAGTCACAACATCACAACTTTTGATGACTGCTATACCACAAAAATAATTAAATCACTCCCCCCTGATTGCAATCCCTCAGAACTGAGAAGGTGGGAACTATCATACCAGTGGTATACCAAGTCCAGAGAATCCCCTAACCTCAACATCAGATAAACCCATTCATTTTTTTTTTTTTTTTTTTTTTTTTTTTTTTTTTTTTTCCCCCTAATAGCCTTTTCCCCTGACAGACTTATATAAACTATAATCACTCATATGCTCATGGAAACAATATATATATATATATATATATATATATATATATATATATATATATATCTTTAATCTGTGCATCTGTGACATCTGATTTCTACTCTACACAATCTGTGATTACAACTTGTATTTATTTATTTCATTCTCTCATATTTCTTTTTGTGTTTTCTCTTCGATTGACAAAGACCACCGTGTGGTTGAAATATATCATTGTTTAAGTGCTTTTATGTGTTTCTATTTCAAGACTACAGTGTGGACTCTTACCAAGGTAAGTCTGTCAGTCTCCTAGTCCAAAAAATCTAAATAATCTTTACCAACCAAAACTAACCTAAACATTATGTATATTATGTATTTCCATCTGACTAGAAGTTAGTTAATAGCCAGTTTTCACCCTTGGAGCTTACTCAACAGCCAGGATCTCTTGTCCTGAGCCTTCAGGTTTCAACACACAGCAAACAGGCGTGTTGAATCATCATTAAAGAATTCTTGCTTATGTATACTAATGTACAGGCATATTAATATCTCAATGTAAATTGGCTTTACATAAAGGTAGATATGCCAATTTCCCTTACATCAGCTAATAAGGATGTTAAAAATTCTAATACTAGGTGTAAAACTGATTGTAAAACAAAACTGGGTGTTATTGTGTATAATACATGAGTATTAGGCATTGTCAGATCTAAAATAACAGATTTTTCATAAGAATTAAAAGCTGGATCATAATAATTTGAAATAAAATATAAGAAATATCACAAGCAAGTACTTAATATTCAAACAAGTCTTAATATTCATTTAGAATCCTTAGAAAATTGTTCTCTTTTGAACAGAAAAAGTATATTTCAAATACAGTATTTCAAATACAAGTATATACATGTGTTTTCATCAAATACTTACACAAATCCAAATTCAACAAGCGCTTTGGACAACCAGTTTAGGACTTCAACCTGTACCTTGGGATTCTTTTGAGTGAAAGCATAATCCAAAATCTGAACTGAAACGGTGTCTAATTTAGTGGCTTCACTGAGTGCTGTCAAGGCTTCACTAGCGGCCCCACATGTCTTTGTATCGCTCAGCTTCTCTGCCACTTCATTAACAACACAAGCTGCACTCGTACTGTACACAAAATGGCATTAGGAATTTAAAGATAAACCATTATTGTGTTTATATTACAGGAATGTATACTTTATTAAGAAGAAGGGAGTTGAGATTTTAAAAGCACAATAACTTTAATCTTTAAAAGAAAAACAAAATGTATAGAAAATCATGTCATTAAAAAACATTTAAATCATTTGATAATTTTCTAAATGCCTTGCTATCTTACTTAAAGTATAAAAACCTCACCAATAACTATGTTAAATTTGTTGCTTATATTCTAAATTCTGTATAGGTTCCTTAGAAATTAAGTCATTAACAAAATATTCTTAACAATATTTGTATTTATGTGTGATCTACATATGTGATATTCAAATCACAAAAGACGTAACCATTGGTACATTTTAAAAACAACACTGCATTATTAGTAACTGACCGAGACATATAAACATTATATTTGTGTGTATGTGTTGTAACGTTATTTTTAAAACACAGACGCAACGGGGTTTTTAATTATTTTATTGAATGGTATTTAATTTCTATTTAAACAAAAAAAACTACTCAGGAACAACTCATTATTATTTATTATCATTTCATCTCGACATTAAACAATACACACAAAACAAAATTTTACAACTTAACAAGTTTTAACACAATATACTAAAATTCGATTCTTTAAATTTGAGTTACAAGGTTTTTATACCCTTGGCTAGTTTAAGATCTCTTGATATCTCGGGGTTATAGTATGGGCTATATTTTTTTTTTTATTCTTAGGTTAATTAAATAAATTTTGAACAAACAATATTAAATTTTGAAAATGCAAAAAGGCTAAACTATTTGAACTGGATTATTTCTTACTATTAATTAACTACAAGATATCCTAATATACAAATTTAAACTTCTCTATTATCTTAAAAGTCCACTAAAGTTATTTTTATAGCGCTAATAACTTGTCAAATATCGAAATTTCAGTTAGCTTACGTAAGATTCCGTTCTCTCCAAATTAAACAATTCACACACTTAAATTCGTTTTATTTATTTCACTTTATATTAACACAGTATGACATTTTGTAATTCACTTCTCCTTAATTTAAGTTGGCCAATCTTCTTAACAAAACGGTATAATTTAGACGAACTCTTTCCAAATAAAATAGAATTTTGACTGCCCAGCAAGGTCTGCTTCCTCTCGTAGCGTCACCCACGCTATCTCCACTCAACTAACGCTTTCGTTTTACTTTTAAAGTTGTTAAAGAAAAGAATATGGCGGCTTCTTCTTCTAAAAAACACATGTTGCCTGTAATCTAGTTTGTTTTCTTTTTCTTCACTAGAATCGATTGTCACACTGACCTACATCTGTTTTACAGCTGACATACCAACAAGTTTGTTTAGAATGGCGTTTTAACTTGGTTAAACCTGGTTGAAACTTACTGTTTCAATTTCCTATCGTCAACAAACCTTCCAGTGTTTATTTTATTAATATTATTAGTGTGTGAAGTGTCTTTGTGTTTTACTTTTGAAATAGTTCTGAATTGTGTGTGTTTTGCTTGGTCTTTCATAAACATAACCTTTCAATTTTCTTTTGTTTACAAACGTGTTCACTTTCTCCTTCAAGTAATTACTTAGGCCCTATGTTACTACAGTTTACAAATTTGTTTACACATAACTATTACTAGATTATCTTATTTTAATTTATGTGTTAGGTTATTTGATATAACAAATTTCCTAATACATTTCCAGTTCAAAAACCTTGTTTACAATTCTATGCTTTTACCTAAATTTAAGTTTCATTTAACCTAACCAATATCTTAATGAATTTCTTTCTAAATTTTGAGTGAGTTATTTCTCATCTATTTTCCAATTCTTAAATAATATTATATAGCCCATTCTATAAATGTTACAATGTCCCCTAATTTAATTAAAATAAAAAAAATATTACTAATCTCTACATTACACATTCTTTACATTTTACAAGCTTGATTAAATATACATATTTTTTTTTTTTTAAATTAAATTTAAATTAACATTTATACTTTAAATTGTCCATTTATACTTAATTCCTACGACACAATTTTATCTTAATTCTTTAACAATCAAATACTGAGCTGAACACTTCAAGCTACATATTACTTAACTTATCTTCTAACAATACAATATACTTATAACTAACATTCAATCGACAATTCCTTAACAATTCTAACAATAAATCATGTTCTGGTATTTACAATTCCTTCCATAATTATTATTATTTTTTACATTTATTACAATTGGAACCCTTCCAATCCTAAGTCTGATTCAATATTTATTTAATATAATATATATTCTCTGATACCGTGTCTTTAAATCCCAGCCTATCCGAGTCATAGTATGTCTAGATTTGGTCAAATTGGTTATAACATTTCTCTTTCCCTTATTTCTGTTTATTCCTTGTTTATTATTGATCTCATATTTATTTTGCTTTTAGCTTCATCTAACTCTCAGTTCTAAGTTAGTATTTTATCTCCCCTTCCAATCTCACATCCAGTTCAATTATTTTCTTATATCATTTCAGTTTATTTTGTATGAAGTTTAACATCTAATATTTTTAAAGGTTGCAATTTCATATCTTCTATTTGATCATATCTATAGTTCCTTCGATTACCCTATCCCTATATCAACGAATATAAATTTTGTTTTAATACTTATTTATCAACGCAGATTCTCCCTTACAATACGACGAAGTTTAAATACACAATTACCATATTTTTATTACAACGATGCTTTAATATTTATTATCATAGATTCATATTTCTTTTATAATATATAATATATACGACGAAGTTCCATTATTTATCAACGCAGATTCTCCCTTACAATACGACGAAGTTTAAATATACATAATTTTATCTTTATTCATTATTCGACGAAGTTTCCAATAAATTATCGTAGATATAGTTACCATCCCTTAAAACTTATCTCCTGCTAACGTTTTCTTATACACATAATCACCTAGAGTTTATTCATATTGCTTCCTTTACCTATATTTAATATCTCCCTTCCTATTTTATTATTATTTTTCTTTTCCAGTTCTCCTTGATACCTGTCATATTACTGCCTGTGTCTATTAATGCCTGTAAACTTGTTTCCTCTATTTAATTTCTATTCCTGGGTTTCTCATTGTCTTAGTATTCCGATTGACTGTGGGCACCATGCTCTTTTCTTGTCCCCACGCCTGTCCTGGCCTTAACACCGTTTACATCTCCATTGTATCTTTCATCTGCTTCATAAGTTCTATTTTCTGTGTTTCTCTCATATTTAAATTCCATTTCCCATTTTCCAAACTTGAGTTGTGCCTCCACATCCATTAACATACCCGTACCTATGATCATTTCTCTCAACAAGCTTTGTACCACTATGCATTGAAACGGATATTTAACTCCTTCCATTTCTCCTATTACCATTTTCATTTTATTAATCTGTTCAGTTTTCCTTTTAGTTGCGGTTTGAATTGTTATATTTTTTATTGGCAGTACCTCCATCTTTCCTACTTCATTTCTTAATTTTAACTCTCCTAACTCTTCTGTGTTTTTCTTTGTTATATATTCGACTTTCTCTATCTCTTTTTTATTAATTTCTATCTCATCAGCTATTATTTCATTTGTTTTCTCAAAATTTTCCTTAATCTCCTCTAATTCTCCATCTTTCTCCTCTAAGTCTCTTCTCTCATCCTCTACTACAGCATTATTCTTTTTTCTCCACTGTTCCCTCATATCCTCTATCATTTTCCTATTTTCCTCCCGTATTTCATCTTTTATTACTTTTAGATCCTCTTTCATCTCTCTTAATTCGTCTCTATTTTCCTCTAATTTTTTGTCTATCTTATCTAATTTTTTCATGTTTACACTCATTTCCATGAGAGTTCTCATCATCTCCCTTAAATCTTCATTCTCATTATTTCCCCGTTTTTTTTGTTGTGTTTGCATAGGTGGTAGTCCCCTAGCCTCATCTACTTGGGTTTCCACCTCACTCTCTTCTATAGGCATATCTGTGCCTTCCATTTCTATTTCTTTCATTTCCAAATTTGTCCCTTTTTCCTGGTCCCCTACAACTACCAGCTCGCCTATATTTTTTCTTTTTTAGCTGTAAGTAAACTTATTATACAAACATAAATAATTTTTATATATACTATAAACCTAGCCTTGATTCTATTCAACTCAGTGTTTAATTTTACAAAATTTTTTCTAAATCTATTTCCAGTTCAAATGTTTTTCATATAAAAAGTTCTAAATTAATTTTATTTCAAAATCTCTCTAAATAAATTTTTTTTCTTATTATAAGATATTTTATTTCTTATTAAAAACACAAACTCCTGAATAATTTATTCTTTATTATTATTTTTCTAATAATCGTACCCCACGTTGGTGTGCCAAATGTAACGTTATTTTTAAAACACAGACGCAACGGGGTTTTTAATTATTTTATTGAATGGTATTTAATTTCTATTTAAACAAAAAAAACTACTCAGGAACAATTCATTATTATTTATTATCATTTCATCTCGACATTAAACAATACACACAAAACAAAATTTTACAACTTAACAAGTTTTAACACAATATACTAAAATTCGATTCTTTAAATTTGAGTTACAAGGTTTTTATACCCTTGGCTAGTTTAAGATCTCTTGATATCTCGGGGTTATAGTATGGGCTATATTTTTTTTTTTTATTCTTAGGTTAATTAAATAAATTTTGAACAAACAATATTAAATTTTGAAAATGCAAAAAGGCTAAACTATTTGAACTGGATTATTTCTTACTATTAATTAACTACAAGATATCCTAATATACAAATTTAAACTTCTCTATTATCTTAAAAGTCCACTAAAGTTATTTTTATAGCGCTAATAACTTGTCAAATATCGAAATTTCAGTTAGCTTACGTAAGATTCCGTTCTCTCCAAATTAAACAATTCACACACTTAAATTCGTTTTATTTATTTCACTTTATATTAACACAGTATGACATTTTGTAATTCACTTCTCCTTAATTTAAGTTGGCCAATCTTCTTAACAAAACGGTATAATTTAGACGAACTCTTTCCAAATAAAATAGAATTTTGACTGCCCAGCAAGGTCTGCTTCCTCTCGTAGCGTCACCCACGCTATCTCCACTCAACTAACGCTTTCGTTTTACTTTTAAAGTTGTTAAAGAAAAGAATATGGCGGCTTCTTCTTCTAAAAAACACATGTTGCCTGTAATCTAGTTTGTTTTCTTTTTCTTCACTAGAATCGATTGTCACACTGACCTACATCTGTTTTACAGCTGACATACCAACAAGTTTGTTTAGAATGGCGTTTTAACTTGGTTAAACCTGGTTGAAACTTACTGTTTCAATTTCCTATCGTCAACAAACCTTCCAGTGTTTATTTTATTAATATTATTAGTGTGTGAAGTGTCTTTGTGTTTTACTTTTGAAATAGTTCTGAATTGTGTGTGTTTTGCTTGGTCTTTCATAAACATAACCTTTCAATTTTCTTTTGTTTACAAACGTGTTCACTTTCTCCTTCAAGTAATTACTTAGGCCCTATGTTACTACAGTTTACAAATTTGTTTACACATAACTATTATTAGATTATCTTATTTTAATTTATGTGTTAGGTTATTTGATATAACAAATTTCCTAATACATTTCCAGTTCAAAAACCTTGTTTACAATTCTATGCTTTTACCTAAATTTAAGTTTCATTTAACCTAACCAATATCTTAATGAATTTCTTTCTAAATTTTGAGTGAGTTATTTCTCATCTATTTTCCAATTCTTAAATAATATTATATAGCCCATTCTATAAATGTTACAGTGTGTGTGTGTGTGCACATATTATTTACAAAATATAGTTTTTTTGCCAGCAAAGTTTCTGTACTTATTTAACTTATATCTAAACCCATTAAGTTTATCATATGATAAAAATCACACAATCTATGTTTGTATACATAGTTTCTAAATAGTGAAGCTAAAAATGTCAATTATGCAACATATATATGTCTATAGAATAATAAATAGATTAAATAACTCAAAAGCTCTTCAAACAAATATCCAGTTCCCAAATACTGTTGTTTATTATAAAAACCAAACATTATTACTCAAATAACTTGCACAAATTCAAAGTAGAAATATATATATTTTTTTAACTTTCCAAACAACATTTGTAAATGTACAGTACAATCTCACTTACCCAGAACTATATCAAGATAGATAGTACAGGATTACAGAGATCACTGAACTACTGGATGTAAAGGTTTACAGTAGATCAAAATTGTACAGTTTTACAATAGAATTTAAAAATTACAGACAATAAAATCAAAGACATGTACTTATTATTTGGTTATAAACATTGTCAGGTACAGTATAGTAAAATAAACAGAGGTAAAATACAATACCATACAGTACGTCAATACACAAAAAATCCACAATGGTTTTATTCATTAGTATCAAGAAAAATTGTGTAATGGTTTTCTCCTTTTTAGCATTAAAGTTCAACACTTTATCTTGAAGTCCTTTTAGTGTTAAGATTTCCAGCACTAACCCATTATTTTTTTCCTCTGCCCCCACAAACTCACATGCAGTGATATGAAAACAAAAAGCTGACATGCCAACCCACTGTCACCCATGCAGTGTCGGACTAGTGAACACACTGTATTGGTTGGATTATAGAGACTGTACTGTACTAAGTTTCTTGATAATATTCTTTAATTATAATTTGTTGAGTGTTGTCAACTACAAAGTACGATTTTAAAAGATTTGCACAGAAAATATTTCATTTAACCTAAAGATAAGTTGATCTTAGATTTTATATATAGCTGCTTTTATATTTAAAGTTAACCATAACACTAATTTACTGTTATTTCTTAACAATCAATATTTCCAGACAGTAAACACCACAGGAATAAATGTTAATGGTTATCTTGACACTGCAGAAATCAACTTAATATATTTCAAATGACAAAACCTATATGTAATTTAACACACTTTTTTTTAATAAGAACCCAATAATATAATGTACAAACAATCCATGTTCTTCATAGAAAAATGCATTATAAAATTACTAGAAAATAGACACTCTCACACAGACATACACTGTCACAAAACAGTTTTATCCAGGTCCATTTTTTATCCAAAAGTATTTAATAATGAATTGAGATCGTGGAAAAATGTCTGCTATGAAATAACATTAAGTTTAGGGTATTAGACAAATTTAAATATAAAAATATTCTAAAGTTAATGGTTTTTTCTGCTAAAGTAATTTCTTACGATAAAAAATGTAAAGGAGATTCTATCATCAATCACAACAATCTCAATAGTCAATAACAATACACACCCTATAGTTTGGTCATCTCGGATTTAGACAATAAGAAGAACTAACTAGCAATCTAGTATAAATTCTGATATTTACCCTAATTGATGTACATTATAGTACAATTTGTTAATTTAGTGTTTAAAACAAAGATTAAGATTCCAGTCTGTCTCGACAGATAAGATATGATTGCCAACCCGACCAATTAGGCTCGCTTTCACCAACAGTTTTATAAACAAAAACTATTGTTAAAGGGCTAGAGACACTGCTTGGGAAAAAATTGTCAGGCAAGAGATGCTGTTTACTCTTCACAGATGTCCGTCAATGTTTAAAACAAATTCTGTCTTCAACCCTCCAACATTTCACTCAGATCATGTAATTAATTAACAAACTTCAATAAATAATAACAATACTGTATAAAACATGCTAAATATATGCTGTCCGTAGTGATAACATGGTAAATTCCAGATATCCCTCAAAGCTCAGTGGTAGAGACATTTCAAATTGTTACGAATTATGACTATCTTGGAGCATTATTTTATAAACTACACCTTATTGCATCTGAGATATACACATTATTCAGGAAATTTGGCTTTAATATGAATGGTGAAGTGACGGAGTGCTTAAGTCCACAGAGCACCACATGTACAATTAATTATCTCCAACAGTACTGCAATGTATGAAGATGAATAAATCAGTTCCAAGATTCTTAGTATTAAACTATTACTACTTTTATCTATATTTTGTACACATCTTTAAGGATAAAAATAAGGGATGGGCCGATACCCACAATTTTTAATCCTATTTCGATTCTCAAAATTTTCTCTCGATTCTCAATTCTTTCAAGTTATATAGGCGTACATGATATTCTTTAATAATTTATTTATTTATCTTCTTGGTCATATGGTGAAGCTTTTTAAAAGTTCTGTTTTAATGTAATAGGCTAAAAATAATGTTCAACTTTTACGAATAGGAATTTCTAAAAGGGTAATTAACGTATTGGACAAAAGTACTGATTTATTTAAAATTACACACTCACCTTGAAATAGCGAAACTTTCAGCAATTGTTTTAACAGCCTCTAATCGGAGTTTAGATACCTGGAAGTTGGTATCTTTAAGTCCAGGCTTTTTATTTATTATACGCAACAACACTTGACTTTGTACTTCAGCAGCATTCAGTGTTCCCAGAAGCTGAAACATTGAGTGACCTTTGAAATATAAAAACAAATTAATTTATCCTGAAAAGCATGCTAAAATATACCTTTCATTTAAACAATATTAATTTTTAACAATATTTATCCAAATAAGTAAAAAAATAAATCAATGTTTTTAACAAGGGACTTCATGTTTTTATCAATGTGTTCCAAAAACTTGTTTTAGAGTATGTTAAATGAAGCATGCTGTTATTTACACACAATAAGATATCTATATTTTAATACTATTAAGCAGAAATTTGTATCCAAGTACCAAGATAAGGGATCTATCATCATTAATATATTTTTTTTAATTTTTATTAAAATGTATTATACATTTTATACATGTATTATAAATGTATCACTATCAAATGTTATAGATATTGAACTCATATTAGTTGATTCCATCTTCACATGAGCTACTAGTTTTTAACTAAAAACACTTGTACCTATGTTACACTTGCTGCTAGTAGCACTTACTTTAAGGATTGCTGACAACAGCTGTTTTGGGAAATGTGTCTTATAGTCAACTCAGACCGTTATTCCACAAATAACTTGTTCATTTATTTAAAATCTTATGTACATTTCAATTGTACAGCTATTATCCTCAGAGCTAATTTACAAAACAAACTACATTTAAAACTTATTAAAACAACAAGGGTTACTCTTTAGATTCTACGAGGTGAGGCTAGAAAAAAACCGAACTAGCACAGGTGAAACAATAAAACGAATGCAATAAGGCTGAAAGTCGCCTGGCATGTCACGTGACTCTTGCTCCGCCTACTGCTCGAGTTTCATCTGCCTCCTGCACTCAGTTTGCCCGTAGCGTCTGTTCTAAGTAGTTGAAGTTTTGTCTGTGCGTCGGAAAAATGTTGAGTGTACAGAAAGAACAGCGTGTTAACATCAAATTTCTTTTCAAACTTGGAAAATCTGCAAGTGAAACGTTTGTAATGTTGCAACAAGTGTACGGCGTTGATTGTTTATCGCGAACACAAGTGTTTGAGTGGTTTAAATGATTTAAAGATGGCCGCGAAGACACAAGTGATGACGCTCGCACTGGCAGACCATTGTCAGCAAAAACTGATGCAAACATTGAAAAAATCGGTGAACTTGTTCGAGAAGATCACCGTTTAACAATCAGAGCAATGTCTGAGTTGACAGGAATTGACAAGGAAAGTGTTAGGCAGATTCTTCATGAAAGTTTCAACATGAACAAAGTGTGTGCAAAAATGGTTCCAAAGTGTCTCACAATTGAACAGAAGGAACGCCGAAGAATGATTTGTTCTGACATCCTACAAAACATTGAAAGTGATTCCACCTTTTTACAAAATGTTATTACTTGTGATGAATCGTGGTTTTTTACTTACGATCCCGAAACCAAACGCCAATCGATGCATTGGAAATCTCCTGATTCTCCACGACAAAAAAAAGCACGAATGTCAAAATCGAAATTCAAGGCAATGATGATTGTTTTTTTTTTATGTCAAAGGGATTGTACACATTGATTGGGTACCAGAGGGACAAACAGTGAATCAGCATTACTACATTAGCGTCCTGACTACCCTAAGTGAACGAGTACGGAGAAAACGGAACGATTTGTGGAAAAAAAGACATGGATCCTGCACCAAGACAATGCCCCAGCTCACAATGCGTTGTCAGTGAAGACGTTTTTAGCCAATCACAACATTCCCATCTTAGACCATCCACCCTACTCACCTGATTTGGCCCCCTGTGATATTTTTCTTTTCCCTAAAGTCAAGTCAGCTTTGAAAGGAACTAGATTTGAGAGTGTTGAAGCAGTAAAAGAAAAAGCGACGGAAGTAATGTATGGACTTACCGAAAATGATCTGCAGCATTGCTATGAACAGTGGAAAATTCGTATGGAGCGGTGTATAGACCGAGGAGGAGAGTACATTGAAGGAGATAACATCAAATTGTAAATAATGGAAAATAAAATTTTTTTATAGCATCAGTTCGGTTTTTTTCTAGCCACACCTCGTATTCTACTACAATATCAAAATCCATAAACACATCTAGAATTTCTTCACCTTTTCCTACCAGTTTATGCTCATCTTTTATTATATTAGGTATCTTTAACAATAAAACTTTCTAGGTACCTATATACTAATAAAATCATAAACTACCATCTTATTTGTAAATATCTCAACACTTGGAATCTTATAACCTTCAAAAGTTTAAATTTGTAACACATTAGGTTGCTACTGAGGCATCAAAATGTATTAATGAGTAACTATTACTCCTAACATTAAGTGAAAGCTAGGGCTACATAAAAATTATTAACAGAATTTTGTAAACTTGGTAAAACAAAGAGTAAATCTCAATAAACAAACTAGAAACTGAGAACCAATATTGCCACTGATAAATGCTCAACAGTAAGAATTACCATCATATTAATTTAAAAAAAGAATTTACCATATGAGAATGAGAATTACAATACCTTTCTAGGTTCAAAATTTGTTAGGTTATAAATAGTTCATAAATTTTGTATCAACTAAATCTGAACAAACATTTAGGTCAAATATTTTTTCAAGTTCTTAATTCTGGCTTCCCAGACCAACAAACACTACAGTCCGATATTTACGTACAACTTTTATAATTTTATGTGGATATTTTAACCAAATGGTGGCTGTCAACAGGTAGGTAACAGTCCTCCTGCTTTCAAGAAATGTTTAAATATGTTCATGAAATAAACATACAGTAAACTCCTGATTATCCGTGGAATAGGGTGGCCTGGCAACGCCGGATAACGAATTCTCCGGATAATCCGCTATGAACAAAGAATACGCAAATCGATTGATTATTATACCTTAAGTTACACTAATAAACCCCGGTTAATGCAATTCACAAATAATCTTCAGAGGACAAATTAAATACAGAAAATAATTTAAAATGTCGATGTATTCGTTCGTTGACGGATTATAACATGTACATTTATATGTCTAACTATTTACAATACGTACATAAGTATATGTCAAAAGTAAGTATCTGTGTACATATGTAATTTCTTTTACACATAATACTTTCACTTTTTAAGAAAAAAATCTGTCACTTTTGTCTGTTTTTTGTGAGCATTGATTTAGCTGTAATGTGCGATCTAAGTTTCTTGAGAACCATTTTGTCGCACAGTGCCTACTTGTGTCACAAAGTCATAAAGATCAATAATGTATATGACAGACATGGATAATGCATATGTCACGTCCTAGACTATTTATAGCCGAGATTAGCTGACATTTGTTTACAATCTTATGATACACATTAGGTTTTCGGGCGTCCAAGCATTTTGTCATTGCCTCTTATATACAGTAGTCTGCTCGCCCCTTTTATTTCGCTGGTCCACGTGGGGATGCTTCCCTTTCAATGTAAAAATTAATACGTACATATTTACATATCTATTCCCTTCATCTTAACTTCTATTAAGCCTTATATATATTTACGTCGTAATTCACAGTTTGGAAATTTAAACACATGAATCTGATTGGAATAAAAATTGGATATTTGTAAAACAATGGCAGACCCCGGATAATCCGCAAACCGGTTAATCCGCCCACGGATAATCGGGAGTTTACTGTAGTTATTCTAGACATAGTGGCTTCTTACCTGAGAAAATTGCTCTACTGCTGCAATCCTAGCTTTCCAGTTACTATCAGAAAGACCAGAAAGCATTTCTGCGGGAAAAAGAGCTTCAGCTTTTTCATCGACTTCTTCTGGACTCAATTCTCTTTCAGCAGCAATACTAGCACCTTTAGTTTTGGAACCTAAACGTATATGAAATTTTTTTTTGTACCTTGTAAAATATGTTTATATAATTATTAAAAAATAATTGATAGCTTTCACTAAAGAAAAATACCATACAAAGTCTTATATTTTCCCACATTGAAAATATTAATTTAATAAATCAGAATCTCCATTCAATCCAACAAAAATAAGACTGGCCCTTGTGAGATAACTGGACTCTCAATGAAAAATTCACTTTCTTATAATTATTAAAATGTTGAATTTATTAGCAAAATAAAACAAAAATACTTTGATAAGCTAAATGATAATTTGTAGAGTTTCTTTGTAAATTTTATCTATATGAATAGGCTTCTCTTGGGAAATGAAACCATCAATCTATAGCTAATTTATTTTATCATTTATTAAAGAAGTTTTTAGTTTTTTTTAAAATTATTCTTAATACTTAAAACATCACCTGATCCTACAATGTTTTCATCAGGACACATATTAAACTACCACATCATCTGACAAAAATAGGTATTAAACCTGACAAAATTCCCACTTGAATTCAATTGTCAAATGATGTTAATACATCTTGGAAAATCTTATTACCACTAATCACCTAAAAGGTTTCTTCATTTATGAATGGCCAATTATTTACAACACCAACAGAAAGTGCTTCAGAATTTTTGTAAAAACATTTTAAATTATCTTATTCTAAATTGCCAAATTAAATTATAATGACCGCATACTTTATTTGTAATCTAACACTGACAAAAACAATTTTCCAACCCCAATCAAGGTTTAAACAACGTCTTTAACATTTCTTTTGCCAATAATAATACATTTCCCTTTGCCTATTAAACTATTTAATAAGATTATTTTGTAAAGAGCCTCAACACAAATTTTAATATCAATAATCATTACAGTGCATAATGTTTCTAAAGATAACATTTACTATATGTTCTTTTCAGTACAATCTTCTGTTATGTACAATCATCAAAAAGAAATTAACACGTAAAAACGTGTTGAATAAACAATTAAAAAATTCTTGAATAAACCATTTGAAAGGCTTCTGATGAGCAAAAACATACATATTAATCTACAAACTTGTTACAGATTTCATAACTAAAATTTACAAAAATTGAATGCATTTGGTGAATATTTAAAAATTAATTTTTAATTGTCAAACAACATTACCAACAACAGCTGAAGTTGAAGATTTTTTTCTAACGTCTGTAGTAGAAGGTGCTTTCTTAGGGCCCGCTGTGTTAGAAGACGGTTTCTTGACTGGTTTTGGAGCTACTGGGCCTGCAAGCACTTTAGCAGGTGCAGTTGTAGGTCGTTCTGTTTTTGTTCCAATTTTTGGCTGTTTCACAACAAGTTCTGCTTTATCGCATGCTTCTTTAATCTGAAAAATCAAATATTTATTAAACTTTCGTCTTATTTTTGTTTACAATATAAGTAGTTTCACAGAATAATACCTATGCAGTTTAAAACAAATAAACTACTGTTATGTTTAATATTTATCTATTATTTATTTTGAATTTCTGATATATACACAAGGCCATAATAAAATTATATTGTATCTGTAACAGCTTCAGTTAGACGCCCTAAGCCTCTGATGGTTTTACCATCCTTTATTTTGACACCACCCTTTTTTGTTTTAAAAGTTTGAAATCAAGTCCCCATTCTTCTATGAATGTAGCATACACATTCTACATGAGAACACAAAAACACTAGATTTTACCATAACAAATGACAAATTGTTATTAAGATGCTTTGAACAATGTAATGTTACATAATGCCTGAATGGTTCCTGGTACGGTTCATAGTAGAAAAATGATCAAAATAGCGTTTATAAAATAATCAATTTCTACCCATCCCATTTTAAAAATTGTTCATGTTTTTAACTGGAAAATGTGGAAGAAAAATTAAAACATAGAAACGAAAAATCACTTTTTCATTCAATGAGTTTGGGTTTTCTACAATTAAAATTGCTTTACATAGAAAATTCATTTGTTTTGATTTTTGGAAGAAACGCTTTTAAAAAGATGCTAGGGAAAGGGTATTGGATTCACCAGTGCTCATAACATTACAAAAATGCTAAACAGATCGTCTGTTAACTTTAGAATTCTGATTTTGTTTTAAATGCTTTGTTATATATATATATATATTTAAGTTAGTTTTGGTTGGTAAAGATTATTTAAATTTTTTGGACTAGGAGACTGACAGACTTACCTTGGTAAGAGTCCACTCTGTAGTCTTGAAATATAAACACATAAAAGCACTTAAACAATGATATATTTCAACCGCACAGTGGTCTTTGTCAATCGAAGAGAAAACACAAAAAGAAATATGAGAGAATGAAATAAAATAAATATAAGTTGTAATCACAGATTGTGTAGAGTAGAAATCAGATGTGACAGATGCACAGATTATATATATTGTTTCCATGAAAATATGAGTGAATATGGAGTTTATATAAGCCTGTCAGGGGAAAAGAGATTGGACACGTCTGATGACCCAAAAATTTATGGATTAAATTTAACCCATTTATGGGTTAAAAATGAAATAAGAAATTTATATAAAAAACAAAACATTTTAACTACTGAAATATATAAATTACATTTAAAATTAGCTTCTACAATGAATAATATAAAATGGGAAGAAAAATACAATAAAATTAACTTCATGATAAATAAAATTAGAAATATAAAAATAAATAATATATCCAAAAAACTAAATAATTTGAAACTTGAAAAACAAATGAAAATAATACCTGAAGTTAAATATCATAGTTTTCACCCTAATGTTGTTAATTTATCTAATACTAAATTTAATAATTGCGAAATAAAACTACTTTAAAATAATAAAGTCAATATAAAAAGAAACATAAATAAAGATATTGATAATATAATAATAGATACAGAAATAGCCATTAGTAAATTAAATGAAAATATACAAGATAGTACCAGAATCGAATCAGCTCATGAAGTAAAAAAATTAATTAAAACTAATAAAATTAATAAAACCCATAGACAAACATATTTAGGCGTTAAAGATTTAGAAGATAATCTACAAAATAACAATCTAATTACAGTAAAGGCTGATAAAAGTAATGCTATTGTAATTATTGATAAGGACAAACGCATAAATAAAACAGACAAATATATAAATGAAAATCAATTTAGTGAAATATATAAGGATCCTACAAAGAAATACCAAAATGAAATAAAAAATTTAATAAAATCTTCTTATAAATTATTTAATAAAAATAATATTAGTAATTATGTGAACGATAATCCAAAAATTCCAATAATGAATGGACTTATTAAATTACACAAAATTGAGAAACCAATTAGACCATTAGTAAATTTTATATATGCCCCTTCTTATAAAATATCTAAAATCATAACATCTATTCTTAAAGATAAAATGAAACTAAATAATAATCATACCATAAGTAATTCTATTAACCTTATTGAAAAATTCAAAATAATTAATATTGATAATAAAACAAAATTTATATCATTAGAAATAAAAAATATGTACACAAATATTCCTATAAAAGAGACTCTCAATATTATAAAATATAGATTAGAGCAAAATGAAAAAGATAGAAAATTAATATTAGAAATTATAAATACATTAAAAATAATATTAAATCAAAATTATTTTTCATATAATAATAAAATTTACAAACAGGAAGATGGTCTTGCCATGGGTTCTCCCTTATCGAATATAATATCTGAAATATTTTTACAATATATAGATGATAAAATAAATAAAATTATACAGGCATTTGATAAAAACTGTTATTGGTTTAGATATGTAGATGATGGTTTATATGTATCTAATAATAATGGTATAAACTTTATAACTATTTTAGATAAAATAAATGTGATAAATAAAAATCTTAATTTTACTTATGAAATGGAGAAAGATCAACTTTCTAGATATAACAATTAGAAGACATAATAATGAATTTGAATTTAACATATATCGTAAACCGACACAAACTAACCAAATTATACCTAATAATTCTAACCATCCGTATAATAAAAAATGGCTCCATTATACAATTTATTATATAGATTACATAAAATACCTATGAATAATGAAAACAAAATAAGAGAAAAAAACATTATCTACCAAATTGCAATTGAGAATGGCTATAAAAAGAAAACTGTTGATAAACTTAATTATAATATTTTAAAGAAACAAAATAATAATTTAATTTACAAAAATAATGATGAAAATGTCATATGGACTTCATTTACATTTTTTGGTAATGAAGTAAAAAATATCACAAAATTGTTTAAAGGTAGCAACATAAAATTCGCATATAATACTAATAATAAATTAATAAATATAATGAATAATAATAATAATATTATTAATATGCATGAAAAAACGGTATATATAAATTAGAATGTGATTATTGTAATAAAGTTTATATAGGACAAACTAAGAAAAAACTTAAAGATAGATATAAAGAGCATTTTAATGCACATAAAAAGCCAGAAATTTATAATTCAAATTTTGCTAGTCATTGTATTAATAATAATCACATATTTCCTAAGATAGATAATATGATATTTGTAAAAGAAATTAACATAGGCCTGAGAATGATATTTATGAAGCTTTAGAAATACATAAATGTAATACTAATAATGAGTTGATAAATGAACAAATACAAGTAAAATCTAAATTTGATAATATATTCAGTGTTTGTAATGTTAGGGCAGCAAAATAAAAAAATTGTTAACAACATTGTAATTGATTTGGCATAGCTATTTATTTGATCTAATTTGCACATATGTTAATTTTAATTGTTTAATATTCCTGATGATGTTGGTACTGTTAGCCAACGGAAAGCTTTGAATTGTAAATTCAATTATAATTCTTGTATTTGTATTTTGACTTAGTTCTTTATATATATATATATATATTTAGGTTAGTTTTGGTTGGTAAAGATTATTTAGATTTTTTGGACCAGGAGACTGACAGACTTACCTTGAGAATAATTGTAATCACTCAATTATTTTATTTCATTCTCTCATATTTCTTTTTTTGTGTTTTCTCTTCGATTGACAAAGACCACTGTGTGGTTGAAATATATCATTGTTTAAGCGCTTTTATGTGTTTCTATTTCAAGACTACAGTGTGGACTCTTACCAAGGTAAGTCTGTCAGTCTCCTAGTCCAAAAAATCTATATATATAGAGATTTACCACAAAAATAATTAAACCACAAAAATAATTAAATCACTCCCCCCTGATTGCAATCCCTCAGAACTGAGAAGGTGGGAACTATCATACCAGTGGTATACCAAGTCCAGAGAATCCCCTAACCTCAACATCAGATAAATCCATTTTTTTTTTTTTTTTTTTTTTTTTTTTTTTTTTTTTTTTTTCCCCAATAGCCTTATCTCTTTTCCCCTGACAGACTTATATAAACTATAATCACTCATATGCTCATGGAAACAATTTATATATATATATATCTTTAATCTGTGCATCTGTGTCATCTGATGTCTACTCTACACAATCTGTGATTACAACTTATATTTATTTTATTTCATTCTCTCATATTTCTTTTTGTGTTTTCTCTTCGATTGATAAAGACCACTGTGTGGTTGAAATATATCATTGTTTAAGTGCTTTTATGTGTTTCTATTTCAAGACTACAGTGTGGACTCTTACCAAGGTAAGTCTGTCAGTCTCCTAGTCCAAAAAATCTAAATAATCTTTACCAACCAAAACTAACCTATAAATATATATATATATATATATATATATATATATATTTTCTTTTTTTCTAGTTTAAAATATTATTATTTTTTGTAAATTACTCAGAATCTCATACCATCAAAATTCTTATCACCGAGGCTTTACTATATTACTAATGTGGTGTTTAGAGATTAAATATAAATACCTTGGCCAGTTTTAAAGAATCTATGTCAGTCAAAAAGGGCATAATTCCCTTTTCGCCTACCACTTTCATTGCTGTTCCTAAGGCCTCAGCAGATGCATCTCGCACAGAGGGATCTAAAAATGTTAACAAACAAGGTGTTACTAGTAATGTATTTGGCTTTTTAAAGTGAAATTTTGATAACTTTTGATTTAATATAACCAATCATTATAAACCAATATCAATTGAATCATGTAGAAATATCAAAATTAAATAAAAATTAATGTTATCTTAAAAGTATTAAAAGTATTGTCATAATTTGCGGTAGTTGCCTTTTGAAATAATATATTTTATTCATACTTAGATACAATATATATATATATATATATATATATATATATATATATATATATATATATATATATATATATAATACGTTTTCTTGTTTAATAATTTAAAATAACACAGGTTATTCAAATACAAGAATACTGTTGACCAACTTAATTATAATATTTTTAATAAACAAAATAATAATTTAATTTGCAATAATAATAATAATACAATATGGACTTCATTTTTATTTATAGGCCATGAAACAAAAAATATCACCAAATTATTTAGAAATAAAAATATCAAAATTGCATACAAAACTAATAACAAAATAATAAACATAATAAATAACAATAATAAAACAATCAATATGCATGAAAAAGGAGGTGTTTATAAATTAGAATGCAAAAATTGTAATAAAGCTTATATAGGTCAAACAAAGAAAAAATTAAAAGAAAGATATAAAGAACATTTAAATGCCTACATTAATCCAGAAATATATAAATCAAATTTCGCAAATCATTGTATTAATAATAAGCACCAATTTCCAAATATAGAAAATATGAGACTTATAAAATAAATTAATAAGGGATTAAGAATGAATATATATGAAGCATTCGAAATATATAAACACAATAATAATAACAAATTAATAAAAGAACAAATACAATTACATTCTAAATTTGATACTATATTCAATGTCTATAATGTTACAGCAACAAAATAAATTTGGCAATTTATATAAATTTAGCAACAATTCTATTTCTAAATAAACATATGTTTTAGGCCTACAGCTTACATTATTGTAATTTTCATTCCTGATGATGTTGGTACTGTTTGCCAACGAAAAGCTTTGGATTTAAAATAATAGATATTCTTGTATTTGAATAACCTGTGTTGTTTTAATATATATATATATATTCTTGATATTTTACGTTATCCATTGTTTTTCCGTTGCACTGACTTTATGAAGTTAATATATTACTATTGTAAGTAATTTTATCCACCAATAAGTGCAATAATTTTACCTTTCGGTCACTTGACCATTGTCGAATCACTCTGTTATATTAAGTGTTAAGCATTTTTTATTAAACTGTATTTTGTTGATACAATTCTGGAGTTTGATTTTGAGGTTAAGATATTTACAGTACAGTTGTTTACCTTGGTAGGTATTAAATTCTTGATATTTTACGTTATCCATTGTTTTTCCGTTGCACTGACTTTATGAAGTTAATATATTACTATTGTAAATAATTTTATCCACCAATAAGTGCAATAATTTTACCTTTCGGTCACTTGACCATTGTCGAATCACTCTGTTATATTAAGTGTTAAGCATTTTTTATTAAACTGTATTTTGTTGATACAATTCTGGAGTTTGATTTTGAGGTTAAGATATTTACAATACAGTTGTTTACCTTGGTAGGTATTAAATTCTTGATATTTTACGTTATCCATTGTTTTTCCGTTGCACTGACTTTATGAAGTTAATATATTACTATTGTAAGTAATTTTATCCACCATTAAGTGCAATAATTTTACCTTGAGTGATGAGGCACCTTTCGGTCACTTGACCATTGTCGAATCAGAGTGAATAAATATATTTATTTTATTTCATTCTTTCATATTTCTTTTTGTGTTTTCTCTTTCATTGGTGAAAACAATTTAACCTTTACCAACCAGATAAAACATGTTATTAGGACTACTGAGGAAATTCCCATATACTCTAGGAATTACAGATACCCAGAAATCTACAAGAACGAAATTAATAAGCAAACTGAAGGCAAGCTTAAACAAAAAATTATTAGACCTTCAAATTCTCCATGGAACTCTCCTGTTTAGATTGTACCCAAAAAACAAGACGCTTCTGGCAAAAGAAAATTTAGATTAGTAATAGATTTTAGGGGATTAAACAAAAAGACAATTGACGATAAATTTCCCTTGCCAAACATTACAGACATCTTAGACAAATTAGGACGATCCCAGTATTTTACAACTTTAGATCTAGCCTCAGGATTTCACCAAGTAGAGATGGACAGAGATAGCACAGAAAAAACAGCATTTTCAACGGAAACAGGACACTACGAATTTTTAAGAATGCCTTTTGGCCTAAAGAATAGCCCCCCTACATTTCAAAGAATTATGAATAATATTCTGAGAGGCATCCAAAATGAAACATGTTTAGTTTATTTAGACGACATTATAATTTATTCTACTAGCCTCCAAGAACATATACAAAGACTTAAAGAAGTTTTCGACAGATTACGCAAAGCCAACTTTAAAGTACAGCTGGATAAAACAGAATTTTTAAGAAAAGAAGTAGCATATTTGGGACATGTTGTGACACCGAATGGCGTAAAACCCAATCCCGAAAAGATATTAGCAATCAAGGACTACCCAATACCTAAAACCACCAAACAAATTAAAGGATTTTTAGGACTATTAGGCTACTACCGAAAATTTATTAAAAACTTTGCCAAAATAACAAAACCATTTACTAATTGTTTGAAGAAGAATGCGAAAATAAATATCGAAAATCCCTTACAGAATGCTTTGAAACATGTAAAAATATATTGACTAATGAGCCACTTCTACAACACCCAGATTTCGAATAGGAATTTACTCTAACGACAGACGCTAGTAATTATGCACTAGGAGCAATTTTAAGCCAAGATAAAAACGGAAAAGACCTTCCTATAGCGTATGCCAGCAGAGCTTTAAACTACAGCAAAACTAATTACTCTGCGATTGAAAAAGAGCTACTAGCAATCGTATGGGCGACGAAACATTTCAGGCCTTACTTATTTGGAAAAAAATTTAAAATCTATACAGACCACAAGCCTTTATATTGGTTATTCTCGGTTAAAGAACCAAATTCCAAACTTTTAAGATGGAGATTAAAATTAGAGGAATACTATTACGAAATAAGGTATAAAAAGGGCAAACTAAACCAAAATGCAGACACATTGTCAAGAATACAATTAAATACCACCGATAAAAGGTCAACGAACACCCAACACACTGTAGATTCAGACTTCGAATTATCCGCACCGGAATTGCTACAACGCTTTTTCCCAGAACTAGATAGCGACGTCGGCAGCGAGTCTATGATCGTACTCGACGCATCAGATAACGCCGACCTAGAGGATAATGACGAAAGCGCTAACGGCCAAACAGTTCACTCCAATTTTGAGGGAAACACCCAAATAGAAATACCAATTTCTGATGAACCTGTAAACTTTGGAAAAAAACCAAATATTCTTATCTTTAGTAAAATATGGGCCCAAAAAGGTAAAATTAATAAAGCTATTTGGAACTTCAAAAATTCGTTTAATAGTCGAAATATCAGAGAATAATTTTAAGGAAGACATAGTTAATTTTGTAAGAACGTATTTGGTACCTAGAATAAAATATAATCTATATTTTGAAGACGACTTTTATGAGAAATTTGCATCATGCATAGCCAAAAATTTCAAACAAACTGAATTAAATTTAGTTAATTGTAATAACAAACTGTTAAGACCTAACTTCGGAAGAAGATACCTTAGAAACGATAAGTAATTATCATGTTAGCAAAACTAATCACTGTGGGATACAAGAAACATACGAGCAAATTAAGCGAAGATATTATTGGCCTAATTTAAAATTACTAGTTCAAAATTTCATAAATCAGAAATATGACAGAATTCCCTTACAGCTAGAAATGAATCTGATACCTACATCGGAGAGACCATTGCAAACAATTCACGTCGACACAATCTCTTTAGAGAAGAATTCCTTTATCAGCATTGTTGACAGTTTCACTCGATACGCTCAAGTTTATCGCCTGGGAAGTTCTCAAAGTATGGAGATATGCGACAAACTATTACTGCTTACCAACAGTTATTGTCTCAGACAATGGAACGGAGTTTAATAACAAAGTCGTAAAGGAAATATTAGACCTGCATAAAATCAAAATTCATTTTAAAAGCACACAAAACCCCCAATCAAACGGATTATGTGAAAGATTTCATTCTACTTTAATAGAACGCATAAGGCTGTTAAATAATCAAATCGAATTTAAAAAAGACAGTATAATTAAGAAGGTTAAATATGCTGTAATAGCGTATAATAATAGCATACATTCAGTCACGAAATTAACGCCGTGCGAAGTCTTATTTGGACACATAAATTCAAACACATTATTAGATATGGATTTAAAAAAACAGATTGTAAATGACTACGTTTTAAACCATAAAGAAAAAACAAAAATACTCTATGAAAACATTAGGAATAGTAATCAAAAAATTAAGGAAAAAGTTTTAGAAAAAAGAAACATAAACAAAGAACCACTTCCAGAAATACCACCGGAAGTTTATGTAAAATCAGTTCAGAAACAAAGCAAAACAAAAAATAAATATAGCAAAGAAGAAATAGCTTCAATAAATAAGGATAGAAAAACAGGAAAAATAAAGCCTAGACATCATAATACAAAAGAAAAAATACATTTGTCGAAAATTAAAAGACCTAAGAAAATAAAAAAATGTAACTAATGCTCAAAATCATTTTCCAGGTGCCTCCTGTTCGTCAATAGCACAGCCACCGACTCAGCAGAAATCAAAGAAATCAATAACAACCTCAGAATAATCCCGATAGACCTTGGGCCAGCCAAACTAGAATCTTCCTACCATACCTTTGTCCACTAATGATGTATTGCAAAATTTTGAAACTAGTTGCTACAATTGTAACGGTAGCTTATTAAACAATGAATATATAACAGATAACAGTAATAGAATAAGAGATATTGTTAATTACTTTAAATATGTTAATCACAGTAAAAATGTAATTGAGGAAAAATTAGAAATTATACTCTTAAAAGATAATAGTAACAAAAGAATAAAAAGAGGTCTTTTAGATGGACTAGGATCCGTTATCAAATCTATAACAGGCAATTTAGATGCATATATATGATGGTAAAAAATATGACAAAATAATTAAAGATATTGAAAATGAGCAAATTAAAATAAATTATCAAATTGAATCTCAATACTCCTTTAGTAATAATATTATGAAGGAATTAAATAAAACTTTTATTGTAATAGATGAAAACTTTGTAGAATTAAGAAATAAGTTAAGCGTTGTGAATCGTAATGTAAATGACTGTTGAATTAGAAAAGTTTAGAAGTATTTTGAACCAACTGAACATTTTATATAACATGATGTTACAGGTAATCACAGATTTAGAAAATTCTCTTACATTTTGTAAACTAGGTGTCTTACACCCTAGTGTCATCTCAACCCAAGAATTATATGAAGCATTCAACAGAATTTACAAATATTATAATGACAGGTTACCTTTAGAACCTAAGATAGAAAATATGTGGGGATTAGAAAACTTGATTAAAGTCAATTGTAAACTGGATTCTGAAAGGATTGTATACTTTATAAATTTACCCATTGTGGAAAGAACTCAATTTAAATTATATAAATTACATTCTATACCCACAAAATATGAAACAAATTATGTAACAATTATACCAAAAGTAAGGTACATATTAGTGTCTAGTTCTGCAATATTAGGTTTAGACAGAACGTATGAATGTAATGGTAAAACTAATTCCATATACTTTTGCTCATTTGACATTTTAACACACCATAAATTAGACTGTGAAGTGTCCATCATCAGGAACAACGATGCCAACAACTGTGAATATACTGCATTGGAAGTTACAGACAACCTAATTAACTGGATCCCAGAAATCAACTTTTACCTGGCGACCTTCCCCAGCAAGCAGACTCTGGAAATTACCAATCGCAAGGCAACTACTACAGTTACCCTTCAAGGCATATATTTTATAAAACCAAATAATGATTCAGTCTCTTTCAACGACATGAAACTGAGCCATACATCAACAACTTCTGGAGGTCATGCTATTTTCATGGACACGTCCAAACTACAATTTTCAGTGAATAAAATGCCAGAATTCTCAGTAAACGTTAAACGCCTAGAGTTGGACAAAATAAACACGGAAACCATCTCAAGAATTGACCCAACTATGGAAATAACCCACCACATCAGTATCTGGACTATTGCCCTTTACGGAGGCTTATTCAGCAGCCTTATATACTTCACCCTCATCAAGAAGATGAAGAGGACTTCAACCGATGCCAAAACTTCGCCAACCCCCGAAGTTTTCTTTAGGGGTGGAGGAGTTATATGAACGATTTATGAGAACATTTCATAATTAAATGCGTGCTAGGAAAATTCCTGTTTACGCAGCTTTGGTATTATGTAGATGGTGAGAACGGATCCCCAACAGTGTTTAAACGGCCACTGTATCGTACAGACGTTTCTCACTCCAATTGAGTGTACTTCAATTGTTAATGTTTTTATGTTAAGCAAAAATTAATGTAACAGTCAAAATTATTGTTTCTTGGTTTTTAAGGTTTGTAAAAAATAAAACATTTTTTAAAAACCTTTCGTGCTTAATATAACACGTAACTTATATATATATATATATATATATATATATATATATATATATATATATATATATATATATATAATATATATATATTAGTTATTTATTTATTTTATTTCGTTCTCTCATATTTCTTTTTGTGTTTTCTCTTCGATTGACAAAGACCACTGTGTGGTTTAAATATATCATTGTTTAAGTGCTTTTATGTGTTTCTATATTATATATATATATATATATATATATATATATATATATATATATGAAGTTAATAAATTACCAATTTTGAGTAATTTTATCCACCATTAAGTGCAATAATTTTACCTTGAGTGATGAGGCACCTTTCGGTCTTTGACCATTGTCGAATCACTCAGTGATTGGTCAAGTGACAATTGTCAAGTGACCGAAAGGCGCCTCATTACTCAAGGTAAAATCATTGCACTTAATGGTGGATAAAATTACTTACAATAGTAATATATTAACTTCATATATATATATATTTAGGTTAGTTCTAGTAGAACTTAAATCTTATTTAGGAATTTTTTATACTAGATAGGAGACTGGCAGACTTACCTAATGGCAATAGTCCAAAACTGCAATCTCTTGGAAATAAACACATATAAAAACTTAACACACTATTATTATTATTATTATTATTGAAATATTTCGATCAAAAATGATCTTCATCAGTCAAAAAAGAGAAAAACAAAAGACTGAAGTGAACCACAGATATGTATAATATCCAAATGTCACAGACTTATAGTTTATGATATAGTGCTACATGTGATTTGTATGAATATTGATTATTTGAAACTATATATTAATAGTCTGTCAGACAGTCTCCTATCTTTGTTGTATATATTTGTTATTTCTTCTATTTTGTTATTGGTGTATTTATAGTTTAGTTAAAGTTTTTTTATTATTGTGGAAGTCAGTGTTGAGAGTGGTGTTACGTTAGACAGGGGTGTATTGAGTGACATCAAACTACTCTTAGTTTGAACTGAGTCAAACTACTCTTAATTTAACAAAAACAGTTTAAAATGGATGGTTAGAAGCAAAATCGAAAACACGAGTCATACAGCATTATTATCGTATGTTTATTGATAAAATTGGTAAAGCCTTAAATTTTGAACCTAATTTGAAAGTAAGTAGTTAATATTTAGTAAAACTCAAACCGTTAACTATGAGTCCACCAAAAATGGCAGTCATAAAAAATATTAGATGAGATTTTAGAACCATACATAAAACATTCTACTAAACCTTTCATTCATAATGACAAAGGCAGAAAAAACATGGCCTTGTGATTATTAATGGGGAAATGAACTATTTAATAGAGAGTTGTCATATCCCATTCATGTCTGATTATTAGCAATATTTATGTGGCAAGTATATTGTGTTGTATTAATTATAAAATTTCTTTTATAATTTTTTTACTAAAAATGTACCAAAAATATATAAAAAACTGCCTTCATCACATCTCTAGTCAATATAATTATACAAGACTTCTATATGGTCTTCATGTGGGAAATTGATCCCTAAGTTCTTATGTAGAAAGGATTTTTTGTGTGAAATTATTATATAAATTTTTATTAAATTTTATTGAAGAAGGTGTAAAGATAAGTACTCAGTATATGAGAGAAATAATTAGAGGATTAAGTGAAAATAATTTGACTGTTAGTTTATCAAAGAATAGGTTTGCTTATACAGAAAAGGGCTTTTCAAGTAACAAAATAAATCATAATGCCATCAAAAACTTTCCTACCCTTAAAAATTTTAAACACATTTCCTAATTTATTGGTATGGTACCTTTTAAAGTATTATGAAAAAGAACTAGTAGCCCCTGCAATGAGTTAGAAAAAAGGTAAAATTTTATTGTAATGCAGTATGTATAAATATAGTTTCATACAATTATAAAATCATATGCCTCAAAACCTTGCCTAAGCATAGCTAATTATAATAAACCGTTTTATTTAATAACACATAAAATGAACTTGAAATGAGATTTTTTTTAATATAACAAGAAAAAGTAAGAAGAAATTTCTTCTATTCCAAGAAATTTACTGATGCTGAGAATTTTATCAGTGTATGAAAAGAACTCTTTGTATATAACATTAAGCATTGAGAAGATGTACACATACTTAAAGGTAATGTTTTTTTTTATCACAGATAATCAAGCTTATTGGTTTTCAACACATTCACTATGGCAACGATGAGTTATGTCCAATCTTGGGTTTAGCACAAGCAGTTTTTGTTCAGTTTATCTCAAAATGCAAAACTGTTTTCCTTATCAAAAGAAAATCTACATTACTGTTCTTTGTTGCTAGGTTTAAACGTTTTTTTAGAAATAATTTTGTCCTAAAAATAAAGCTATTATTTACTAGTTAGTTTTGTTCTCAGAATCTGTAAAATTATGTTTTTGCAATGCTCTAGTATATCTGATTCAAAGCAGCACATTTATTGGTATTACTAATATTCATCTGTTTCATGTGTCCATGTTTTTTGTTCTGAGAAGGTATTGTAACTATTATAAATGCATATTTTCACTCATGTAAATACAGATTTTCAAATAGGTGTAGCTAATTGACATTCTTATTAAAGCTAACAGATAAAAAAGGATTAGAAACCTACCAAGGGAAATTTTAATAAGTATGATTCAACTAAATCTTAACTTAAACAAACTGTAGATGGATTTATAGTATAGTCACCTGATTCGTTAAGAGTCTTGAGAAGAGCAGCACAAAAGACTTTCAGTATTTTTTTATTTAAAATTGCAGGAGTGCACTTTGTGAAGCACCGAGCCAGAAATGAAGCCGTTTCAGCTTTAACTGAGGGATTTTTATTTTCCAAAGCGGCTAACACATCTTCTTGAATTGCTTCCAGTGTTGTCTGAAATTTTTTTAGATAATTTAATCTCCATTACATTCTAAAAGGTTGCCAGAAACATGAATATACATGTATATTGACTAAAAATAAGAGGAAAATGATATACTGAAAAAATACATTTCAAAAATATTGTTTAGAAAACAAAACTGGAAGAGCTTTAGTTCAAGATATACAAAAATAATTATGACAGGGTGAAATAATCAATCACAAAAACTAAAAACAATTTTTTTGCATTTTCCCCTTATTTTTTACTACTATTAATAGCAAAACCTAAATTTTTTTTATAAATAAGGACATTTATTTGTTTTTGCTTGTTGTTAAAAATGATAGAAAACAATAACTAAAAGATTTTCATTTTAACTAAAAAAAACTCTGTGAAATATTATTTCATAACTGATTCAGGAAACTTTTTAATTCTGAGCAGAATTGTTGATCGTGTGTGTGTGTGTGTGTATTTTGCATACATACATTAGTTCAAATAGAACTCTAAGCAATATTTTAACTGAATAGGAGAATGACAAAATTGAGAAATAGTCCTAAGATACTTTCATTATTTTTTCACATGATTTATTAACACATAAAGAGAATTTAAGCATTAGTTCTCATTACAAAAAGGAATTCAGCACTCTCTGATAAACAAATCAGAACGGGGCTGGATTAACGTTGACAGCATTATGTTGATATTATATATAACCTTTTCCAGGACCTGTTAGAGGAAGGCTTGATTTAAATTAACAACAGCCTTCATAATGTATTTCCGACACTGAATACATTTTCCCAAGAATGTACAAGGGATGTCGGACTGATATTTCTTTCTTCCTTTTTTGGGTTTGGTTTTTGATGTACAATTAGTAATACCATTCTCATCTTATTAGTTCTAAGGTCTCAATCTGTGGGAGAGGTAACTTAAATCATTTTTGTTGTTACAAAAAATGTAATAACCCGTTAGCCTATTTAGATTCATGGCTATAACAACATGGCATTAATATTTATTCTGATATTATGAAAGAGTGGTTACTCAGATATAGTTTTTAAACTCTCGTATACTTCGCAATTTTCTTGACTCAAAATAATAAAATTTCCTTATTTTTTCGACTTAGTTATTGTAAGCAACAGACTCTGAAGTGAGCTTAGTATATATATTTTGATTGTTGTTTTTTTTTAATTAATTTTAACATGTTTACTTTTTTGTTTTGATCATTAATAAGTACACATAACCAAACACAAAAAAAAATTATTATAGAAATGATTATAAACTGTAAAAATCTGAAATACATAAATTAAGGGTTTTTTATGCATATAAAGTCTTCTACTAGCAACACACAGTACTCAGCAAAATGATCTCTGACTTTTTTCCCTTTTTTGCGTGGTATTACGACCAAAATAATTGACCATCCAGAAACAGATATTTTTCCCTCCTCAAAATTAAACCTGTTGTAAAATTATTTGCAATACAATCCCTGAAACCATAACATAATTAAAATTTTTTTATAATACAAGCTCAAATGGATCCCATTATCTGAAGATTGACAAAATTAAATCTGTGTTATCAGGCAAACAACAAAAAGCAATCCAGGACTGGAGAGTTAAAGCACTTTTGCATGGCCACAACAATTCCCTCACTACTAGATACCCACAGGCTCGATCTTCAAAGCCATGGATGGAAAGATGGCTCAAATTCTAATTCTACCAATTACCAACTTCTTCAGAAAGAAATGAATAGACTTTGCTGGGAGACGCCTAGCTATCTCTTCAACAGGGAAGTAGTGACTGGAGGACCCCTTCTGACAAATAGAGGAACACAAAGATTCGTATTTGTTGACTTAGTACAGTTGTTCCTTCGGGATATCAGACTCCTATGGGACAGCCTATTCCATTATCACTACTGAACGGAGTGTCAATGATTATGCCAGAAGCTGGGACACAAAGATATAATGCTTAAAATAGAGGAAAACTCATAATGTCTGTTGCCAGGATTGATACATATAATCCAATCCATAGCCTTCCCAATGACAAACGGAAGAACACCACATGCTGGTCTCCTTCTCCATTTCTCATCTTCCCTAACAAAAGTGACAGGGATAGGGCCCTTAAACCACTTCCTATTGACTGAAGCCATGGCATAACTCATGACCACCCTCAAAATCAATAAAACCAATCTATAAAATCAACAGCACTTATCACGGTGCTAAGTGAGTCATCCTTCCTGCAGAGGCTGAGGGCAGCCAGCCAATATTACAAGCAGTAGCAGAAGTAGCTAAGCTTAAATTACATATGTTATCTGATGCAAGACTCCAGCGACATAGATTACCTGGATCTGGGAGTGTCCCTTGCAAGGCATACATTTGCATAGAAATTTAACATTTCAGGAGACCAATCATATATGGAAGCTCTCCAATGTAATTTCAGAGGAATACACATCCCCCCCCCCAATAGTATCCAATCATTCTGCAACCCCAGAGATTGCACTCTCACAAGCATAACATGGGGCATCATCTTCTATAAGTTTGCACTCCGCTATTTCTAGATGTGGCCCAAGCCTTTAATAAAGTGTGGCATAACGGCTTGATCCATAAATTAAATAAGATGCTCTCAAAGGAATATGTTTCATTGTTAACATCATATATAACAGGCAGAACATTCAGAAGACAGATAAATGGAAAATCAAACTGAATGAAGTGAAGTCAGTCCACATCAACTTCACAAATAAGGTACTGAAAGATCCTCCGTTAATGGATGTTAACGGAATCATCATCCCTTATGAAAATAAAGCTTATTATCTAAGTATGAACCTAGATGCTAAACTAAGATGGAAACTCCACATCAAGAAAAAGAAGGAGGAATTAAATATCAAATACCGTAAGCACTATTGGCTCTTGGATAGAGATTCAAACCTCGCATTAGGAAATAAAATAAAAATCTACAATCAGATTTTGAAACCAGTTTGGATGTATGGCACTCAAGTTTGGGTATGTGCAAAGGAATCTAATGTAGAAATTCTCCAGATTTTCCAAAATAAAGTACTGAGAAATATGGTTAAACGCCCCTTGGTATGTAAAAAACAAAGATATTCACCAAGATCTAAATATTTCAACAATACCAGAAGAAATAAAGAAGATGGCGAAAAAACATGAAATAAGACTTCCTCTTCATCCAAGTACAATGGCTCTTCAACTTCTCGATAGCCACTCCATGGTTAGAATATTGAAGGGAACCAAACCACTTGAGTTAGTGTAGTGTTGTGTTGTATTGAGCTAGTTCTAATATAATATGTATTGACAATGGTCAGACAAGAACTAATGCGTCAATGGGCACTTTAGTTATATCAGTATTTAGGTTAAGATAATGCAAGGAAAGTTAATGGTTAGTCTAATAAGACCAGTTTAAGTAAAAAAAAAAACCTTCTATAAGTTTTCTCCTCATGTGTTCTATCTCTATGACTGGCTGATGACTGACCCAACCCAACCTTACCTATTGTTTCTATTGTCAAAATTAAAACTCATACTGAAATGAGAGCAAGTGTTTTATACACAATTTTTTGAATAGTAAAACTAACATAGTAATAAATTTACATAGACATGATATTTAAACTAAATAAATTTAATAAAACTTACACTACAATAAATTGCGTCAATTGCTTCTCTTAAAGCTGTTACAACATTCTGTTTCTTTTCCCTAAATTTTTCAAGCAGTACAGAAATACAAGCCACAGCATATGGTTGAAACCTTTTTTTAAGTCCATTTGCTATGCCAGACATACATTTAATGGCCAATGCTACAACCATAACATTACTGTCTTTAGCAACCACCTGAAAAAAAAATTCTTAGTAAGATTTTTCTTGTACAAATCAAGCCTTAAAGATGCACAATAGAGTTACCATAATCAGAAAACCTGCTTAATTCCAACATGATCTAGGTGCAAAAAATGAATCAAATTATAATCTATAAGTTTATAGTCAAACATTAAAGACATTGTACTATAGACTCAAAACTAAGAGTATCAGACTTATTTAATCCTTTCAAGGCTATGAGCCGATATATCGGCTCTGATTTTCATAGAAACAAACGTGCGCCGGTATATCAGCACAGAATTTCAAACTATTGTACTTCTTAAAATTAACAGTTCATGTTATAATTACAACTAAAAGGAAGCTTATTTTGTGAACAGAATGGTTTTTTTCATGCAGATTCCAAGAAATACGACGATGAACGAGGACAATATTTAGACAGCTCCAAGCTTCCTAACTGCAGTTCGGTTTGTTTTTGTTGTTCAAATCTTCTCTTCTGTTGTGTATTACAGTGATTACATGTACATTTTCTTTATGTATTTCATAATTATTTATTCTAAAGAATACCTTTTAACGTATTTAGTATTATTTCCGACAATTTCTAATTTATCTAATTTCGTTTTTCAGTGTTAGTTTGTAAAAACATTTTGTGAAGTAGGTTATTTGTTCAAAGCCAGGAATTAGAAAACGATCATGGACTGTATACATATGGCGTGGTAAGGGACTTTATGGGCTATGCATCTCAAAACATACCTTTGATAAGGTGATAAAACGATTTATTGGAACTCGTCCGACATCCTTTATGCAGTGACTGATACAGAAGGCATTAAACAGTTTAAAGTTAAAATGACAAGTACAAACAAAAATTACCAAGCTCTTCACATTTTGAACTAAAAAATCTCCCCTGTATATTTTACAAATATTGTCATGACAAGAATTGGAAGTAAAATACATTTGATTCTTAGTATTAATAAATATTCGGTAATGATAAAACGATTTTGTCATAAAAAGTATTAATCCTTAAACAATAGTTTATGACTATCCAAACTTTGAATTTAGTAAATTTGTTAAAACTTCTGAGACTTAATAAGATTATTAACTACTGATTAATAAGATTCAACAGAACGTAATGGACTATAAAATTCAAGAATAAAAAGTATATAAAATTGAAACTCTTAAGTCCTATAAATTATTTTTTTTTAAATAATAAAGGAAATGTTTTGCACCTTTTTAAGAGCTCTCACAAGATCTCCATAGTCCCCATTCTCCAGTTTTGGTGCTGACACCAACAACTGATCCATTGTCTCTAAAGCTTCTTTTCTCTCTTGCCAGATCTTGGCTTCAACTTTATCATAAAAGTCTTTTGGCATTTTTGAAAGGATGTCAACTGGTTCCAATAAGTCATAAACATCAATATCTGTTCCAGGTCCATCCTCGCAGTCATCCCCATCACCATCTGCAAGAATTTTAATATTTATTCAAACTTTAATTCTGTACATAATTTGCTCAAATATTGTGTAATAAAATAATGACGAATATTAACTAGAAAAAATAAAGCACATAATGCCTAGGTTTTAATTAATATCTGTTTAAAGCTTTAAAAAAATAATAATGATAAATTTTTTTTTAAACTATTACAAAAAAAAGCACAGAGCTGGTCTTTTATCCTAGGGTAGTTTACTAAAATTATTTTAGATATAACTAAATATTAATGAAACCGTTATTGAAACAGTGAAATGAAAGAAAGCAGATCCAGTACTAATACCAGATGCTAGAATAGAACAGTACTCTCACAAAATAGAACAACAGATATATAAAATAAAGAGAGGAGAAAAAAAAAGTGATAAGGTGGAATATTAGAATAATAATTGACAACCGAAATTTGGTAGTTGAAGAAGGCTCATAGACTACCAAATGCTTTATCAATATCAACAAAAAGATTAAATACCAGGAAATTAATAAAAGAGGAAAACATCAAACAACAGTACCTTCTTTGCAAAATAATAACTGAATGCAAAACATAAAAGGACAGAATGAATGTTGGATAAAATTTATAGTCTAAATAGAAATTTTCGAATATGTATACATTAAATGTAAAGCTCAAAAGGAAGTAGCCACTATTTTTAAAAAATTACAGACCAAATAGGAATAATAATTTAAAATTCATGTTAAAATTTACAGAAAATTTTTAAATAAAGAACTAAAGGAAGCTAACTATACAGAAAGAATTATAGGAAGCCATACCAAAATTTAAAAAATAACAAGAACCTGATAAAATATTTCTATAATTGTTCACCATCATACAAAATTATACCCTCTTGGTGACTTGGAAAAGCAAAATTATCCTTAGTAGAGATTTGAAATAACTAGCTTAGGAACATAGTAAGATTAGATATTATAAATAATTTATATACATTACAGCAGAACTCCAATTATCTGAACTTCGACTATCCAAATCAATTATTGTCCAAATCATTTTCAGATTTTCAGAAAATAAAATTAAGACTAAACCATACTGTGATTTCCAAAATAAATATTCTGTCTACAATGGGCTATTGTCCTTTTCTCTGTGAATATAGTATAAGTGCAATGCAAACATTAAATGGATGCTGAATCATCCTCTCAGTGAAGTTCTGTATAGTTGGCTGTCATCCGTTGCCGGCCACAGTACTCTTTCGCATCACTTTGCTTTGTTTGTGAGTGTTTTTCGTGGTTTATCATTCGCAGATATACTAATTATAAATCAATCAGATAAAGGCATTATGGGTAAACAGTTGGCTGACATGAACGGTGTTGGACCATTAACGATTTCAAACATTAAAAGGAGTAAACTTACACTTTTAAACTTTGTGTCAGTGTTTGAAAACAATGACAAAAATTATTCAAGAAAATCAATGAAGGCAGCAAAAACAAAGATTTATAAGATGCCGTTTTCGAGAGAATTTTGCAACAACTACACGAAACTAAATTTCAGGCCTGATTCTTTGTAAAATAACTAAAATAATAGAAAAACTAAAGCTTAGAAAAAATATAGCTTTTTCTCCCATTTCTAACATGCATACAGTAATTAATTGAAACTGTATTTTTTTTTTAAATCCAATTATCCAAATTTCTGTGTTTCCGAATGGGACCCAGTTGCAATTGGTTCAGATAACTGGGAGTACTACTGTAGTACTGTTATGGCTTAAGTATATTTGAGATTTTTTATACTAGATAGGACACTGACAAATTTATATTGGTAATAGTCTAATCTGTAATCTTACAACCAATACACATAAATACTAAAATAAATAACATAAATTATTATTTTAGTATGCCTAGATTTAGACTTACCTATTTCAAAGTATGTCTTAAAAACTTTTTTTTCAAAAGCATTAAAAGAATATATTTTTTTTAGATAAAAAAATTTTGTTTAAGAAATAACTTATCTATTGCTATTTTAAAAAGAATTTACATCTAATACATTTTAGTATTATTTCTAAAAAAAATAAAAATACATATTTTCTACTTATAAAAGTTTATTTCAATTTCAAGTAAAAAAATCAAATGTTTAAAACTCAGAACTCTAAAATATAAAATTAAAAAAATTATATGAATATTTATCAGTCAAAACTGAAAACAAATGTTTTTTAGGATAAAGTTATTTCGTTTTAAACTTTAACTTACTCTCTTCATTATTTTCAGCCTCAGCAGCTATCTTAGCTTGTTTAGCTTGTTGGGAACGAAGGTAGCGAGTAGGCACAGCTTTATCATTCTTAATCTTTTCAAATTCTGTTTCTAATTCAGATACCTAAAAAATTATATTTTATAAAACTATTGTTAGTAGTACAAATCTTTAGCAACAAAGTTTATTCATGACAGTGTATTGGTAAAAAATTATAGAAGTTAATTTTACAAAAAAAAAATACTGATACTGAGAATCAGCTATAGATTAAATTGAAAATTATCTATCATGTATATTCTAGGGGAAAATTGTTCTTGACACACCATTTTTCTAGTTTACTTGTAATAAATCAATTTACCTTATAACATTAATTTCATAATCTATGTTTACAAACGGTTGTAGATTTATATTTAAATACCATTTTAATTTTTTTTTCATCTTATAATCTATATTTCTACATAATGGCTATTACCCTCAAATATATTTGGTGTACTGGGGAAAATATTTTTAATTCCACTGTCAAAAAAAATCTGCTGTCATCTTATGCAGTCATGTATTGTCAAACTCTTTTCAAACAAAGATTGTCATTATTAGAGAAGTGTTTTTCACTCTAATCCACTTGTGGTGAATAGGTGGTGACTAGTGAGATTACAACTATGAGGTTAAATACATCCATTTTTTTTCTTATCAATCAATTTTTGCAAAAATTTAATGAAGAAAAGCAGTGTGAAGATGAGTATTGTCATGCAACAAGGATATTCCTTAGTTAGTATCCTTCCTCAATTGTTCTTGGTACCTCCACTCAAGTCTTTGAGCATTTCTCAGTAAGCCGTTTTCATTTATCATTTCAACTCTTAGTAAAAATTTAACAAATAAATGCAATGCAACATAGATATTTCTAAGGACAATTGACTTCTAATCATTCTGCTTTGAAAAAAAGGCCTAATGAATATTTTTTTTTTAAAGAAAGACTGCTTTAAACGCATAAACCTTGATTCTACTTGAAATTTTTGGATTAAATATGAAAAAGCTGTTGAAGCTTCTTTCTAAATTTCCTTGTTGATAGCAAAAGACAAGAAATTTCATATGATTTCACAGTTTAGTACCAAATTTTGTATCCTTTCGAAGATTGAATGACCTTAAAGATAAAAAAAAAATTACACTACACTTAATAAATGAACTGAAAGAATTTATACCAGGGTAATTGGTAACACTGACAAATGAATTAGGAGGTTATTTTCCTGATCATGTTTTCAGATAAGTGGAAATTTAAAATCCTTTTCATGTTGATGTAGATATACTTCATAATCACATCGAGGAACAGGCAATCTACCTAAAATGTGATTCTCAAGCGAAGGCTAAATATTATAGAAATTCTATATTATTGTAATTAGTGTGACACAAAAAAAATTTTATTTTAACTTTTTGGTTAAAAACTTGAAATAATAATAAAGTGTAATATTAATTATCTATTTTGTATATATGTAACTATGTTGTATGTTACAAATTTTATTGTAATTATTGAGTTAGGTACAAAATTTCTATTTGATGTATCATGTTTAAAGTAGGGTTAGTAACTGTTGTTTTGACAAGTGGGCGTGGCAACGCCTACTGTATAAATACAGAAGTGTAACCTTACTTTCACCCTAGTTGTAAGTTAGAGTTTGTAGTAGTAACACTCACTGATGATGATGACTTTGACATTGAAAAGCGTATGAGTAAATAAATGATTAATTTGTGAGTTTTGTGTATGTTTTTATTTGTTTTTAACATAACCTCACAAGCTAAGCTCAAAGAATATTTGTACAAGTCCTTTATATTTATAATGGCATAGAATTATGTTTGAAGACATATTCCTGTAGTAATTTAACGTCATAATGCAGCCCTACATCCATTTCAGATTATTTAAAGTATTTTAATCTAAAATGATAGAAGACAGTACGGAGATTGTGACAAAGACCAAAAGATTCTTGGTATAGAGTCAAGGTTTATGTACAACCAGGGAACAACACGGCTGATGTGTATGTTTAACTTTGACAGAACAAAGACAGTAAAATTACTGAAAAGAGAAGAAAGAATACAACAATTTGTGAAGGAAAAAACTGTCCCTTCAAACCATAGCATATGTGAAACTTCTGAAGTCATGATAAATACCGCTAACCAAAGAACGGCTCTATTTTGAATGTTAAAGAGGGGAGGGTTCTGTTAATTTAGCGTGGGACCCTTGTGTTTCTGTCTGTCTTTCTTCAGATATAGCAGATTAAAGATCGTCATGGTCTATAATCTATTATAATCATTAATATTTCTTTGTGTTAGAGGCATGATTAAAACTTTTAATAATTTACATTTCAAAATATATTAAGAAAGTAAAAATGTTTTAGTGAATTTTATAAGCTTTGTTTTGTTTCATTCATATTTTTTCAAAATTTATTTATGTTAAAAGAGTAAGGCCTTGTAATATTTGAAATGTATAAATAAGTGAAGTGAGTTCAAGTGATTCAATATTTTTATTGTAAAATATGAATAAGGTTTATTATTTTTAATTAACTAGGGCATAAGGACATATACTGTATCCTACAAAAGAAAAAATAATTCCTAACTGATTAAGGTAGGCAAAGACAATATTATTAAGGAATTTAAAGAGAAATCTGTTATTAGCGATTATCACATTTTTTTTCTCAAAAAGTGATCACATCATAACCCCACATTGAATTTTTCAGTAAAAAATTATCAAAATATAGTTGAAATATTTTTTAAAGTATTTTTTCAAATACTATACCAGTGTCCTATGATATTAAATTATGTTAGTATTACATAATATATTTAGATAAATGCATCACTCTTAATGTCAATGTACTCTGTGAAAAGAAAGAATCTTTACAAATACTTTCTAACTTATTATATAAACTCTAATAAAACTTAAGGAATGTCATAGTAAAAATAAAAGCATTATCCTACAGTAATGGTATGTATGAAAATTTAATGTTCTATTGAGAAAATTTAAAGCTTGTAAAAACCTATTTCCAATATAAAGTAAAGAAGGTATAGCAAAATGTGGGTAAAATTTGACTTTTACTAAAGCAATACTTATTCTTCCTATAAGCTCACCAACACTTCACTCATCAAAATGAGATTTGAAGATGTAATATAAATACACTAGTAATATTTTTCATATGAGCAATATTACCTGAACAGGTTTCAATGAACTAAGCTGTGGTTTAAGTGCTGGACCAATCCAGCGAAATATTTCAATAACCATTGCTTTTCCTTCCTCTCTTACCCCTTTGTCCCTATCCTCTAACAGAGCAGGCACACGTTTCAACAAAGGTTTCACATTGACAACTTTAACACCAAACTCCCTAAAAATAAAAATATTTTTGCATATTAAAGACACATTTTTATTAGCTCAAGCAGAAAACTTGAAATCAAATTGACATTAAAAATTGTCTCTTTCTACATATTCCTAGAATTTGTGTCTAATTTGACCAAAACATTTTTTTATTCAAACATTATTTGATGTCTTTTAAAACAATTGATGTTTTATTTAGCCAAAATCATATATGTACGTTATACATAAAAAGAGAAAATGAAATATTCAATGATACATATATAGTTCAACGACTTAAAACTTAATAATAAATAAATTTAGACCATCTGTTGTATCCATCTGAACCAAAATTATAAATGACAAAACTCTTTTTTCCTAACTAACAAAATTATTTAACTTTCAAGGCAATATGGATCATGTGGATAAATAGTATATATATTTTACAGTGTTCATTTAATATTTTGTGTTCTGATATAAGTTTGCAGATTTTATATTATTGGGATACAACGTTGTCTAGATTCGGCTTAATCTTTGTTTTATTGCAAGCTGTTAGAAAAGTGAGAACTGGTTAGAGAAAGAAGACTGTAAAGATCATTTTTAATTGGTTCTTTTTGTTTTTTAATCTTTTGATGAAAACTTTCACCTTTATACCCAATATAAAATCTGTTACATGCTGTGTAAATTAGTCTTATTTGTCTTGTGAATGTAATTTTTCTTTTACATATTTTATTGTGTAGACTGATATCTAGTAAGTTCTGTGTCACAACTTTGTCAATAAATTTACATAATTTTAAATTTACATACATCTCTGTAAAAATATTATTATTTTGAATAATTTACTAAACTTCTTGGACAACAAAATCATAGAACAAAATATTAATAAAAATAAAAATAATGTAAAATAGATATCTCTCCTGAGTAAGGTGTTTTGTGCTCCATATTAAGATTAATTTTATTGCTTGACTTTTTGTTTTATCTTGTTTGTTTTATTGATTGTACGATAATTTGACGATATGTTAGTAGTAGCCAAGTACTGAGGAAGGCGACGTCACCAATACTAGTCTGTTGTGAACTATTGTGTTTCTTTATTAAAAACCAATTATTTGTGAGATTTTGAATTAACTATTTTGTGTTTTACCGTTGTGAATAGTTCTCACTACCTAAGCTCTAATTAACTAAAAATTAAACACTTGTTACTGTGTTGTTCATTTTCTTTATACAGGGTGCGGCAGCATAACTTCCTTTTTTAAAAGCTCAATAAAGACTATTGTATGCATCGGAAAATATTTATTTATTTTTTATAATGTAGGAACATGTCTAAAGTTTTTATTTACATTGTTTTGAAGATCAAATCTGTTAGGTGACGTCCCTCATTCTCCATACATTGCGTAAACCAATTTCTGGCGTTTGTCATGACTCTTGTTAACGTAGCAGGTGCTATGTTGGCAATTTCTTCTTGGATGTTGGTCTTCAAATCTTGTAGGGTTCTTGGACGGTTCACATAAACACCGGTAACAAAAAATTTCTATAGCATGTTTACATACCGGTCCGAATTCACTGTCACTGTAACCTCATTTTCGTCAAAAAACCCGGGGACCAATAATTCCAGCTGAGGAAACTGCACACCACACTGTGACTTTGGGTGAATGCAAAGGCCTTTGATGCAATTCTTGAGGGTTGTTGTCAGCCCAGTAGCGCATGTTTTGTTTGTTAACCTACCCACACAAATGAAAATTGACTTCATCGCTAAAAAAAACAATAGCACCCTCGGGAACGACATCAAGAAGAAGCTAACACACGTTCATCCGAGAATTGAAGTCACGTTCTGAAAGTTCCTGCACTATCGCCATTTTATAGGAATGAAAATGAAGATCATCACGAAGAATTCTTATATATATATATATATATATAGATTTTTTGGACTAGGAGACTGACAGACTTACCTTGGTAAGAGTCCACACTGTAGTCTTGAAATAGAAACACATAAAAGCACTTAAACAATGATATATTTCAACCACACAGTGGTCTTTGTCAATCGAAGAGAAAACCCAAAAAGAAATATGAGAGAATGAAATAAAATAAATACAAGTTGTAATCACAGATTGTGTAGAGTAGAAATCAGATGTCACAGATGCACAGATTAAAGATATATATATATATATATATATATATATATATATATATATATATATATATATATATATATATATATTGTTTCCATGAGCATATGAGTGATTATAGTTTATATAAGTCTGTCAGGGGAAAAGAGATACGGCTATTAGGGGGGAAAAAAAATGAATGGGTTTATCTGATGTTGAGGTTAGGGGATTCTCTGGATTTGGTATACCACTGGTATGATAGTTCCCACCTTCTCAGTTCTGAGGGATTGCAATCAGGGGGGAGTGATTTAATTATTTTTGTGGTATAGCAGTCATCAAAAGTTGTGATGTTGTGACTCGCAGCATGTTGAGCTGTTGGTCTATCCATATTCATAATTTTAACATCATGTCTGTGGCCATTCATTCTGATATTCAAACCATCCGTGGTCAGGCCTATGTACTGTGCTGAGCAAAGTTTACATTGTAGCTGGCATATGACATTTTTCGATGTACAATTATGATGACCCTGTATTTTGAAGACCATTTTTGTTGTTTGGCTGTTGAAACTATTTGCTGAGGGGTGTATTGGACACGTCTTGCATCTAGGTCTATTGCATGGGAAGGAGCCATGAGGAAGTTTGTGTGGTTTCTCTGCATCAGGGTCTGGTAGTTTAGGATGTACTAGGATGTTTTTCAAGTTGGGAGGTTGCTTGTACCAAATTTGTGGTGGATCGGTGAAAAGATTTTTGGTGTGGACGGAAGCTTGAAGAATTTTGAAGCCATCTTTCAATATCTTGTTGAGTTTACGTAGACCAGGATGGTAGTCTGTTATTAAAGACAGTTTATTTTGTTCTGTTTGTGGTTTATGGTGAACCGAGGATTGTGCTGAATGAATTTGGTTTTCAATGAGTTTTTTTGGATATCCTCTTCTCTGGAAGGCTGTTGATATCTTTCTATTAAAATCTTCCAATTCCCTATCATTCGAACAGATTCTCTTACCCCTGATTGCCTGACTGTATGGAATGGATCGTTTTATGTTTATTGGGTGGTTGCTGTCGAAATGGAGATATTGTAGGTGGTTTGTCGGTTTGATGTGAATTCCTGTGTTGATATTTCCATTCTGGAGTGTTACCTCTACATCCAAAAAGGTGATGGCTGTTGTAGATTTCTCCCAGGTAAATTGAAGTGTGGAGAATTGTGTCAGGCTGTTTAAAAATGGCTCAAGTGTTGAAGCACCCTGTGTCCAAATTAGGAAGATGTCATCTATATATCTATACCAACATAATGGCTGGTTTGTTTGTGTCTTTAGAAAACTTTCTTTCAACAGTCCCATGTACAGATTTGCGTACGATGGTGCCATTCTGGTGCCCATTGCTGTTCCCTTTATTTGAAGGTAGGTCCTTCCCTCAAACTGAAAGTTGTTCTTCTCGAAGATGAACCTGGTCAGGTTCACAAGAAAAGGTGTAGTGGGAGAAGGCTTGCCTGGGCGTTTGTTTAGAAAATTCTCTATTGCAGATATGCAGTGTGCATGAGGGATGTTGGTATAGAGAGAGGTGACATCTATGGTGACCAAAATAGTTACCGGGGGTAGAGGTACAGATATTTGTGAGAGTCGATCTATGAAATGATTGGTGTCCTGGGTATGTGATGGAAGGTTCTTTACTATGGGTTGAAGGTGTGAGTCGAGGAAAGCTGAAATTCTTTCCGTTACTGAATTGCAGCCAGCAATTATTGGTCTACCAGGTGGAGGGATTATGTTTTGTGGATCTTTGGTAATATATAGAATTGAGGAGTAGAGGGGTTTTCATTATATAATAATTTTAGAGATGTTTCCGAAATATTTTGTTCAGGAGCTGTATATTTGAGTAGGTCCGAGAGTAAATTGTTGAATTCTGTAGTGGGGTTATCTGTAAGTATTTTGTATGTTGTGATGTCTGACAGTTGCTTATTTGCTTCTTTGATGTAGTAGCAAATACAAACATTGTATTTAGGCCTCACAGAGGCCTCTATATATATATATATATATATATATATATATATATATATATATATATATATATATATATATATATAGATTTTTTGGACTAGGAGACTGACAGACTTACCTTGGTAAGAGTCCACACTGTAGTCTTGAAATAGAAACACATAAAAGCACTTAAACAATGATATATTTCAACCACACAATGGTCTTTGTCAATCGAAGAGAAAACACAAAAAGAAATATGAGAGAATGAAATAAAAAAAAATTTTCTTTTTTTTTTTTTTTTTTTTTTATTTCATTCTCTCATTGAAGCGACTGGCGCTTAGCTAAAATGAGAAGAAAGCGAGGTTCGAGAAAGATCCGAAATAATACAATAGAGATGTTCAATAACAATAATAAGCTGCGGCAAATGTGCCTTACTTCAATCGCTGAGCACGCAATTACGAAAGTTTGAAAGCCATAATGGGCTCCGTACAAGCACATTTAATAACAGAATAATTCGCACTGAATTTACACATAAATGAATTATAAGTACTTAAGCTTATGCAGCACTTACCCTCGTGGAGCAAGAAAGGGCAAAATTGAAGTGGTCGTAGATCTCGTAGCTGTAGAAGTCCTGGGTACCCAGTTTGTAGGAATCCTAGCCAGGCGAGGTCAAACTAGAACTTAAACGAGAAGTCAATAAGCTGCATTTAAAATCCTAAAGTCACTTATAACTATGGCGCGTAACGGCACAAAGGATCTTACAAAACGGCGATTGTAAATTAAAGTCAATAACCCGCAAATAACGTATATAATAACGCGTTCACACGAACACACATTAAGACGAACAGTTTTAACACTTGTACGAGGTTTTCACGGTCAAAACGGCACTTTGCACATGTGGTGCAACTTTACGCAACGAGGTACTTTACCGAGGCTGTTAACTGCACGACGGTTCCAAGACAACAGGCGACTAACTTACGGAAATGCTAGCTAAGGGAGTGGGGGCGAGAGCCACCAAGAAATCAATACTCAAATCCATTCATCGATTGGGAGATCAGACATCACGTGACCATCACCGTACAGGCCAGCTGAGCGTTTGAATGTAGGCCGCGGTAACACGTTCAAAACTTCGAGTGCTGACTCGAACATACCGCCCACCAAAACGAATGTTTTTAATCCGCCAGGTGGGTAGAGGGCGAAGAACTATTTAAGCACCGGAAACCGAGGGTGCCGAAGAAAATAGCAGGGGGAAACGAAGGAAAACCAAGAGAAACAAAAGGAAGGGGCAAGAATGCCGAAGAAACCAAAGGTGAAACTCAATGCTGCAGCGGAAAACCAACAAGCTTGTGGACAGGTCGCTTCAGCTGGTCGTGCGAGGTTTTGACAGTAGCTACACGGGATACTTGGTCGTGTCCAGGATGTAGATGTATGATCCGACCCATAGGCCAATGAAGGGGGCTCGGATGCTCTCCAGTGATGAAGACGAGTTGATCCTCCTGAAGCGGTGAGGAGTTCTTGTGCCACTTGCGGCGTTGAATCTGCGAATGCAGGTACTGAGTAGACCAAGTCTTCCAGAAACGGTTGGTCATTTGCTGAATCATGGACCAACGAGATTTAAGAGGTGGTTCGGGGTAACATCTCTCCGGAAGTGCAAGGAGCGGTCGTCCAATAAGAAAATGTCCGGGAGTGAGGAAAGACGATCGTTCGCTGGGGTCAGGCGAAACCTCGAAAATAGGTCGACTGTTAAGAATAGCCTCTATCCGGGTAAACAACGTGGACAATTCCTCAGGGTTTAATACCGTATTACCAATCGTGCGGTGCATAAGTCCTTTAGCGGATTTGACGGCAGCCTCCCAAAGTCCGCCGAAATGTGGTGCGGCTGGAGGGTTGAAGTGCCATTCAATGCGTTGGTCGGCGAGTTTGCGCTTGATAAGCGATTTCGAGTGGTCAAGCAGTTGATAGACCTCACTCAGGCGGTTCGCGGCTCCAACAAAATTCGTGCCGTTGTCAGAATAAATATCAGAGGGTAGCCCTCGTCTTGACGTGAAACGGTGTAAAGCTGCGAGAAAGGCATCGGTGGATAGGTCGGATACCATCTCCAAGTGCACAGCCTTAGTAGCCATGCAGACAAATAGACAAAGATAAGATTTTAAAAGCTTCGAGGTACGCAAATGATTTGCCTTTGTGTCAAAGGGTCCAGCGAAATCAATTCCCACCCTGCAGAAAGGCGGCGATGGAGTGACTCTAGATGATGGTAAAGCAGCCATCATAGGTGGACGAGGCTTAGATTGCAGACGGAAACACCGCATGCACGCATGAATGCGTTGTCGAAGTAAGGAGCGTAACGCAATAATCCAAAATTCGCCGTTAATCAGCGCTTGAGTGGTGCGCGGTCCGGCATGTAAGGCTAACTTGTGGTAATGATCGCAGATCAAGTTGACGTACTGATGATGTTTAGGAAGCAGAAGGGGGTGCTTAGATTCATACGACATCTCAGAATGATTAAGTCTTCCGCCCACCCTGAGTAAGCCCTGGCCGTCGACAAATGGCGTTAGGCTGCGGAGCGGATCGATGATTTGAGCGCCACGACGGAGCCGTTGCAATGTTGCGCTGAAGGCCAGCTCTTGTATGAGCTTGACGCAGAGATCTCTGGCGTTACTTAACTCCTGCACCGAAGGCGTAGTAAATGAAGTTTTACTCAAGGCGACTTTGGCCTTGTAGCGGGTGTTATGACCGTGGTTAGTAGTCTGGCCTTTACGACGGCAATTATTCACAAACCGCAGGACGTAAGCGAAAACATGGTGAAGAGTAATTAAGTTCGAATGTCGTTCTATAGTTGTCAATAGTCGATTAGGCTCTTGAACGGCCGTACATAGCAGTCTAGGTTCAGATTTATGTTCGGTCTGGTCCGGGTTAAGGCCGGTCGGCTTAGACAAATGCCACGCAGTAGGACATTGTAGCGCCCATGGTGGGCCGTGCCACCACAGCGGATGTTCAGCAAGCTGGTTAGGTAGACACCCACGGGAAGCAACGTCCGCGGGGTTATCAGCAGTCGAGACATGGAACCAATGGTCCATGGAGGTATTTGAAACGATTTCAGTGACGCGGTTGGCAGTAAAAGTCTTCAATAAATAAGGCGGGGTGTTGATCCAATACAACACAATTTCAGAATCGGTGAAGAAAAACGTCTCGGCGTCAGACACAAAATTCAAAACGGGCTGAACGGACTTATAGAGTTTGGCTAGCAAGACTGCGCCACAAAGCTCCATGCGAGGTATGGTGATCGGTTTAACTGGAGCTACCCTGCTCTTAGCCTTCAGAATGCTAACGGTAACGACTCCATTCCATTCGGTTCTCAAATATATAGCTGCTGCGTATCCAGCTTCGGAAGCATCGCAAAACCCTAACAGGTGATGCTTGGCAGATCGTGTGCCAATGTGTCGAGGTATTTGGATGGAAGACAAACTGGCGAATTGAACAATGAAGCTGTCCCATTGATTTAGAAGCGCGGTTGGCAAAGGTTCATCCCATGATAACCTTTCGAGCCACAAACGTTTGAGAAAGCATTTGATCCAGAAAGTAATAGGCGTTAAGAAGCCAAGCGGGTCGAAAGTCCGAGCGACATAAGATAGTATGGTGCGTTTCGTAGGCACCGAAACGAAATTCTGACTCTGGTAGGAGAACGAGTCCGAGGCAGGATTCCATTGCAGTCCCAGTATTTTGATGGCGGTAGAATCGTCCTGGAACAGTAGCGGGTTCTCCAGATGAGCGGAAGGTAGCGTTGACAATAGTGCAGGATCACTTGATGACCATTTCCTGAGTTCCAGGCCGGCGAGTGCGAAAATGTTAATGAGCTGCTGTATCAATTCCTTGGCATCTTCGGGTGTATCGGCGCCAGTGACAACATCATCAACATAAGTCTGCTGAAGTATTGCTTGCGACGCGGCAGGGTATCGGCTACCTTCGTCCTTTACGAGTTGTTCAAGCGTCCGCAACGCTAAATACGCAGACGGGGTTAGTCCGTACGTGACAGTAGCTAACTCGTATTCCACAAGCGGAGATTGAGGCGTCGGTCGGTATAGTATGTGCTGGTGACAGCGATCAGCTGGGCGCACGGCAATTTGTCGGTACATCATTTTAAGATCAGCACAAACGGCGTGAACATACAGGCGAAAGGAAATGATGACGTTAGACAGGTCCTTCTGAAGTTTAGGACCGGAAAGCAATTGCTGATTTAAAGAATTCGAGTTACAATCAGGCGAGGATGCGTTGAATACTACTCGTAACTTAGTAGTAGAACTGGTGGTCTTAAAAACACAATGATGCGGGATCAAATAGTTAGAAGTATTAAGCGCGGGGTACATATGACCCAGAGTCATATATTCTGTCATGAATTGATGATATTGCCGAGCTACCTCAGGCTGACGACTTAAACGTCGTTCTAAAGCATGATAACTAGCGAGGACAACGTTGCGGTTTGACTTAAGTGTTACAGCGTCAGGTTTGAAGGGGAGGGCGACAACATATCTCCCGACTTCATCGCGTTCAGTAGTTGTAGTAAACAGGCTTTCACAAAGCTGTTCGTCAGGGCTCAAAGATTTAGCCTCAGTTACTTCTTCGACTTCCCAAAACCGTCGAATATTGTCATCAATAGACTGTAGCGAGGTAATGAACACTCTAGGTTGATGGGGCATACTATACGGTATGGATCCCATAATGACCCAACCTAAACGAGTGTTAAGCGCGGAGGGCTGGCCATGAATGATAGTGCAAGGCCCATTAGTGAGTATTTGGGTGAAAACATCTGCCCCTAGTATAATGTCAACACCGGCAGGCGAGTCGAAATGAGGGTCAGCTAAAGGTAGATGCTGGTATTGAGCACTTATTTGAGAGGCTAACCTAGTAGCCGGCAGCGGGTCAGTAATGTGGTTAAGCACGGCGGCTTCAGTAGTTAGCATTACACCAGGGTCATGCCTCGAGAATAAAATCAACGTAACGTACTCGTGGATACGTGTGGTCTTGGCGGCGACACCAATCAAAGACATATTTGAACTCCGAGTAGGTAGGCTCAACAGGACGCTTGCTTTCTTAGTAATGGCAGATATCTGACTGCCGGGGTCAATAATAGCTCTAAAGGAACGAGGTTGACCGTAATGGTCTTGGATGACGATTTGTGCGGTGCCCAACAGGGCGAGAGATTCCTGAATATTACATGACAGCGAACGAGGTTGAGCTTGAGTATCGGTTGCGCGTCTAGTTGCTGGCCTCGGGTGTCGCGGTGTGACTAGTCACTGTTGTGACGGCGGGTTGTTATGTAACAAAGTATGGTGTGCCTCGTTGCACTGCTTGCAGCGTTGGCTGGACTTACATTTAGCTTGGAAATGTGAGCCAAGACAATTGAAGCACCGTTGTAGTTTCATGATGGCATCCTGGCGTGCCACAGAAGGCAGTTCGAGAAAGGATTGACAGTCAATGATGCGATGTCCTTCTCCGCAATAATAACACATGCCTGCGTGTGTCGTAGAAACATGGGATTGATTCATGTGAAGCGGTGGTAATCGGTGACGGAATACTGACATCCTAGGAGTGTTCATAACAGGAGGTATATTTACGGGGCGCGGCCCGTTGAATGGCCGTGTAGGGCCTGACGCAGCACGTCTAGGCTCGTATACATATTGCGTAGCCTTAGGTGTAATAGAATTGTCGGGCGAAACCGAAGGCTGGACAATTGTACTATGTGCCGTGTTAAGGTTAGGTTCCAGTTGGTCAAAATTTAAATCACGGGCCCCTTGCGAATCCGACTCATTCACTGACGACACCAGTATGCGGGGTTGTTGAGCAGCTCTCGCGTTCGTAGAAGCTGCGGCAGGCGGTTGATCCAACAACTCTAGAGCCCTGGCCTGTTCCGTTATAAAATCATTCAACAGTTTGTACGTAGGCATACGATTTGTGCCTAGCCTCGTTTCAAAATTTAATCTAGTCTGGGGGTCCAAGTTATTAATGGACATCTGAAAAAGCAGGAAATCAGCCAAATCATCTAGTTGGATAACCTTCAACGCACACACAGCGTTTGAATGCGCGGTCAAGAAGCGGTTTAATTCAGTTTGCGAAGCATTCTTAATTGGTTTAAAGTCTTGAATCATTTTGAAATAGTGGTCAGCCAAACGGCGTGGGTTAGCGTACCGATTGCGCAAAGCTCGATATGCAATGCTGTAATTTTGTTCAGATATTATCAAGCCTGTGACAATTGCTAAAGCGTCGCCTTTAAGTACAGATTTCAGATATTGGAATTTCTGTATATTACTAAGACTGTTGTTGCAATGGACTATTGAATCGTACATCGTTATAAAGTCCGTCCAGTCACTGCTGTTTCCTGAAAAAATAGGCAACGCAAGACTAGGGAGGTTAGGTGAACCTACAGCTGATTTGACGGGCGAGGTTGATGTCACCTCTGCCTTGATAAGGTTAGGATATTTTGCTAACATGGGCAAATACACGTCCTGAAATTGTCTTTTGATATTAAACGCACTTTCAGCTAAACTTGCCACCTGGGTGGCGAACGTTTATTCTAATATCTCATAAGTATCCACAAAATTGGCCTGAATGCGTCTTATTTCTCGAGCGATGCCTTCCGGCATCTCTTTATCGTCAAGAAGGGTTTGTACTTGTTCCAAATCATTTAATATATTTTTTAATTTAGCGAGGTAATATTCAGTATTAATTGCCATCATAAATAATTTAATAAAGTTCACAAATAAAACGCAACACAAATTAATTTCACAAATTTTTTTTAAATAGCGGTAAGTGGACTGTATAGTTTAATAAACGTAAAATATTTCCTCATCACAAAGCAAATCAAAATCAAGTGACGTATACCTATGACGTCACGTATGACTAACTTCCCACGCGTGTAACTCGCACAAAGGAAATCAGAAATCAAAGGTTGCGCAACACTTAGTAAGATTGCATGAATCATATAAATCAAATGAATTTGAATTTAATCTATCCGGCTCGAAGAGGACCAAATGAAGCGACTGGCGCTTAGCTAAAATGAGAAGAAAGCGAGGTTCGAGAAAGATCCGAAATAATACAATAGAGATGTTCAATAACAATAATAAGCTGCGGCAAATGTGCCTTACTTCAATCGCTGAGCACGCAATTATGAAAGTTTGAAAGCCATAATGGGCTCCGTACAAGCACATTTAATAACAGAATAATTCGCACTGAATTTACACATAAATGAATTATAAGTACTTAAGCTTATGCAGCACTTACCCTCGTGGAGCAAGAAAGGGCAAAATTGAAGTGGTCGTAGATCTCGTAGCTGTAGAAGTCCTGGGTACCCAGTTTGTAGGAATCCTAGCCAGGCGAGGTCAAACTAGAACTTAAACGAGAAGTCAATAAGCTGCATTTAAAATCCTAAAGTCACTTATAACTATGGCGCGTAACGGCACAAAGGATCTTACAAAACGGCGATTGTAAATTAAAGTCAATAACCCGCAAATAACGTATATAATAACGCGTTCACACGAACACACATTAAGACGAACAGTTTTAACACTTGTACGAGGTTTTCACGGTCAAAACGGCACTTTGCACATGTGGTGCAACTTTACGCAACGAGGTACTTTACCGAGGCTGTTAACTGCACGACGGTTCCAAGACAACAGGCGACTAACTTACGGAAATGCTAGCTAAGGGAGTGGGGGCGAGAGCCACCAAGAAATCAATACTCAAATCCATTCATCGATTGGGAGATCAGACATCACGTGACCATCACCGTACAGGCCAGCTGAGCGTTTGAATGTAGGCCGCGGTAACACGTTCAAAACTTCGAGTGCTGACTCGAACACTCATATTTCTTTTTGTGTTTTCTCTTTGATTGACAAAGACCATTGTGTGGTTGAAATATATCACTGTTTAAGTGCTTTTATGTGTTTCTATTTCAAGACTACAGTGTGGACTCTTACCAAGGTAAGTCTGTCAGTCTCCTAGTCCAAAAAATCTAAATAATCTTTACCAACCAAAACTAACCTATATATATATATATATGTTATTTATTTAAAATACCTTAAAGCTTGTGTGATGATTGCAATACATGCTGATACAATTTTAGGGTTTTTCTGATCTGTTCCCTTAAGTAGTTCATCGAGTACAGCTTCATGTTTTTCAATCTCGATATACATTAATGAAATTTGAAGAGCAAGATCTTTGGTTTTTGCTTTAGGTGCAGCTACACATTTTGTTACCATTCCTGCCATCACTTCACCAACAGTCCTAGACAAAATTATACTTTTACATAATTTTCACTTCCAGATTGAACATGTAGTGTTTTAAAAATGAAATTTATATTAACATTAAATCTCTATTGTAAATTAAACAACAACAAAAACAATTATTTTAGTTAAATAACTATGCACAACAAAATGGGTCTACTAGGATTGAAACTTTTTATTATATTGCTAATTTAAAAAGATAATAAAATAAAACTTGATTAAGATGTTTCCGCATAGGTTTAAAAGGTTAACATATTTTTTGTCGTTGGTTCCATAAACTTTTTTACTTAAATTCTTCTACCTGTAAAAAAATTCATTTTTAATACATTGTTATTTAAGACATTTTCACCAGAAAAGCGGGAACACACACACACAGTAGAACTCCAATTATCTGAACTCCAACTATCTAAGTCGTTTTCTGATTTTCAAAAAAAAATTTGTAAATATACTGCGATATCAAAAGTTATTCTGTTTACATGTGCTATTTACCTTTCCTCTATGAAGCTAGTGACAGTGCTGAAAAATCATTATTTGGATGTTGAGTCTCTGTCTCAATGCAATTGTGTATAGTTTGCTGTTGTCCATCGCCAGATGTCAAGCCTGACCCGCGGTGATAGTCATATATGTTTTGAATATTCTGTCTGTGTTTCTTACTCTTTCATATGGGTCTGTTGTTTTATTAGTTAGAAGTTTGCTATACAGATGTTTAACTGAATTTTATTGCTCTGTTTCATAAGGTGTTACATGATATTCATGTTACATATATAAATGGATTAGATTGAAAGATTTTGTAAAATTTATATTGCTCAAAACACAAAGTAACATAACCTACAAGTAATAAAACCACTTATATGAGTTTATATGTTATCAAATTATTAAATCAATAATATCAATATAGTATATGAAGCAATATTAATATAAAGAAAATTGCATTTGAAAATAATTTAAACATGACATCCAAATCATGTCTAAAAAGACAAAAATAGCTATTAATAATAAATAATTCTATTATAAGCGCTGGTATTTGCTTTTTGAATTTTACAGAAAAATTCATTTATCTTCAGTGAAATCTTGCTCTCATGATATGAACTGAATGATTTTCCCTATCTCAAAAAGTGTCACACGTCTAAAGAAATTTTCGCTTTAAAAACAGTAAACCTATAAACATTCATTGAATAATTAAAGAATAAAAATATGGTACAACTCACAAATATACAATTTTTTATTTCATACGCGTTTCAACAACTAATTTGTCGTCATCCTCAGTGAAGATACACAAATGAAATTAACTAAAAAAAAATATATATATATTAAACATAACCTATAAAGTTTTAACAAAAATAAAAATTAAAAAAATTATTTTACTATTCATTGAATAGTATTTAATAATATATCTTGCCCTGCAAATAAAGACATAAAATCTCTATTGGAAGAGAGTTTACATGAAAACATGGTAAGAAATTTACATTTTACAAAAATTTCATATGAGATATAACTTTAAAACATTATAAAAATCTACTTAAAATTTTATTTGTTTGTTTTGTAAATATCTCTTTTTTCGTCAGGTCTTTTTTTTCATGATGAGGCCTAGAATATAAGCCATAGCCACGTCACATCTAATACATAAGACTGAACTTGTAAATTTGTAGTTATTGTTCAAAATACAACACAATTACTTTATACTCTTTCTAAACAGAGGTACTAACTCTATAACTAGAAAGTTTAATGCCAATAGTAACAACATTTTCTATTTTTCTGATAGGTTTTCTCCAGTACAAAAGCCAAAGGAGTGTTACAAACCGAAGACTACTGTAATATTGAAGCTAAATTCTTTTTTCAATGAAGAGGTGTGTAAATGCAGAGAGGAAAAAGTGAAAAAAATAGATCCTGCCTAACAACGCCCTTAAGAGAACCACTTTCAAATATATGTTTGAGTACAATTTTCTGCCATTCCTAAACATTCAATATTTTCCTTTGTTGGTGCGTTTCAGGTAACTCCATTTACAAAACTAAAATTTGTATTTTTGAAGAAACTGATTTTAGTTATGAAAATGGAGTTACTCCGAAACAAGTTAACAAGGAAAATAATGAATCATTAAGAATGGCAGAAAACTGTACTCAAACATATTGAAATATTCTTAACAGAAATGAAGATGAGTATATTAATAGTTACCACTTTAAAACATTAATTTACTTGTATAAATGGGCAATTTAAACAATTTTTACTGCAAATATTATACAGCTCAAAAAATATTTCAAGACTTCTTTTGTCTACGGAAATCGATAAGAATAAAAAGTAATAAAAAACATTATAATTTTCCTCCAACCCCATTAAATAATTCTAAAAAAAAATTATGATATTGTGAGAATAAAGTGATCCAACTTCTGCATCAGGATTATGTTCTTATAACATAATTCTAATGTTATAAGATTAACTGCAAATAACAGAAATTAGTAATTTTGAAATCAGAATATGAATGATGGTGTTGGTTATTGTTTACACCCATCAGTTTATCAACACCATAACAAAAGCTAAGGCTTCTTTCCTACATAAAGTTATTCCAACAACATTTTTACCCCTACCCTATTAAAAACAATATAAATTATGGTTTTATGGAGATTTTGTTTTGTAAAATGTTGACTGATTTTGACCAAAACTGTCAAAAAATGTCTCTGAAAAAATTTAATATATCAAATGACATTGTTTTTAAGTACAGTAGAGTCTCGAAAATCCGAGTCCCAGTTTTCCGAGCTTCCGTTAATACAAGCATTTTCCTATTTGAACTTATTTTGTCTATTTGAGAGGAAATGAGTCAGCCGTCCAAAAAATCTTTATAGCCATAAAGAAAATGAACTGGGAGTTCAAGAAATCTTTATATCAATACGTCACACAAAGGAAATGAGTCAGGCTTCCAAGAAATGTTTATATCAATACGGTATTTTTCTTTCTCCCCATTCTATTGTCTCATTTAGTTCACTAGTGTTCTATAGATTGGTGTATTACCCAATTTCATCAGTTGTGTTTGTATGTCCTCATCAGTTATGTTTATGTCTAACAAAAGGTCAAAGGGCCATAAATACCTTTCTTTATTTACTCTGTAAGTTTCGACAGTCGACAAATATCTCTTAGAAAGTACAAATGTCTAGTCTTGTTCGTGACATATCAGAAGATAAACTCTCTTGAAGCACACAAATCAATGACGACACTCATGATTAGCTGGATTGTTCTTTATTCCCGCTATTAATAAATCCGAATTGGGCTATCACCACATTGATCTGGATATGAGGGGTTTTATTGTATTAGGGTTCATTAGAAGTCCTATTTTTTCTAATGCACAGCATTTTATTTCACCTCAAATTATCGAGACTCTACTGTACTATATTACGAATCTGCAGTTATGATTCTATGTAATACAATTTCTAAGTTTAGAAAGGGAAACATTTTCACAAAGGTTAAATAAATTTCACAAGGGTTCTTGGATGACAATAAGCTGGGCCAAAAAGTTTTTTTTTAATTTTACATAATATTAATAAAATAATTATTGTCACAATCTTATACATTTTTATGATTAATATTTTTAATTATAATTAAACAATAATTACTCTAACTTTATTGGATAGTATACATTATTTACATAAGAGAAAATTTCCTAGATCATTCGAAAACAAATGCTAGTGGTCAAAATTTTGAAGGCACCATTTACTTACATATTATTATAAACTTTAATAGCCCTATATTGTAATAATTAGCCAAGGCTTTCATTTCTTTTTACTACAGTAATAAGTAACAAATTATTAATCTATAAGTAACAAATATCTGAAACTAAATCAATTTTAAATCATTATTGTAGCGATACATCAAAGAGTATTTTGTACAACTTATGTTGGAACAACATAAACACATAGGGAGAATGTATGTATAAGTTTAAGGTATAGGTAAAAATCCTAGAATAGGAAATCAGAAGGGACTATGTCATTATCTATGTGACTTGCCATGGCCCTTTCCAAAGTTTTCATAATTACACTCCATAATAGGAAAAGTTTTAGAAGAGTAGGTACCATCAGCTCAGAATAATTAAAGAATATACTGAACCCCTTTAATAATGTAACAATAATTAGTCACATGTCATAACAGAATTATTATATATATTTTTTGTAAAGATAGTTTTAGACAAATAAAATTTGGGTACTAAAATTTAATACAAATACGTTTGTTTAAAAATTAAATCACTGACTCAAGGAAATAATAATCATTAAACCGTACTTTGAGAAATCTTATTATTTTTCATAGTAATAATAAAAGAACTCACTTGCCAGCAACAGCACTATTCTCAACATATATTAAGGTTGCTTCCAAACCCTTTTCTTGTGCAAATGCATTACTATCCACAACAAATTTTTTGAGCAAGCCTAAAAACTTATTCCATTCTGGTGATTTTTCATCATTAATGTGAGTGAAAAGTTTTTTTGCCTCTTCATATCCATGGAGTCTTGCTTTCCATAGCTGAAAATATAAACATTTTGAGTTTGACAAAAATGTTTTATAAGAAGTTTAATACTTTATTAGTCTTTCTAACTTTTACCCTGCACCATAATTGAAAATCATCCAACTTGGTGTTTTCATAGACCTTTCTGACAGTCACAATTATGGCAACATTAAAATAATATTCAGAGTGACAGAAATATATTTTTGTAATACTTGAAAAAGACTAATATTAAAATAGTCAAATCTTTTTCCTTTTTACATGTTTTTTAAGTACACTATTAACAAGAAAAAATTATTTTACATGTCATAGACCACAATATATGAAACTATAAAAACTCTGGATTTCTTAATAAAACAGAACACTATATTATACTGCATCACTATAAAGCTACTTTGCAATAGAGCTACAAATTTAAGGATGGATACAAAGTGTATTTCAAATTGGAATATATTTAGTTACCAGTAAACGTATTTATTTTAAGCATACAATATAATAATTAGTTTTAAAAAAGTCAAAACTGTGAGTAGAAATTAACAAAAAGATAACGATGGTAGAATCTGAAGGTCCTTGGTATTGTCATTTGAATAGGTAGCAGACTATAACTATAACCAATGGATAAACAAAAATCAAATAGTGATAAATAGGTTGCAAAGTAAATTAAACCTAAGAAATAACATGTATGAAAAAAGGCATCCAACAGAAGTCCAAGAAGGATTGAAAATAAGGATAAAAAGATAAACTATATAAGAATAAAAAGATAAACAATATAAAAGATAAAAGCCAAAATAGGGATAAACAATAAGGAAACAGAGGAAGAATTACAAACAAAGTAAATCAATATACCTGTAGATAACTGAATAGGAAAATAAATATATGTAAAAACAAAATTTGTACTATGCAGGCTCTGAGAATAGCTGAAGAAAAGACTGGATGTCTTAGAGGAGAGAAGAAGGAACATTTTTTTAAAACACAGAAATATAAACCGGGATTAGGGTGAAGCAAATGGAGCAATAATTAGTTAAAGGAGAATATAAGAGGAATGAAGAAAATGTTTAAATTAATAATGGAAAGGTGCCAAGTGTAAAAGCTACAAGTAAAAATATGTAAACAAAAATAACAATGGTGGAAGGCGAATATAAGTGATGATTTTTATAAAGAAGGTAAAAAATACTCAACGCATCTAGATAACTTGCGTTGAAAAAATTTAAAAGAATTGAGAACAACTAATTGACAAATCCAATAACTAATGAAAAAGGAACGCAGAATAGCAGCTAAAAATATCTCTGAAAGATCTTGTTCCTATTTTCCACACAAAAGCAAAGGAAGTGAACACAGACAGCCCTATGTAGGGTGAAGAGAAGATAATCAGTAAGACAAATATTAAAGAGGATTTATAATTAAATAAATGCATTTTAAACATTTGTGAAAATAAGAATTTAAAATGTGTTTCCAAGGTCAACATTTTTTTTTACTTGTAAAAAAATTTAGTATTTGAAGTTATCTGTAAACATTAGAACTAGTTCCGATAGCTTTGTAAAAGAGCAACACCATGCAAAAAGTAAGTTATCAGTTGTTCAAGAATAGGTAAGTCAGATCACATTTTTATAAGCTACTGGACAAGAAACATATGAGGCTATGTTTATGGCCATCCAGTATTTTTATGTAACCAGGTCTGTGATATGCAGTGACTATAAAAGTACATAAATCCCAGTAATTACATTCATCTAAATGCGATATGAATAACAAAAACTCAGGTAAAGTAATTTATAACATTATATATATATTATATTGAACTACAGTGGAACCCCTCAAATCCGAACTATTGGGGCTATAGCCTGTTCGGATTTGGAAAAGTTCGGATTTGCGGAAAAAGTTCGGATTTCGGATTTCGGATTTACTGTGTATTTTGCATTTGACAGGATTTTGTTTTTTTTATTAACAAACATTATTAGAGCATTCATTACATATTTCTGTATCAAAAATTAAAATATTCCAGTGTTGCAAGTGATGTCTTTGGAACACTCAAAAGTTTCACTTTAAAGTTTCTGTGAATGAAAAAATTGGTGAGACTGTATTTTAATGGTTTACACAAGAGAGGCAGGAAGGAGTTTATAGTAGTGGCCCATTTATAAAAGAAAAGGCATTACAGTTAAACAAATTATTGGACGGTGATTTTTAAATTTATTGCTAGCAATAGATGGTTGGATAGATAGAAGAAGGCACCGAATTAGACAACTAACGGTAAGCGGGGGAAGTTATCAGCTGATAATCTTGCTGCAAAAGAATATTTAGACGAATTCACAGATTTGATTTTGTCAGAAAATTACTCACCCCAGCAAGTGTATAATGCGGACGAGATTGGATTGAATTTAAAAATCTTTTCTACTAAAAGCTTTGCTTCTAAAGAAGAATCTTTTGCACCAGGCTTTAAAACGAGCAAACAGCGTATCACAGTTTTACCTTACAGTAACTCCAAGAGAACAAATAAGCTACCATTAATGGTGATTGGAAAATCCGCCAAGCCACGAGCCCTAAAAATATGAACTTGAATCCTCTCCCTGTTCATTACAAAAATCAGTGTAAGGCGTGGATGACTGGTAATATTTTCAAGAAGTGGTTCAAAAATGAATTTGTTCTTTAAGTAACAAAATTAATTGAAAAAAATGGACTGCCGCCAAAAGCTCTACTTTTGATAGACAATGCTCCTTCAAATTCTTCAGACATGCAGTTGGTATGTAAAGACATAAATGCAATATTTCTCTCACATAACGTGACATTGTTGCTTCTGCCTATGGATCAAGGTGTGCTGCAGAACATGAAACTGAGCAACAGAATAAAGCTTCTGCAAACATTAATTGAAGAAGATTGTTCTCTTTCTATTCCAGAAAAACTTAAGACGATCACAATAAAGGATCTAATTTACTGGGTAGCTGAATCCTGGAATAATATCAGTAACACTTGACTGCAGATATTCTGGAAGAAGCTCTGGCCTAGCCTCGAGTTTGTGGAAACACCAATAATTGAGTATATTTATATGTAATATAATGTATTCCGTACTGGTCTTTTACTTAGAGTTCATTTTCTTATTTTTTTTTTTTTTACTGGTCGAATTGGATCCAAGCCTCTAGTATGGAATAGGTCCTACAGACATCCACTGTTGAGATGTCCTGTTTAATATACTTAACTAAGTAACTATTTAAAATTTCAACTATATTTGGGTATTTGTTTTAAGAGATTTATCTATTGTATTGTAATTTTTTGTCAGTTTCAAATCAAAGAGAATTTGTAGATTGTTAAATTGAATGAAATGAACTTGTACTGCTAACCTAAGAAAATGTAACCTAGGAAAATTTTAGGGCTAAACTGCACAAGGTAGGCCATTAAAACAGTTTACTAGATTCACTGGCCCTGGTTTGATGAACTGCACTAAAAACCAAGCAGCATAGCATAAATGTTATATTAAACTATATTATCAATATTGCTGTTAAGAAGACCTCATCAGTCTTGTAGGTGGAGTATGCAAGATAAACCATTGTTAAATAAAAATACTGGGGGTTAAAAAAATATTGAGGTTTGTAGTATTTTTACTTTCTTATTTATAATTATAAATGAAAATCACATGAAACAGCAGCTCAAACCATTTTACCCTGTGTGCACAGATATGTTTTGATGCCTCCAACTTCTGTTATAAAACGCTAGTAATAAAGATAGCATCTACTAAATAAACAGCTTTTCTTATAGTTTTTATAGTTATGGTGTTAGTTATGGTAGGATAAGAAATCATACATAAATTTTGATACTTGTTACACTTCCTTGTTTACTATTTTGTGTCCGCCATTTTGATTTGCTGCTGAAGTTAAAATGGTGTCACAAAGGTCTGTTTTACCTTGACAAAACCACTTTGTTATTCATTTACACATTTTGAAAATTTACTTTTAAACAAATATAATTTCTTAATATTTTATTCTCTGAAAAATTTTTAAATTTATGAGAAAGAGAGAAACTAGTTTCTAACTTTATTTAATAGCACACAATCATCCTCGTAGTGAATCCTTTGTGGGAAACTAACATGACAGCCACTTCTCCCTGTTGTTGGTCTGCGTTGGCGTCCTTATATCATTCTTTGCTCTAGTTCTCTAATCAACTCATTCACCATTTTAGCAAACTTAAATTTTTCAAATGTCTGTCTGTTAGAACTTCCCGAACTGAGTATGTAACTGTTTCTAATTCGTCTATTTTCATATTTTTTGGTTTACTAATTTAGTTCATATTTCCGAAATTATTTTCATATTATTTTTTTCTAAACAACTTGCTTACTTTATTTAAATTTTAATTATGTTGATTGATAATTTAGTCACTTTTCATCTTTCAAAAATTTCGATTACATTCATCTAAACATTTGTTAATTTTCCGAACACCTTTATCCGAAAGAAAGCAACACAAAGTGATGTTATTTATAAACCACTTTTGGTGAGTCGCCTCTTTTGAACGCACCAGATCACATTTTTAGGCAACCACTACTGTCTCTTCTAATACTGCAACAAATTTAAAATAGTGAAGAAGAATCGACGTCCTTCCGCTTTAAACTCCCGAGTCATGCAATTTTTCCCTTTGTTCAAATTTCAGCTTCCCTTCTCCATTGTCAACTTCGACCAAGGAATGATGTTAAGTCATTCCTTTCTGTCTTGGTATTGTCTTGTTCTGCAGTTTTGCAAAAACCTTTGTTTCAATATAACTTATTACTTTTGCATTTTCTGAGGTTTTCCTGTTCTTGATATTCCTCTTCATTTTTCTAGCTGTTTCTCCTTGAATGTTGATGATCTCTCTACCATGGTTTTGACTTTCTTCTTACCCTTTCAGTTTTACAAAACTTTCATTTAAACGGGTTTGTTTGTTACTCATTTCTATTATTTGGATCATTAATAACATGCCTATGGCATTACATTTTGGTTTTACTCTTTGTTCTCATAAATCGTATTTTATAAAATTTCAATTTAAAATTTGTATTCTAACTCTTACATCTCCAATTTAATTCAAGTTACGCCTCAACGTGAATGCTGCTGTGCCTGCTCAGAACTGTCTTCTGACCGCACATAACTGTAGGTGTAAAGTAATAATAGTTTCATTAATAAATAGTTCTATCTTTTTAACTACAAACTGCTTTCTGTACGACTACTGAATTTCCTTTTAAGTTTTTCATTACTCTTACAAATTGAAGGAAAATTGAAAATGAAAAACTTTTTGTGCACACACTAAAATTACTGGAAAAGTATAAAAGATACAGCTTTTTTTGTAAGAGCCTTATTTAAAGAACCCGGCTTTCTAGTTTATTAGAGTTTTTATCATGCTTCTATCTTCTACAATTAAACAGCTAATGCCACCATCCCCTCTCCCTTTTATCTCCCAGCCCTTACACTGTCGACCACATTGGAAGCCGACAGCATGGGTTTTCTACTTCACTTAAGTGGTTACAATAGTTTTAAAAAATGAATCAAATGTGTGTACCCTCCCTTGGTCAGTACAAATAGACGGGCAGGGTTCCCGGACCTTCCGCCGTTTTAAAAAGTCAGGGGAAAAGAACTTCAGAACATTTCCGAATGGATGACTCATCGGCATAAACCAAACATTTACGTTTGCCTACAACTTATGAATGTTTCCTACTATTTCATTCTGTATACAGGTTTTAAAATGTTACTAAACCTGGGAAACTTCATGCATTGTGTTTATACAGAAATAGTATGTTTAGCGTATAAAAAAAGTCTAAAAACTCATCGGCTCAAATAAGATTATTTACAGCGAATATGTGAAACTAAAAACTCATCTGCTCAAATAAGACTACTTATAGCAAATATATGAGCCTAAAAACTCATCTGCTCAAGTAAGACTATATACAGCAAATATGTGAAACAAAACTTATCTGTTAAATAAAATCGGTTGACTTGTGAGTCAGATACAAATATTTATTTAAACAGACAACGTTTTAATAACGAGTACATTATCGTCTTCAGGCCTACAATACATAAGTAAACAATAATAACACTAGTTCACAAATAAATACAGCACAATGAAATTTCAATAATTATAAAACAATACATATACCACTAAAATGGGTAATGCTAGTGAGAATTTTTTTTTAAACAATATTAACATAACCATTACAAACTATTGCATATCTAATTGTATAAAAAACCATGAAAAATTCCTAACCACTACTTCAGGTACAATGTAGTACTAATACAAATAGATTGTTCTTGTAGTAGTAGTTGGGGTTTTTTCATGTTTTTATACAATTAAATATATAATAGTTTGTAATGGTTATGTTAATAATGTTTTTAAAAAAATTCTTTCTGACGTTACCCAATTTAATGGTATATGTAATGTTTTATAATTATAGTAATTTCATTGTGTTGTATTTATTTGTGAACTAGTGTTATTATTGTTGTTATTTTTAATTGTGTAATTATGTATTTTAGTAACCTTAAAACTATAACGTACCCATTATTGAAACGTTGCCTGTATAAATAAATAGTTGCACCTGATCCGCAAGTCAACCTCTTTTATTTAACAATAATCTCTGCAAATGTAAACATGATTAATAAAAACTTATCTGCTGAAATAAGACCATTTATTTACAATAAATATCTGAAACTAAAAATTCATCAGCTCAAATAAAACTATTTACATCCCAGATAGGCAGCAATCAAATGTGCGGATGGTCGGAGCTCCCATCTAGTGGGCATACCCAGCTTTAAAAATCTCATCCGTGCTGTACCGGGTATCCATGCCGTGTTGTTCTATTGAACGTTTAGCTCTAGTTTGCCCTCCTGCTTTATAATCTAACATCTGATTGTTTCTGCTGTGTCAGTTGTCAGTCATTAGGTTCATTGTTTATTTAGGTTAATAAGGATTTTGTTTGTAAATAAGTAATAAAGGGTTTCGAATTCATTTGAATATACTTCTGAAAATGACAAGTAATAAAAAATGTAAAGACGCCTAGATGTATGATTTACTACAATAATGGGATGAAGACATATATGATTAAGACACAGGGGCTGTTATCCTTTCTCAGGTCAAGCAAACACGTCAATACATCAGCGCAAGATAACACAGTCAGTTGTCTCCAAATAAATATATCATCTAAACGTAAAAATAAAAGTCTACATGAACATTGAAATGTTTTTTCACTTATGAATTTGACATTATTGTCTAATAAATTTAGACTGATTGTGGGACTGTGATGTCAAGTTAATAAGTAGAAAAACATGCATTTAAAAAGTTTGTCATGAATAAAAACATTTGTTAAAAATTATGTTTAAAAATAAAACAATAAAACCACACTTTCGTATGCCCCTAATTCTCTCCCTAAATCCTTCCAAATCTTCTGCAGGATATTTCTATCTTTATAGTCTTTGTGAGATGGATCCCAAAGAGGAGGATGCTTGAATACAGTTGAAATTATTACTTTGATTATTACTTTATTAATACATTTGAAATTACTTCAGTACTTCCCAGTACTTCCTAATACTTCAATTTGTACATGCGTATTGTCCATCTTGTGTCACAAAACAAAATATTTTGAATTAAGAAGGATGACCCATATGACGTATGTGATGGATAAGAAGCATTCAGAATGTGTGTGGTTACACCCACACTCTTTTAAAGAATTGTTATAGTCGCAAATGACACATGACATTTTGCACTGATTGCTGAATATGACAGATTCTGTCTAGCTGAAGCCTTAATGTGAGATATGAATGTACCAAATGTTATTCACAATGATTCAGACATGTCAAATGATAGCTTATTGCATTATTCTGTGAAGAGTAGTGAGGAAAATGATTGCAAAGAGGTTGATTTAGTCCTGGTGAAGTTCTATAATACAGCTGGTTTGAGAAGTATCCCATTTACTGAGTACAAAGGACTTCAATAACCAATTCCAAGCAACAAAAAAAATTGATTGGTTTGTCAACGATGCGGTTGGTTTTTGTCATTTTCGGGTTGTAAATATTATTCTATGGTTGTAAAATTGGATACTTCTAATTTATATTTGGCAGTGACTTTACAAATTTTCTACTTACTGTGCCCTTATATATACTTTTTTTAAACACAGATGATGGAAATTGTGCATCACAATTCAACCTGTCCATCTTTACATGCACTTCAACCTGTCCCATTATCTACTTCAAAATTTTTGCATTACAAATAGATAACTTGGAACAAGTTAGCAAAATTATTGATAAATTCTTTTAAAGCACTAGTGTCAGTTGCCTTTTCGTCTATGGCAATGAATGTGTTAATCCATCATATTGTAGAAAATATTTTAAAAAGTTATGTATAGGACAGAAACTAATGAATAGAGATACTAGCATAAGAGTGCGCAAAAATCAGATTACTCAAATGAATTTAGTACTGTATTTATATTTTACACTCATTTATAAGTGTAAATTATGTACAGTATATGGTGCAGACGACAGTCAAACTAATAAGTGTGTTTATCGCTATGCTAGTCACCAAGAGAGGTAGCCAGGACAAGTCTCCTTATCATAACAACCGCTACAGTACCCAAATTATAAAAACAATATATATCTTATATATTCACTTTTATAATATGAGTAAAAAAACATAGAATTTCATAATTTGTGATAAAATTCTCAAAACCATAACCCAATTATTAAAACTCCCATATCCGTTTAACACCAAATTAAAAAATTCCTTTACATATCCCGATTTTCTCATTTTTTTCAATCAGTGGCTATGAAACGATAAAAAATTTAAAAAATTTTTTTTTAGTGGTTTACATATTTTAATAGGCTAAAAATAGTCAAATGATTTTTTGTTACGATCAACTTGGAACCATTTGTCTGGGTGTATAACATAGGGTTAGATACAATAGATTTACAATCGTAACAACTTTACAACAAAAGTCTGAACGTCAGATATCAAAACAAACATTTTAAAAATAGTCATATAATGCTAAGACGACAGTGAGTGTCTAATGGATTCACAAAATGAATGTCAAATGTATATATAAAGATTCTGTAATTGCTGCCCATTGCTATAACTGCTCAATAACAAGTTGCTGAATATAATAATGAGTGTATGTATCAGTTTATATCATGCTAATATTATCCAGCAATCTAATTGAGTAGGATACAATGTAGAAAATTGTAGATACATGCAAGATATGTTATACAGGTCAGCTAAAATTTGAATTATGTGAGACATTCCGAATACGGGTTAAAATAAAAAAAGGAGTGAGGGAAATTTTTAGTTTTTGTGTTGTTATGATGCAGTAATACTTATTAAACATTACTGCATTATTTACTTGAAGTCACTCTATGACTGTATATTGGAAAAATAAAGAAAAACCCTGTTTGTAAAGTATTGATTTTTCAAAATTTTTAATTTTGGACTATCTTTGTCAGCCACTAAAATGATTACTGCAACATCATTTAAGTTTAAAATCTATAGTGTTATATAAAAATTGAATGGGGGTGTGTGGGGGTGTATGTGTGTGTGTGTGTGTGTGTGTGTGTGTGTGTATGTGTGTGTGTGTGTGTGTGTGTGTGTGTGTGTGTGTGTGTGTGTGTGTGTGTGTGTGTGTGTGTGTGTGTGTGTGTGTGTGTGTGTGTGTGTGTGTGTGTGTGTGTGTTTTACTCTATCATGTAAAAACTACTGGATCCTTTGAGCTCAAATTTTACATAGACATTCTTAATCTCTTTAGATAACTTAGTCCTATTTTTATTTCGAAATTCCATCAGAGCACCGCCGCACTGGCTGAAAACTTCCTTAATACCCAATTACCTATGCTCCATTATATATTTGCCTTAGTCAGCCGATAGTAAATGTGTTTGTAACCACCTGTAAAGGCACTTTTAAAAACAATCAAACAGGGATAGTAAGTAGTGATTCGTCTTTCAATGTCAGTTATACTTTACAAACGTCGTTGCAAGCAGAAGCTTTTCTTTGTCTTGGTATTTCAAGGCAATATCGGAAAAGTTTATAAACTACAGTTTGATATATTTACTGCGCTTTAATTTCAGTAAATTAAATTCAAAAGAAATACAAATTAAATCAATACAAATATGTGTCAACCCGTACAAAGTACGAGTACTCTGCTAGTAACTTATAAATAACATTTTCATTCATAAAATCATCTAATTTTGTCTATTTACCTAGAAACATAGGTTTTAAATTCTTATGGGTTTCAAGAACTAAGGAATATAAAACAAATCAACAAACCTTATGCTGACAACGATCTTCAACAGGCAGTTT